>OY292317.1:40012987-40364594 GCA_958496155.1 Sisyra nigra
GCGCGATGCCATTTACTAAACGGCTGCCTTCATTTGTCTCACACACACAAAGTCAACAATGGGGGCGAAAAAAATGGGAAATGACATGTTATTGAGTCATTGCAAATTTTACAAATGGCGCAACTTTTTCCCGACACGATCAGATTTTGTTTGAGACCAGCTCGTTGATGTTTTTTTTTTATTGTTGTTAGACGCACGTCCCGCTGATCCCACTGGAACGACGACATAAATAATCCATTTTTATGTCCACTTCATTCACAGTTGGTCCAAGTCTATGAACGGAGAAGAAGAAGACAGCCTTTCAACTTTTTTATGGATACAATTGTCGTTGTTGTTTTTTTTTTTCAAACAAAATTTAAACAAGTATTTTGAAAACCAGCGCCTCCTACACATAAATGTGAGATATCCGAGGGAAGACAACCTGATCAAGTGGAACAAGGACCGAAACAAGACTATAATATATCAATATGAATTGACCTAAACGACCTCTCATTATATTTAAACGAGAGGATATAATAATAATCCAAAAATCGAGATGTTCGATCATAAATAGTTGAGAAGTTTTTTTTCACTTACCATAAACAGTGATTGTGGCTACGTCACTTAAACGTTTGGCTGCGGTGTTTTCTGCGACGCATGTATAGTTTCCGGCGTGTTGTAGCCGGGCTTCGCTGATAAGTAAATGTCCATCACTCGATACCAACAATCCGGCTCCTGTCCCAATACCAAGCCCACCTAAGATCCAGGAAAAATTGTCATTTTCTTACTAATGATGGAATTAAGGGATTATTTTACCATTTGGTGCATCTGTGGCGGTATCCAGAGGAACCCCGTTTCGGAGCCAGTACACCCGAGGTGGTGGAACTCCTGCCGGAGGCAAACATCGCAACTCGGTCTGTTGATTAAGTTCAACATTGACTGAATATGGTGGAGATTCGAATTGCTTTTTTAAATCTGAAACAAATTTAACTCATTTTTAGTTGATTTGACATAAAAAAAATTTCAAGCATCTTATCGAAAACCAGCAGTTAGTAACGTGAAAAACGTATTTGAGGTCTCTAAGATAAATTTGACTGAACATGGCATTTATCTATATAAAAAAGTGGTTACGTGTACTTATGTACGCGCGTGAGAAGTTATACTTCTTTGGTATCATTAAAAATTAGTTTTTATTAATTTTATTCAAATAATCAATTTTAAAAAACTGTAATTTAATATTTAATAATAATAATATATATATTTAAAGATATAATTATTAAAAATAAAATTAAGAGAATAATATTTTAATTTGTATCAATAAATTATATCCAAAAAAAACTGCAAGACGTTTATAAAATTTGTCAGGATCATTTTTCTGGTTAACAATTCATGCATGTCATGAAAACGAAGCTTCATAGAAATTGCGAAATAAAGTAAGTAGCTATTTTTCAAAGTAAATGTCTTAGTCTTATTCATATTTTGTGTTACTAAATTATTATTCTAAGATGGTTGAATCATTTCAGAATCCCAGATTTCGTGATAATTAAGTATATGCATTAAATGCAGACGTCATTTTCATCATTAAATTTCAAATAGTATAACAGCTACTGCAAAATTCGAGAAAAGTAATAACTTATTTATTAATAATATGTGTCATTTGTATATATCATTATTTTTAATTTAAATATAAAAATAAATAAATTAGAAAATAAATACAACAAAAATTCAAATTACGCGCGCCACAAAACCCAATTGTTTTGCGACTAACTTCATTTTGTTAATTTTTGGCTGAAAATGCGCGCGCATCTTAAAATTTCACTCTCATCATTTTTTCATAACGCGCCTAAAGAAGTATAACTTCAATAAAGTGATAGATGTTTTCCAAAGTTCGCTTTTAACTCAAAAACTACTGCATAGATTTCGATCAATTTTTTTTTTGTTTTACTTCTTATATTCTTGGTCCTTATCTAAAAAATGAATTATCACGATATCTTATGTAAAAACAAAGTAATTAAAGTTTTAAAGTTGCGATTTTTCCAAGCAGACCGCGTATGCTTTCGTTGTTCTTTCGTTGCTTTCATAGAGTGAGGCAAACGATGTTATGCGCATGGACTAGAGTAGACTAGAAAAGGAATGTTTTTCCTTCCACTGCCTAATGATTATTACATATTTCAGCGTCCGCGGTACGACTTTATGCAGCTAATTTTTTTCGGTTTTTAAAATATTTTTTGTAGCTTTTTTTAAAAATTCTCTTTTAGCATTTTTTATATTTTACTGTAAATAAAATTTTTAAATTACAACCGTAACAATAATCAAATCACATTTCAACACTCCTTTTATTATTGCATATATTTTTTAACCGGAAAGAGTTACCGAGAAACATTTTTTTTAAATTAAACTATATGAAAAAAATTACTCCTTCAGAATCCGCAATTTTTTCAAGTATATAGTTATTAATTGATTAATAATAACTTTTTCAAAAATTGCTGTAAAATACAAAATTCACTTTTTTAAGTTTTTTTTTTCTAATTGCTTAAATGCTCTTTCCGGATCCGCAATTGCTCCAGGTGTATAGTTAAACTTTATAGTTAACTAAAAATTACATTTTTAGAAAATTTTCAAACCCTAGTTAAACATAAAATGGTAGGATCTTAAGTGAGAGCCCGAATTTTTCCACAAAAAATGTTAATTGTAACCAAAATGACTTAAATTAGTTAAAGAACCTAGGCGTAACTATGAGAGGATACAATTTTTTTTTTAATTTTATTCTAGCATTAGCTGGTGGAGGTTTAATAGAGGAAAATGTGACACTTGCAGAGCTTGCTTTTGTCGATACTCGACAGTGAATCTGGCATACATTATAAGGTTCGCGTCTCAACAACACATTCGATGAAGAAAACAAAAATAGTAAGAAAAATATATCCCAAAATGTTATTAACAGAGACAAAACATTTCCATTTCATGTTTAATACGGCTTAGTGATATTAATTATGTGGCTGAAAAACCTCTCACATTACATCTAATTCCCGTCCATATGGTGCCCATTCCATTTCCCCCATTCACAAGAATATGTGCGGTTTCTTAAAAGCCACAAGTACCGGGTAAATGGTAGTGTGAGGTATAAGAACGGCGGATTGAATGTCTTAGATATAGGTTTTATCCGCTCACTCCATTTCCTTTTAATACGAGACTCTTAACATTGGAAGAATGAGCTTATTTAGCTCAAAGCTCCCCGACGAGTTAGCTATACCTTTTGGAGGGTGTCTTTTTGTGTACGTGGCACGAGAAAGAAAATTACAATCTCGTCGATTACAAGGGCGCTGAATTCGGGATTGAGACGAGGAAAATTTATTTATTTGAACGAAAAAATTTTATTATCATACTTCAAAAGAAATAATCAATAGTGTTACCAACAAGTGGGACACCATTAAAATTCAGCAGGGACCGCCACAGTAAGAAATTAAATCTAGGATTAGACACAATTCGAGCGAATTACACGACGAAATCGCTGTTGTTAAATTGTCATCATAATCACGATAACGGGAGGTGATCCCACTTGCGTGGGTGGACGACCAGGCTTGTCTTATTCGCTCATGTTAATTAGGTAGATTTGAGCAGCTCGAAAGCTGCTCCGGATTTCATTCCCTCCCAATGTGAGCTTTCGACGTGTGAAAATGAATTCCCCAATTAGAAAAGCAGACACTAATCCGGACTTAAGACGGCACAAAGCACACGCGAGAACTCATTAGAGCGACACGAGGCCGAATTTCACCTCCCAATCAGTGTTGTATCCGAGGGAGACGAACCAAGTTTTTCATACAAATTAAGACATTGCACTAACGAGAAAATTTTCGTTCTAAGTATGTCAAGTTTTCAATTCTTACGTTCCTAGTTTCCAGAAAGCTGTTTATTGTTTAAAAAAGTTGATGTAAAATTCCACAAGGGTATATTTGAAGGAAAATTATCTGTGTTATATGAAAGAAAAGAATCCCTTTGACGTGGCTCCCAAAGCTACGAGCTGGGGAATTTGTATTATGATAATACACCCGTAACGATGGTGGTAGACAGGTGCTCGACGTATTTAACTGAATAACCGGGATGGTGGGATCTACTCTCGGTGGTAATAAACTTACTTTATAGTTTCCATTCTAAAAAGGTAGTAGCTTGAAGAAAAAGTTTACGACGCTTTGAGATGTTTCGTGTTGCTAAATAATTGTCTTCAGCTGGTTATATTTTTTAAGGGTTACCTTTTGTGTATGTGTGTGTGTGTGTGTTGGCGGTTGTGGGGATTCGAAAATTTAATTATCATTCATGTGAGGAAAGCTCTATACCTACTTTTTACTTGGGAACGACTTCTTAAAGCTTTGCTCCCTTAATCGGATTTGGTCGAAAATGTGGGACGTTGAGCTCGAGTGGTGGTGGTGGTGGGATGTTAAGAAGCGACTAACCCTAATCTTGAGGTAAAAAGGCTTCGTAATAGACAAAATAATATCGTCTTTAGAAAGAAAAAAAATCTTCCAATATTTAAAGGACGTTAGTCTTTTATGATGACAAGAAAAAGCTCGTCTTGAAGTTTAATTAAAAAAGGTTATTGACACAACCAGTTCTAAAAGTCTACCTCGAACCAAATCAAAAAATGAATTTTTACCTTGCAAATGTCGGTAAGCGAGAAAAAGCAAAATCTAAGGCTTTCGGCTTGTAATTATAGACAGTTCCAGGTTTTAAGTAAGATTTTCAATACTTCCGATTTAACTCTTTTCTGGTCCATCCTAGCAAAAACTATGTCAAAATTTCCGACAACTTTCAATTATAACACTTTTTTCTAAACTTAAAATAAGAGAACTAGAATAGATAAAAATCGAAAATCCTAAAAAAAGTTCGAAACTTTATCAACATGTTTAATTTTCCAGTTGTAACTGCTTTTGAAGGCATCCTAGCAAAAATATGTGCAGTTAATTTTTAATCTCAAAATTTTTTTGTTTACTTGAATTTTCCAGCTTTAACTCCTATGTTAAGTCTTTTCTGCTGTGTCCTACCAAAAATTATGTTTAAGTCATATCAAAGGCAAACAAAATTTTCTATAATTTTTATTAGGAACATTTCTTTCTAACCTCAAAACTAAGCAAACTGAAGTGACTCAATGATTTTTTTTTTATTTTTTGGAAACGTTAAGTCTCCACTTGTCGAAGATAGGGTTTTATACGTAATGAACGATCCTCGAATAGGCAGTCGGATTCGGTGGTTCTCAACCTTTTGTATAGCAAGATTTTAGTAACTTTCCAGACATTTTGACCTGAATTTTCTATCGTTAAACAATCGGAAACGATTATCAATGCTATCTCTAGGAATTCGTGGCTTTGTACATTAAATACGTTATTTTATAAATAACGGTCATTAAAAAGTAGGTACGCCAATAGGTTACTCTAAAATCGGTAGTTACCTTTACTAATCTTATCCTCAAATGGTAAGCAGAAATGAAACTTCTTACGAAATAATGAAGATGAGAACTTTAGTGCTGCAAGACAAGGGGGGGGGAATAATGCAAAATTTGCCTAACTAATATTCGGTTGAATCGACATTTACACTGTCATCTTAATCTATTGTTGTATTTTTTGTTCTACTTCATATACAGAGCTTTCTTTATTTTTCTTGATACATTGTATCTTTTCTCTCTCTTGTGTAACGAACTAACGAGAAAAGCCATCTTTGAAATTTCACTTTCAATTCTCGTCGATTTATCGATTATCAAACCGCCTCTAAGGAGTTTCACTTCAAAAATACATGCAATGTATCATGTAAATGCAATATTTAATTTAATAAAAAAAATTTTAAAATAACTTTCAAAGATTTACAAGCGGTTTAAACTCTTAGTAATCCAGAAAAGAAACAAAAAAACATTGGTTGTCTGTAAAGTCGGTTCACGGACGATAATTTTACGTGATAACATCATAAAGAAACATTGATGAAAAATTGCATAGTTTTATGAATTGAATTATTATCACTGAATGGTAATTATTTTTTATAATACAAAGGAGTTAATTGAAAATTAACAATTTTTTCAAAATGAAGTCATACTGAAAATTATGAAGGAAATCAATTTTAAATCTTATTAAATAAATTGTAGAAAAACACCAAACACGTTGTCTAAGATTCAACAATTGCCTCTCTATCGCTTGTATCGCGTTCTCGCTTGCACGCAAAGGCTCAAATGGAACGTGACATTTTTTCAGACTGGCTGCCGTAGTTCATCAATTTATAAGACGTTATCACGTCAATAAGATTTTGAGTCTTTATAATGAGACGGAAAATATTTACGTCCAATTAATACGAGGTAATTAAGTATGAAAGAACCTTCCCCCCATTACTCCCCCATTACTAACAATTAGGTTTCTCTAAGAAGATGCTTTTATAGAAGGTTTACACAGATGGTAGCAAAAAATTAAGGGAATTATATAAATTCGATGATTGATCGATTCAGGTTTTTGGATTTTACTAGGATGCATCCAAAAAGAGATATACCTGGAAAACTGAAAACAGTTCCAAAATTTCAAAGATTTTGGTCTACAAAAAATCGAACTTTTGTCTTTAACTTGGATACTCAATAACATCCAATAGTTCCATTTAACATCCAAAAGATCACTTGGTTAGAGGTCAAGGGAACCTAATTGTTAGGAACTAAGGGACTGACCTCACATAAGGTTACCCTAAAATCGGTAGTTACCTATACTAATCTTATCCTCGAATGGTAAGCAGAAATGAAACTTCTTAAGAAATAATAAACATGAGAACTTTAGTGCGGCAAGACATGGGGGGGGATAATAAAAAATTTGCTTAACTAATATTCCGTTGACTCAATATTTACACTGTCATTTTATCTATTGTTGTGTTTTTTGTTCCACTTCATTTACAGAGCTTTCTTTCTTTTTCCTGATACATTGTATCTTTTCTCTCTCTCGTGTAACGCACTAACGAGAAAAGCTATCTTTGAATTTCACTTTCAATTCTCGTCCATTTATCGATTAGCAAACCGCCTCTAAGGAGTTTCACTTCAAAAATACATGCAATGTATTATGTAAATGCAATAATTAATTTATTAACAAATTTTAAAATAACTTTCAAAGATTTACAAGCGGTTTAAACTCTTAGTAATCCAGAAAAGAAACAAAAAAACATTGGTTGTCTGTAAAGTCGGTTCACGGACGATAATTTTACGTGATAACATCATAAAGAAACATTGATGAAAAATTGCATAGTTTTATGAATTGAATTATTATCAATGAATGGTAATTATTTTTTATAATACAAAGGAGTTAATTGAAAATTAACAATTTTTTCAAAATGAAATCAGACTGAAAATTATGAAGGAAATAATTTTTAAATGTTATTAAGTAAATTATAGAAAAACACCAAACACGTTGTCTAAGATTCAAGAATTGCCTCTCTATCGCCTGTATCGCGTTCTCGCTTGCACACACAGGCTCAAATGGAACGTGACATTTTTTCAGACTGGCTGCCGTAGTTCATCAATTTATAAGACGTTATCACGTCAATAAGATTTTGAGTCTTTATAATGAGACGGAAAATATTTACGTCCAATTAATACGAGGTAATTAAGTATGAAAGGACCTTCCCCCCATTACTAACAATTAGGTTTCTCTAAGAAGATGCTTTTATAGAAGGTTTACACAGATGGTAGCAAAAAATTAAGGGAATTATATAAATTCGATGATTGATCGATTCAGGTTTTTGGATTTTACTAGGATGCATCCAAAAGGAGATATACCTGGAAAACTGAAAACAGTTCCAAAATTTCAAAGATTTTGGTCTACAAAAAATCGAACTTTTGTCTTTAACTTGGATACTCAATACTTCCATTTAACATCCAAAAGATCACTTGGTTAGAGGTTAAGGGAACCTAATTATTACGAACTAAGGGACTGACCTCACATAACTCTATCATCTCATCACATCTAGTCACTATATAAATAGCTGAATGTGATTTGAAAAACGTCAAAATTAAAATGTCAAAATTGTAAGTTAATGTCCGGTTTCATTGGATTAAATTTTAAGTTTTTAAAAGTTTTTAATTGAATCACCTATCGCTGACAATGTCAAAATCCCCAACACGCACACTCCACTCGTACCATATCTTCGAAAAGAACCTAAAAGGTGAACCCTACAGTGTTGTAATGAAAGACGAACTCATGGATCGGGTGCTTCTATTCGAATCGAATGTTATTACCGAGATATCAACGGACGAGTTCGTTCAAATCCAACAAAACTATCGGAAACTTATCGATGCCTATGGGTGCTTAGGGATTTTACAGATGAACTCAAGTAACTGAGATAAAGCCTGGCTTTACTTAGTTATTATTTGGTGTTTATTTTTCTAGATGATCATGGTTTGTCTTATTTGATAATGATAACCCAATATCTTTCAATTGGTCAGATTTATAATGATGTGATTTTTAAGATCGAATCTGTTAAACTAATACCTTTACAATCAGTACCTATTGAAACACCTCAATCAGTACAAGAACTAAGAAAGTTCCTGTCGAATCACCACTTTTATTTTTCTCGAGAACGCTATCGGGCAACCCAAGAAGAACTGTTGCGTAACAAAGAAAAAGAGCGAGGAGTTCGATTTGATTTAACTCTTTGTGCCCAGCGCCGACAAAAAACTTCGACTATCGACAATCGATTCTTCTGGAATCGTCGACTATATCTCGTATTCTTCCGATACGGAATCAACGCGGATGACTGGCTCGAAAAATGCATATTTGGCTGTGTGGACATTAAATCTATCCACTATGAAAAATTCAACATTCACCTAGCACTAATTTCGCGAATCAGCAACGAAAACACCGGCACCAGTTACATAAATCGAGGTAACTCTACAATAAATTCAACGGAGATGCATTTTATATTTGCGTGTAAAATTATTTTGAACGTCACACACACATCATTCACATGCATATTTGCATATTTATTGTGTGACAAAAGTGTTCGAGTGACGCTTCCGAGAGGAGGGACGGGAAGCACGGAGACAAGCGGTACAAATGCACTTTTCGCTCGCTCGTGCTAAAATAATAATTGCAATAATGAAAATTATTATTATTATTATTCGTATAATTATTATCATATTCACACGTCGTAATCAAATTTCGCGAATGTTTGTGGAAAATGTTTGCAGTTATATTGGTTTATGGAAATGGGGAGTTGCAATTTATTTGACAAACCGTCGAACAAATCTGCAATTTTTATTGACGAAATTGTTTGATTGTTTAAATATTTGAAATAATTAAATTCTTCAAGGTTCATTTTTGTTAGTGTATAGAGGACATGTACTTTTTTTGAAAGTGGTATATGTCCATTTTTGATGAACTTGAATGATACAATGAATGCACTTTGATACAAGTTCAGTCCTTTAAATTTTCAGTCTCAAAGCGACGAGAGTTGTAAAAAATTAAATAAAAAGTTAAGATCAAGTAGTCAATGATTGTGTTAACTACTGATTGGTTATTAAAAATCTAACCAATCCCATTAATTCAATTCTGAAAAATTTCATAGCTAACTACACAATTTAATTGTTTAGTTAGTAAGATTAAGGTTAGTATAGCGTTTAACTGTTATAAATTGTTATAAAACGAGTCAAAGAAAACCAAAAATAAAAATTAGTTAAAAAATAATTTTCCTGGATGTTCAATTAAAAAGGTTTTTTGTATGTGTAATGATTAAAGAAGTTGAAAAAATCGATAATAAAGAGGATTTAAAAACGAATTTCCGTTAAGTTTTCGATTAAAAGAAGACCAGGGTAAATAATTTTTGAACAGAAAAAAAATTATAGTAGGATGAAACCCATTGGAAAAGGAAGAGAATATAACAAAAATGAAAGGAAAAATAAATTACGGTCTATCTGAGGTGGGGAAGTGGAAAAGACGGAGGTTTTTAAGGGTAGAAACGGTTTATCTCGATTTTCGACAAAACTACAAGTCCTATGGAAAAAAGTTAAAAGGCAAAATTGTTTATAATAAGGTGATCTACACTTTTTGTACTAACACTTTTTTCACATAACCTCAAAATGTATGTGAAAATTTCCAATAACTACGTTTTTAGTTTTTTATTTTTCTTTTACAAAAAGAAAAAAATTTCATAAAATTTTGTAAAAATTTACCTTTTAATGTCCCAAACACACAGTAATTTTTTTGATTTAAAATATTCATTTTTTTCACCGTAGAATGACTTAGGTAATATCGAAAAAGCACCCTAATTTTTCAATCGAAAATTCTCACGTCAAAACATCTGATTTTTTTTAAAAAGTCGGTGAGCTTTTTGTTCGTTGAAACCTCTACTTTCTGCTGGTACAAAAATATAAATACATTACAATATTAAATGTTCTCAGAAAATGCAAAAATTAAAGTGTAAATTTATTAAAATTATTGCATTTTCTGAGAACATTTAACATTGTAATGCGTATATTTTTTGCACCATTAGAAAGTAGAGGTTTCAACGAACAAAAAGCTCAACGACTTTTTAAAAAAAATTTAATTGAAAATTAGGGTGCTTTTTCAATATGAAGTCATTATAAGATGAAAACATTAATATTTTAAATAAAAAAAAAATACACTGTGTTTGAGACATTTAAAGGTAAGTTTTCACAAAATTTCGTGTAAAATTGGTTTTTTTTTGTGTTGAAGTTAAAAATTAAAAACCAAAAGTTTGGTTATTGGAATTTTTCACATAAATTTTGAGGTTATGTGAAAAAGTGTTAGTACAAAAGTTGTAGATCTTTTTAATATTTACAACTTTGCTTTTTAACTTTTTCCCATAGGACTTGTAGTTTTGTCGGAAATCGAGATAAACCGTTAAAAACACCCCTCTTTTGCACTTCCCCACCTCAGATCGACTGTAATTTATTTTTCCTTTCATTTTTGTTATATGCTCTTTCTTTTCCAATGGGTTTAATCCTACTATATTTTTTTTCACCTTTTACAATTTTCACAAGCTAAAAGCACTGGTCTATTTAGAACTGTTATTACTAATTATTAGAATTTTTTTTTTCATATATTTAAAGTTAGGATTCAACCAAATGTTTTGACATGAAAATTTGTAAAAGTTGGAAACGTGGAGTTAATCGATGTAGGCACTGAGCGGCTCATTTAACGATAAAAAAATCGAAAATAAAGAGGATTTAAAAACGTATTTTCGTTAAGTTTTCGATTAAGAGAAAAAGCTTTTATATAATAATACACAATGAATTGGATATCTAATCTTTAACAGTAAGGTCAGAGTAGGCCCTGAAACTAATACCTAGGTGGGTTTTTAAGACTATAGTTGAAAGAATTGAAAAATTACGAAGAGTTAAAAGATAACTTTTTCTTGTTTTTCGGTTGAGGAGAGCTTTTAATATACTCGTAGTAACTGTACATTGGATACAATATAATTGGTAATATAAGTTTTAGTGATACTTTAGTCGAAGCTTGGGAGAAATTAAAAAATTAAGTGTTGGAATTTTTCCAATTCCCCAAGAATTAGGGGTATTTCAATAATTTCAAGGGATAATTCCCTACGTTTTTTCCCTATTTTCCAAAAAAAAAAAAAAAAAAAAACTTTAGAAAGATACCAATTAAAATAGATTTAAGAAAAATTTCATTTTGAGTTAACGGATTAACGGAGGGACATTTTTTTTAAGTTCAACGTATTCAACGCTTAATATTTCCTTTATTTTTCTTTCAGGAGTAGACGATAATGGACACGTAGCAATGGCAATCGAAACAGAACAGGCGATCTACCTGGAAAACACGGTCGTATCGTACGTTCAAATTCGCGGCAGCGTCCCGATTTTTTGGAAGCACACAATCACCCCGTTGGGCGTCCCGAAAATCCAACTAACACGCGGGTGAGTGATAATTTTTCCTCGTCACAAGACGCATTTACTGCGAAGCGCCTCACAAATTCCCGAGCAAATAATCTCATTTATTACGTGTCAAAAAATGTAACGTTGATAAATGCACGATGTCCGTAATAAAGCATTGCGTGTCTACCCCGATACCCTCCGGTTACCCCGTTTTGTTCCCGGGAATAGTTGGTGAACCTGTGGCCTCCGTTGCAACAAATGAATTATGTACAACGTATAGTAATCGGAGGTTTCGCGAGGCTTTTTTTGACAAACTGTATCTCTAAGAAATTTGATCCCGCCTCAATTTTTCTGTAACATAAATGGCAAAGTGCTTGCCAAAAAGTCTTTCACATGTAACGAATGGAATTGCCGTATGGAATCTTTCACATCCCTGTCTTTTTATTTGTCTCTCTCACGATAGAACTGAAGGAATTTGGCAAGTGTGAAACTCAATCTAAAAATAAACCTTTCTGCAAGGGATGTTTCAATTTTCTCGTCGCAATCACGATTTAAATGTGTAATTTACACGGTGTCCTTTTTCCTTTCGTTGAAATTGAATAGGGTTTCGTAAAGTCTCAAAAGGGGATTTTCGGTTGTATCTAAGACGTTCCCTTAATAATATCATTATCTCTAATATGTTCCGATTTGTCTTTGTCGATAGGTTCGAAATGACGCAACAGGCCTTTGAGAAACACATCCGATTGTTACAGAAACGATACGGAGACATTGCGATCATCAGCCTCTTGTGCAACACATCCGAAGGTAGCAGTGAAGCTGAAAATTTTCTCCATAACGAATTTTGTCATCATTTCCAAGAAACTACTCTTAAGTACCAAAAGTACCATTATTGTAAACAATTTTTAAAAAAAAATTTAATTTAGGAGTGATGTCGTTTTCCTGGCTTATGATTACTGTAAGGAATGTGTCCGAGACAAGGGAGCCAA
The DNA here is from genome assembly GCA_958496155.1 of Sisyra nigra. Taxonomy (NCBI): domain Eukaryota; kingdom Metazoa; phylum Arthropoda; class Insecta; order Neuroptera; family Sisyridae; genus Sisyra; species Sisyra nigra. The sequence goes on from OY292317.1 coordinate 40,025,810, forward strand.
TAATTTGACCAAACTGAAGACTGACCTAAAGCTATATCCACATTTTCAGATGTTTTTTCTGCACCATTGTGGAGTCAAAAAGCGGCAACAAGGTGTTATCCGAACTAATTGTTATGATTGTCTCGAAAGAACGAACCGCGTGCAAACCTCAATTGGACTATCGGTGCTTTTGAAGCAGTTAACTGCACTTTCGTCTTTTTATAATATCGACAGTCGGATGCACTCGAAAGTGCATGAAAAGTAGGTCAAATTTTTAAGATCCATGAAATTTGTTTTAGATCCCAACTTTTCCAGGTTTCGATTGTGCTTTAAACATATGTGGCTCCGAAATGGGACAGAACTAAGCAATATTTATACGGGAGACGACTCGATTTTTGTTCGAACTGTCTTCGAAGAAATCACTCATCCAGTGATTGATCTGATGTTGAAGAACACATTGTTACCACCACTTTTTTATGATCGAATCCGGACGATTTTACCAATTCCGTATGTAAATGGTCCAGCTCATATTGTTCGAGATTTAATCAATCAAATCGAAAACTATATCAAGTAAACCTTTAGCGGGTTATCTTCAGGAAAGCTTATAAATAAGACTTTTTAAGGATTTCCAAGGTTCAAGTCGGTATTGGAACCTTTAATGCCAATGGAATTGAACACGTGCAAGACTGGTCACATGAAAACCTCGCTCATTGGCTTCAGCCCAACCTCCGGATACACTCCAATGCATCATTCAAACCTTGTGACATCTATGCAGTGGGATTCCAGAATATCGTAATGTGGCACGACGCAGCTCTAATTACTTCTAGCAATGAAACCGTAAAGAATTGGTCGACCCAAATTGAACGAGTTCTATCAGCCCATGAACCTTACTATTTGGTCTCGTTTTGTCAAATGTTTGGTATTTGTCTGTTTGTCTTTGTCAAAAGAAAACTGTTGCCGTTCCTAAAAGAAGTAAGCTCGAATTTTGTTAAGACCGAAGAGCATTCGTTTTTACATAGTAAAGGAGCCGTGGCGATTCGATTTTCGTTTTGTCAAAGCACTTTTTGTTTTATCTGTTCACATCTCACCGAAGGATACTCGGAGGTAAGAAAACTCTTTAGATTTCCACTTGATCTGATTCTTTTGTTTAAGTTGGGAAGAAGAAATGAACAGTGTAAATTGATACTGTCGAAATTAAGTTTTCCTGGATGTCAGTCGATCGATTCGCACGATCATGTCTTCTTCTTTGGGTGCCTTAATTATTATATCGATGCGAAATATGAAAAAGTTCAAGCGTTGAATGCTCGTAAGGACTACATTCGAATGACTGCAATGGATCAGTTACACGCTGTGCTGTCAAAAGGAGACGTTTTGAATGGTTTTAAAGAACCAGAAATTCATTTTGCTCCTACCCAAACGTTTGAAGTGGCTGGGGAAAAATGTCCAGCTTATTTCAATCGAATTTTATGGAAATCTAATCATGTAACCGACATGCCCTGGGACTGCTTACGATATCTACCCAAAACCATGATAGAAAGACGAAAACTCGTGAAAAAACCGCCCAGTAAATGTCAACATTATGGTCGTACTGAGATGAAAAATTCGGAAAACTTTCCAATTTTCGCTATCTATCATATTGACGTGAAAAAGTTAAACGAGGAAAGTCTTGGAGAAGTATGTATGTGGGAAACTTTAAATCTTAGCTCTGATCAGGTTTTTTTATTACTAGACGTTTATTGATGTGGTTGAAAAGACTGGGCCTTGCAATGCAACGGTTTGTATCGAGCAGGACGTTGATAGAAGCCCAAGTCGCGTTAATATCACAAAATCTGAGATTGTTAATAGTTTAGTTAAAGCGTTAGCTGATTATGGGGTAGCAACCATAATTCGATTTGAGAAACACGCGATTTTGGCTACGTTTAAAGATTTGAGCAGTGCGATGGTTTTGGTTAAGAAAAAACAGATGTCGGTAAGGTTTTCATTTCTATTTCCCTTTTGGAAGGTAGTAGAAGCAGTAATAGTGCATTTATGAATGCTTAGCACTAACTGGAGATCTCTTTTTAAGCTATAGTTATTTAGGAGTTTTTGTAGTTCTAACTATTCCAAAATATAAGCTTTTGTGGAAGAGATCTGCGTACGGATAGCTAAACTAAGAGGCTCAGAAAACTTTTATATAGTCTATATATAGAGAAGTAGACTGGGATTTATTCCCCTCTCCCACACTACGCAGCCCTAGGCTTATTTGGGTCTAGGTCTACTCATCTATTCTTGTACTGAGAAAGGAACTCTTCTATGGGTTTCAGTTTCAGCGTCATTTTTTCTGGAAGAAGTAATCCTTGTACTAAGTTCTTGATGCAGATCGAACCAGTTATGGTAGTACCATTGACGATCTTTTACAGATGTCATCACGGTGTGAGAGCTTCACAATCAATTATATATACAGTAGATGCACTTTCGTCTCCATCCTCATCTGCATTTAGGATCTTTTGGTTGTTCAAATAGTTCACAGCTTTTCTTTTCTCTTATCATATTCATCAAAGTCCTAAGCAGGTAGATGCCTTTTTTGTCGTAGCAGCTCCACAAGGAATGAGGAGCACACTTTCCCCAGTATTCTCTGGCTGACTTTCTGACCAAGAATTACTTGCATTGTTCAACCAAATTTTTTCAAGTAACCAGAGTAACAGGAAATGGGAGATAATTTGCAATAATTATTAATTAACCCAAAAAACTTCTTCTAAAATCTAAATGAACATCTTCTAATATCTTCGCTAAGTTAATACTCTGTCTAAGATAGCCAACTTTTAACTATCCCTGTAAATGAGAATTATTTAGGATTACATGGGAGTAAGTAACCTATTGGATAGTGAATACCACATAGATAGCCTCATTGGTTTACTTGCTTTTTTCATCTGTAAAGCTACAATTATGGTTTGCAAATAAGTTCTCCAGTTTAGAAACACAGTATTTGATCAGTAGCTATAATTACAGTATAACCCTAGTATGTGGTTACAATCACAAAAGGTTCTACTATTTGGCACTTTAGAACTGACCTAATTTGATCTGAAATTAGACCTAGCCAATATTGTCAAACCCTAGAGTATCTACAACACAAAAACCCCTGTTATCCATCAGGTAGTAAAAAAGCAGCCTTAATGTGAAGCTCATTATGCAAGTATCTATGCAATGATGGAGTGTTCTTTAAGGAATCCTTTCTGATCATTAAAATTGAGGTTATTTATACCAATGAAAGGCTGCAGTTCCAGAGAAGAACAGATTCCAAGCTTTTCCTGGCTTGTGGATAAAAGAAATTTCCAATCTTTTAATGTGGTAAGCCACCAGCTATAGTAATCGGAAAGAATTTTCCAGTTTGGTTTCACTATTTGGTATTCTAGACCTGACCTGACCTGACCTTAAAACTAACCTAGCTAATATTTTTAAGGTCTACTAGAGCACTAAATCTCTTGTAACCAGCAGATAGTAGTAGAGCAGGTTTTTGTTGTTGGCTGAGATCTCATTTTAGGTCGACCAACTGGCCAAAAATGGCGCCTCATCAGACCTCATAGGACCTAAACTTTTTTGTAGAATCACAAAAAGTAGAATCATCTTCTTGTTACCATCTTCACAAGATCGGTAAAGCCGACACTAACATATTATGTCGTCTCTGCTGGAAAGCGGCAGAAACGGCGGAACACATTTTGTTCTCATGTAAAGCAGCTTTTAAAACAAGACTGCAGCATCTGGGAAAGATGGACATGACACCTGGCGAGATAGTAACGGCAGCCCCTAGGCAGGTGCTAGCTTTCTTTAAAAGCCTGGAGCTCCCCTAGTAAACACATAGGGTCACATCACAATAGACCTCCTTGATCGCAGTGATAAAAGGAAGGAACATCCTGGGACCCGCATTAATGTAAAGCCCACTTTAGCTGTTCATGATGACAGATTCCTAAGAGAATTCTATGAAATATTTAACATTAAGTTTCCTAAGATTTCCCTAGGATGAGAACAGTGGTTATTCCCAGTTTTCTAATTTTAAGGATAATAACTTCATTACTGCAGTCTATCTTTATAATTCTATTATAATCTTAAAATAAGGTCAAAAAGATTTTGATATTAAGGTTTTTTTTTCGTAGGTCGATGGACACTGGTTTACTGTGAAAATTAAAACGACCAACTGGATAGAATTAGCCAAGCTCGAATTAAAAATCGAATCGGATAACACAACCTCGCTGGCCAAAGACGAAAAAGAAACCAAAAAGAAAGTCTACGAGAGTCGCATCCCGACTAGATCCCCATGTTCCAAGAGTCGATCCAGTTTCGCGCTATCAACCCGACCATCAACCACTGGAGAAAGTATCAAAACTTCCATTTCGCATGGATGAAAATAAATTTTGTTTATTTTTTTTGTTGTAACCAAGAAAAGCTCATTTATTTCATTCGAACTCAAACGCTGATCATCCTGTACATATTTAATGGGGTTGTGGGGAGTAAAAGGGTGAGTATACTCCGATGGGAATGGATGCAACATTCTCGACAATTCGGAGGATAAAGAAAGTGCTTCACTTCAATGTATATATATAAAAAGAAAGAGCGAGATGCGAGAAAAACTCGTTACATGAAATTGAATATTTGCATTGGAATTATTCATAATCCCTGGATCGGTCTCGAGAAAAATATTATAGATGTGTTTTTCGTGATTTTCATCCCGCAAGAAATCCCCGGGATGATTTCGAGCTTTACTGTTTGTTTCAATTTAGAGAAAAATTAAACAATCGCTGATTTGATTACAGAGAAAGAGAAATAAGCGGTTTAGTGGTACATTTTGCCCCGAATCAAATTTTTTTTTTCTGAAAACTGGAAAATTGCATTCGTTTCCAAAGGATGAGACTAACGTTGAAACTATTATATAAAGCATAGACACGCGACAAATGAAATGTTGACATTTAATTTTCCATTGTTAAGAATATGATACCGTATACATGGCATTGTATTGTTGTAGGGTACCATTCATTCGTCCCTTCCCCGAAAAAAAAAAACACATACAACGGGTTAGACAACGCCAAGAAATATTAATCTAAGATTTTCCGCTTTTCCGGATCTCCCAACTTTTTTTGTCCTATCCATCTCTTGGGAATTTTGTTTCACACCCCCCCCCCCGCTTTTTCTTGTCATCGTTTATTTGTTGTCACACAATAAACAATTGATTCAATATAATCCCTCTTTTCTATCGTCTTTTCTTGCAGAGTAAAATTTTTTGTCTTAAGCTTGTAATATTTTATCCCTCGGGATAAAACAATGGGGCCTTGGAAAACGACATCTTTCGTAGATATAATTAATTATTCATCTTTTCACGATAATGTTATTGTTCTTTTTTTTGTCGAGAAAATTTCATAGTTGACTGTAATCGGATCTTTGTCGTGACCCCCCCCCCTGTTTGATGGGTTTTTGAGGTTTTGTGTTTATTTTTAGGGACTCGAATTGACTTTGAGTCATTTGCAAAGCCAGACAAAAACAATGTTTGAAATCCGATGCTAGACAAATAGCGCGCGTGTGTTGCACAAAGGGCGCAGTGATGACAATTTTGTGCCGCTACCGGAACTAGTTTTGATTAGGGGAATGGAAAACTAGCGGTGATGAGATGATTTAATTTACATTAGACACCGTCACATTTATCATCATTACACTCGTGCCACCCCCCCCCTCAAAAAACCTAAAAATCTTCGATAATTTTTTGTCATTTAATTACATTGACACAACAAATGCAAATCTCTCAAATTGCTATCCCCTCGAATTGATATAGTATTAAATAACACTTGATAATGTCCCTCGATTCGTCCCTCTGTTTGGGAAGGACACATTGTGCGAAATTGCAGACACAAGTTATACATATAAACACACATAGGGAATGATTACTATGTCTCGATCTATCGTACATATATTTATATCTATTAGTTTTAGAGAATACAAGCTACCCCTAACGTTTGGATGCACCCCTGCTAAAGTCACGTTCGGGGTATTGTATTCCCTTAATGCATGCGTGAAATAAATACCACTCAATAAACATTCAATTAAATATTTTTAACGCCGGATTATAAATCGTTCAGGCAGAGGGTGGAAGTAACATGTCGGGCCTATTTGATACGTGATTATTCTAAGTGTCTTCCTTTGACTTCAAAGTAGTCAAAAGTTAAGCTTTAAAAATCAAAGAATGAGCTTGCAAGAAATTTAAATTCATAGTAAAATGATTTAAATTTAATTTTCTATTAATGAGCTGTAATTAAGAAATCAGACTTAAGGAAAAATGTTACTGAATGTTTGATAGAAATTTTTAATTTAAAAATTTAAAAAAAAAAAATTGTTTTAGTTTGTTAAAATTAAACTTGAGAAAAATCGATTGAAAATTGATTCAAAAGGCAATGGGGGGGAGGGTGTTCGCGACTAACTTTGGTCAGTTTTTTACTTTCTTTTACTACTATATAGATAGTAAAGGAAGTATTGTAATCGGGTCGAATTTTCGAATTCGAGATTTCACCGGAAATACATGTTTTGAGGTCCCCTGAGTCCAAAAAAGTGGTTTTTAGAAACATGTCTGTGTGTGACAGCCATATCGTATCGAAAGCTTTATCCAAAGTCAAAACTTGGTATTTGACCTCCCTATTATACCTAGTTGTGCCGCAAAACTTTTGGTTAAAATCGGGTAACCGAAAGCTCCACTTTATTCTAGGGGTTTTTAAGCTTTTTCATTTTTTTCGAAAATGGCTCCAACGATTTTCTTTAAACTTTCTATATAGTTCTAAGACTCATTAGTGGCTACAACTTTTATTTGAAACTTTTTTCTGGGAAAATTCAAACAAGGGCGGTTCTAGGGTGAAGGTTCGGAATTCGTATACCTATACCTATGTACATATAACCTGTATAGTGTATACATATTACTTTCTTTTACTACTTAATAGTAAAAGAAGTATTGTAATCGGGTCGAATTTTTGAATTCGAGCTTTCACCGGAAATACATGTGTTGAGGTCCCCTGAGTACAAAAAAGTAATTTTTAAAAAATTTTCTGTGAGTGTGTCTGTGTGTGACAGCCATATCGTATCGAAAGTTTTATCCGAATTTCACTAAACTTGGTATTTGACCTCCATATTATACCTAGTTGTGCCGCGAAGCTTTTGGTTGAAATCGGTTAACCGAAAGCTCTACTTTACTCTTGGCGTTTTTGAGCTTTTTCAATTTTTTTCGAAAACGGCTAGAACGATTTTCCTTAAACTTTCTATATTTCTTTGACTCATTGATGCCTACAAGTTTTATTTGAAACTTTTTCCTGGGAAAATTCGAATAAGGGCGGTTCTGGGATGAAGGTTGGGAATTTGTGTATATACATATAGCCCTATAAGGTGTATGCATGTAGTTCTGTTTATATGTATTGTTACAAAGTGCTTACATTTCTTTTAACTAACAGCGAGTATTTTCATAAATGAAAGTAAAAGAAAGTATTGTGACGCCTCACAGCAGATTTTTTTTTTTTGGTTATTCTGAAATTTCTATGCCAGTTCCTTAAAAAAGTCATAAAAAATTGGTTTTTATAAGGTAACTATGATCCGTGTATTTTTTTAGATGTAAATATTTTAATAGGAGGTTAACTAGGAGGATTTAAAAAAAAAAGCTCAAAGTCAACTTTTGGGACTGCCATTATTTATGATTTTGGCTTTTACAATTTTTTTAAATCTATAGCTGTTCAAAATATAGTCAAATTAAGGTAAAAATCTCCATTGCCTTATGGACATTTATATCTCAAACTTTCGCAAAAAATGGGTTCAAAACCTGACCTGGGGCAATTTTTTCCTTAATTAAACTCCCAAATACATAGAAGGACCTCAATAAAGGTAATACACTAAGAGAAATAATCAAAAAAGCTTTTTCGTTATTATAATAATAATAACAATAATAATTATAATCTGTTAAAAGTTATTTTTTTAAGGGATATTTTATTTTTTTTATTTGATGTTTTTTAAATTTTCGTACTATGCATTTCGCTACTTTCGTAGCTTCTTCTGGTACTTAAATATAAACACCAACTTTTTTATTAATAATTTCAGTATACATTTTGAATATGTGTTGATATTCTCTCAATATGAAAAATTATCAATCATTCAAAACAATTTTTTTTTAAATAATAAAATAATTATATAAACCTATCAAAAATAAAAATGTTTAGTCTATAAAAGAAGTCTAAAAAAAAACTTTTAACTGTTTATTAACTATGGTTAAGAACTCGAATAATTAAAAAATAATTATAATAATAAAAATAAAAAATAATAATGACCTCTCCTTATTAATAGCTTTTAAATACCTAAACTAGAAAGGAAAAAAAAAGAACTGTATAAACTTAGAGTCATTGATGCCTACAACTTTTGTTTGAAATTTTTTCCTGGGAAAATTCGAATGAGGGCGGTTCCGGGGTGAAGGTTGGGAATTCGTATATGATCCATATGTATTTAGGCTGTATGCATATAGTTCTGTTTATATGTATTGTTATAAAGTGCTTATATTTCTTTTAACTAACAGCGAGTTTCATAAATGAAAGTAGCAGACCATTTTGAAATTGTTTTTAAAAGTATTATATTTCCGGAAATGCGTTCAACTGTTTATAAATTCGTATATCTTTTCTACAATACGAGTAATTTCCACAGATATGGTGGTTTTTAAATAATATCGGTAATTAACGGTAATTAGGATTTCTTCAGTATAATGTTTATTTGAAATTATAAAAATTAAATTACTATAATTCAATAACTCCTTGCCATGTTGTCCATCTGGGCTCTATCCCATGTGAAAACTGGAAATTAAATTCGGGCAATTAGTTGGGATCGCCACCATTACTTTTTATATCCAAAGAATAAACATTAAAAGTGCCACCAGATATTTGAAAAAAAATTTACTGACAATAAAATGTGTGTAAGACATGGATATTAAAGCATTGCACTGTTCAACAAATGCACACCCGTCCTTGTCGTTCACATGGCTTTTTTGTTGCGATTTTAATATTCAAATAATAAAGTTGTACGTCCCCGTAAAAGTGTTCATTTTGTAGCCGTATTATTGGCCTTTTGTCTCACATAAATTTCACCTGTGACGTTCGTCTCTTCCAACGACCAGTCGTTACCGTATAACATATAACGTAACGTTTCGTTGGCAAATAAACGTCGTGAATATCATTGACAATTTATTTGGCTCATTATAGTTATTGATGCAGAATATCATAGCAAATAATAGATTTGTACGTAAGAACAAAAAGAAATTATTTTATGAAATTTAAGATGAATACATTATCTATTTACGGCCGTTTCCAGATGATAAATTTACATCTCATAAAGTCAAAACTATCTTTTTAACTATGTAAGAAATTTATGAATCATAAAAAGTTTAGTTGCAATTTTTAAACCGCGAGTTGAGCTTTTATTGATCAAGTCTGTTAATTACATGCGTTTGTGTCAGTGGTTAAAAGCATTGCAATTCGGTACATCAGTGACATTTCTCCTTCAACAAATTGAGACATAGTATTGATAGAAGTCGCTTGAAGATGGGGTGATGACTCGAGATGAGGGATGATGAGATGTTTTCCAGTAAACATTCGAAACGTCAGCATGACAGAGTGATGTCCGTTTAACATTTGAGTCGACTCGATGACTTTTATAAGGGCTGAAGGGTGCAATGACGCGTCACACACATAGGGCGAAGATCCTTCCCACAAGGAATCTTATATATGCCTTGGCATTGTCCCAGAATGACTCATCACAAAAAAACTTTTCTCAAAAAAAACTTTTCCAAATTTTATTCACAACCATAAAATATTAATAGCCCATCTTCACCCTCCTACTATTGTCTAAGAAATTTTCTCCCAATGAAAGCTTCATTTTCCCCCATTCCTCGATTCTATAAATGTATATGTGCAACATTAACAATACAATACAATAACAACCCTTAGAATTGTAGTCATATTTCTTAAGGGATGCTTTTCTACAGTTTTGAACAAGACGCGCGTCTTCCTCTTCTTTCAAGGCACCGAGCGAAATTCCCAACCCCCACCCCCATGTATGTTTGTAGATATTTGTATGAAATATTCCACGTCTTATTTTTAGATGAAAGGGATCAGTCGGGGGATGTGAGCGATGAGATATGCGGGGATGGGGTTTGTTGCTATCGTTAGTATCGCCTCGCTTGTCGGGAATGTGAATCTGGGGGATGTTTGTGTCATTCATGAGGTGGTCGGTGGGGGGGTGGCGTGGAAATTTTGTGTGAAGGACTATGTTGCTGTTTGAATATAGGGGAGGGTGGTTTTGAGAAAAGTGACGGCCATGTTATCTATGTTTCGTTCATGTCAATAATTTTGAATTGAATCATCCGCGTTATTTCGATTTACTAACATTGGGTATGGCTTGGAAAATTCATCCTTCAAATCGTTATGTGATTTGTAAGAATGAAAGATGATTTTTCTTGATATATGAAGAAGATAGCGACAATTGAAGTTATCAGTGTACAAAACATAATATGACCTGTGGATCGTTCAACTTGGATTTTATAAATAAATCTTTGCTACTTCTTAGAAATGTTAAGTGTCATTTAAAGAATGACCACGTTTTACCATTCATGATTTTTTAAAAGTATTTCTCTTAAATTTATCTTCTTTGAGATTCTTGGATGTACATTTGAGTGTCATCAAGAAAAAAAAATACTTGACCCATGGTCAGATTGAACCAAAGTCCTTATAGTTTCAATCTTCTATTTATAAAGTAACCTTTGAATGTATTTGTTAATTTTTCGTAAAAATCTTTAAAGTTAGCGATTTCCGTAAAAAAATTGTTGTTATCAAGAAGAATGGTATTTAATTTTTTAATAAGAGGTGATCTATGAATGGTATTCTAAGCATTATTCATTAAGCTGTACTTTATATAAGGCATTGAATTGGTTTAAATATTTCGAAATCTATCGATTTTCATAAAAATTGGTTGTCCATAAAGTCGGTTTCCGGACGATAGTTTTACGTCATAAAGAATACCTAATTGATGAAAAATTGAATACTTTTATGAATTGAATTATTATCACTGTATTACATATCATTATTTTGTATAATACAAAGAAGGAGTTAATTGAAAATTAACAAGTTTAACAATTAAGTAAATTGTAAACAAAAAACACAAAACACGTTGTCTAGGATTCAACAATAAGATCGTGCCACTCTATCATTTGTACCGCGTTTTCGCTTGCACGCACAGGCTCAAATGGAACGTGACACTTTCAGACGTAGTACATCAATTTATAAGACGTTATCACGTCAAAAATAATTCACAACAAAATTAAAAATCATTTTTATAGATCATTTTAAGAATACACAACTTAAATTGTCTTATAAATTTAAATATAATTTCTTTTTGTATTTGGCTCTTTTAAATTTTTTAGATGCACAATCAGGTTTGTATTTATGTTTTTTGATTTTTTGAGGTGATCATTTCGATTGTAGTTTTTATTAAGTGTTCAATGTATCAATAGCTATTTATTCTTTTACCGTTATTTCTCGATAGTTATCGATTTTTAAAAAGAAAAGTTCTTTTCAAAACTAAAGATTGTAGCAATCTCTTCGAAAAGTGTTCTATAAATTGTGGACATTCTTCTAGTTTAAAGAAAATCGTTGGAGCCATTTTCAAAAAAACTTAAAAAGCTCTAAAACTCCTAGAATAAAGTGGAGCTTTCGGCTAACCGATTTCAACCAAAAACTTCGCGGCACAACTAGATATAATACGGAAGCCAGATTCCAAGTTTGGTGAAATTCAGGTAAAGCTTTCGATACGATATGGCTGTCACACACAGTCATGTTTATAAAAACCACTTTTTTAGACTCAGGGGACCTCAAAACATGTATTTCCGGTGAAAGCTCGAACCCGAAAATTCGACCCGATTACAATACTTCCTTTACTATATAGCAGTAAAAGAAAGTAAAAATTAATATTGGTGCATCCGTTTAGGAGCTACAATGCCACGAACAAACACAGATACATATGGTAAGCTCATTACACTTCTCTGGTTACACTCGGTTGATGTTGGAGGTTAAAAACCACCTAAAATGATTTTAACAAATTATTAGGATAGAATTTCTCTCTTTCTCCTACAAAATGTCGTCTTTAAATCGGCACACTTCATTTCACCAGTCAATATTGGCAAGCAGTGAGTACAAGGAGAAATGAGAAAGAGAGAAATAAGAATTAAAGAGAAAGAAGGAGAAGGTAGCTTGGAGAGGATAAACTGCTTTTCGTTACGTGATGGTGTCTACCAGTTTTCCCCAAACCCAGTTAAGGAACTTCGTTCCATAAAAATGTATTTGATATCGAAATTGGGTTTTGGAAAATGTTTCCAGAGGATTTGTAGAAGCTGAGTTAATGTTAGTGAGACAACAAACTTGTGTTGCAAAAAATCTGACTTAGAATAATCTGCTACAGAACAATTTTGAAAATGCGTTACTTTACTTATCAATAGCTCTATAAAAGACTGCGAGAGTTACAGGTGGTTTTTGTTTACTTATTGCCCAAGTTTCAATAGTTTCTTAAAATTTTCTTACCAATCAATAGGAGGACTTATTATAATACTAATATTGTTGATTTTTCTAACAAATTATTAAAGATTTCCCTCTAATTTTAAAACTGAAAATTAACAGGAGTTAGCCTTTAATGTGGGACATCCTGTATAGTAATTATCGTGTGCCCTGACACAGCCCCACCCGATTTGATTCCATTTGCTCTCGATTCATATGTTTTCATTGTTAATATTTTACAATAAATGAAATTTCTGAAAATCGAAACAAAAGAACCTCGGGTTATGTTGAATAGTTGGCATGTTTTTCCCACCATTTTCCCACAAATGTTTGTCGAATTAATTACCAAAATTTCCACAGAAGAATTATAGAAAATGTCTCATTCGACGATTGTAATTGAATCATAAAAGGCGAGAGCAAACCGAAAGCTTTGAATTCCGCAAGCTTTGTTTTTACATTGAAATTAATGGTTGACAAGTGAATGCGGAGACTTTCGCACGTCCCACTCTTTACAATGGTCTATCGTATCGTTATGTTTCGCTATGATTGTCCGACTCCCCGTCGCTTTGCCAAAGCCTACTCGAAAACCATAGATCTACAGTGAGTATAATATCTATATTATCCCTTTCGGGTGTCCCGTTTTCCCGTATTCCTCCGACTACCATTATCCAAATAGAAATTTATCCGTTAAACTCTGAGGGGGGGCCGCGCTGGTCGTTCAATGTGGTCTTTCAACTTGTGTTGGGTGTGTGCCTACACACGAATTGTCAACATTGTTGTTTTGAAATTGCACACAATAGAAAATGGCGCAGCACCCTGTAGGTACCCACTGAACACTCCATTCATTTGGTCGAGCAAATAAATTTTGCAACGCACTCGAATCGAATGATAAATTTTCCATGTAAAAAGGCGAGTGGAAACGAAAAAAATCGGCTATTGACATTATTTTGATGATTTAATGTAACAGCGGGAGGGTGAAAAATGTGCTCAATCACACCCCCCAAAATGCCACTGGTGCACATTGAAACACAACCAGGGGTTTGATTTAATTTTTTTTTCATCATCATAAAGACTTGCACTATGGGCTGCTTTGTTTCATTTAATTTGGTATCCATTCGATATGATCAATGCCATATAATTCGTTTTTTTTTTTTTATTTAAACAATGGCCGGTATAAAAATATCGCATAGCACTCGAGCCATGTGTGAATATGTAAAGAGAAAAAATATTATCAAATCGGTTAAAATTGAATTAAATGATGGGAGAAATAATAAAAAAAAATCGAATATTCGCGCCAAATTGATTACCTACGTTTTCGATATTAGATAAGAGAGAATGATAGATTGGCACCGTTGGAATGAGAGGATGAAGAGAACAAAATTAAACGGGATGAGTCCAATATTTAAATATTTAAATTGATTCAATATCCCTGAGTCAATATAGACAGAAAACAAGGGTCGTGAATTTCACGGACCATTTTTTAATTTTCACGAAAAAATTGTTGAAGTTATACTTCTTTAGGTGCGTTATGAAAAAATGATGAGAGTGAAATTTTTAGATGAGCGGCCATCTTGAGACAAAAATTAACAAAATGAAGTTGGCCGCAAAACCACTCGGTTTCTTGGCGCGCGTAATTTGAATTTTTGTTGTATTTATTTATTAATTTACTAATTATTATATTTAAATTAAAAATACAAAATACAAATTTAAATACAAATGACACATATTATTAATAAATAAGTTATTATTTTTCTCAAATTTTGCAATAGTTGTGATGAAAATGACGTTTGCATTTCATGCATATTCTTAGTTATCACGAAATTTGGAATTCTGAAGTGATTTAACCATCTTCGAATAATAATTTAGTAACACAAGATATGAATAAGATTAAGACATTTACTTTGACAAGTAGCTACTTACTTTATTTCGCAATTTCTATGAAGCTTTGTTTTCATGACATGTATGAATTGTTAACCAGAAAAATGATCCTGACAAATTTTATAAACGTTTTGCAGCTTTCTTTGGATATTATTTATTGATACAAATTAAAATATTATTCTCTTAATTTTATTTTTAATAATTATATCTTTAAATATATATATTATTATTATTAAATATTAAATTATAGATTTTTAAAATTGATTATTTGAATAAAATTAATAAAAACTAATTTTTAATGATACCAAAGAAGTATAACTTCTCACGCACGTACATAATTACACGCCACCATTTTTTTTTTTTGTTTTAAGTCGCTTTAACATCTAAGGTCATATCACGACTGTCTAAAAACAGAAAATTTCTGTTGGTCAATTTTAATCTTAGGTCTAGGATTCAATGGGGATCGAACCCGTACCACTTGACGCATGCAGCGGAGAGAACTGCTCTAACCACTGCGCCAATAGTTGGTGAAAAAAAAATTGTTTAAGTTTAATTTTAACTTGAAAAGACTTAATATGGTTATATTTTCTTCAGGTATTTTTTATCACATCTTAAATTTTCATGATGGTCCAACTTATATTTATCTAAGCTCTTTGTTCTAAAGAATCAATAAAGCAAGAATTTCGACCACTAGTTTTGCTTATTATGTCTTGAATTTCCCTGCTGATTAATATATCATATAATATATTGAACATGAAATGAGCAAATATCAATTTAAATATCAAGCGGAGGAGAACTGATGCAAATCAAATACAATGAATATTCAACGTGGATGCCTCGTTAGGGGCTCTTCAAGACCGTTCTTCCACCTCCCCCCCTTGGGTGGTCTCGTTTTGCTACTACTCTCAAATACACACACACACACATCACACCACTCTGGCCAGAGAGCCAACTAAAAGCTCGTCGAAGCTCTCGACTATCATAACTAGAACGCCTGTCACTAAACCGGTAGAAAAGGACTGCAGGATAAACTATAAAGGAAGTTGTTTGGTTTGTTTTCTTGTTGATGTGTTTGGGAACGGTGAAGGAATCTGGAAGCGAGAGTGGCACTCGTCATTTGGTTTTATTTCACAAGATCAAGAGGCTGGAAGCTTTTGAGTGGACGATCGAAATCACCAAGTTTGAAATAGAAGCGATGATTCTGATACTTTTCCTTCAATTCGTTCATTTCCTTTCCGAGTGTTACCAAAATGTGGTTACGAACGGCTTGACATCCCCAACTTGAATTTTAGCACTTAATTTCGGATTATTTGAGGGATGAACATAACGAGTTGTTCGAGATTATTTAACTTGGTTGAAATGAAATATCAGAAGTGGGGTGGTCCCTATTTTCCTAAGTGATGAATATTTTAGCGGTCGCGTCGTTCCGCATCTGTTTACTCTTAAGACCAAAACATTCAATACGGAGGCGTTGCGGAAGTAATCGGAAAACTGAGAAGTGGAGAAAAGGGATGCAATACCAAAACAAAAGGTCGGGATATTTTCACCACTGACTCTATAAGCATTCACATACATATCAACAGTACCGTGACTGAATTAAGATGCGCTGCAGACTAAACTACTGGAGATAACCAGATAAAATTTTCAAACTAAATTACTGAGAGATCTGTGACCTCCACTCAGGAAGGCTTTTTCAAAGTGGTTCGTTTTAAGTCTTATTTTTGGACTTTTAATTTTCTCAGTGTAACTTTCCTTTAATCCTACTTATTTTTAAGCCTTATTTTAGAATTTCCGAAATTCATTCTTTAAGAGTTTGAAACATTTATTTAATGCCTTATCTAAATCAGTATCTCTAATTGGAAAAGTATTTAAACAGTAATGTTATCAAAAGTTTTTTTCCCCTCTACAATAAGAGCCTTTATAAAGCCTTAGTATTCATTTTCTTCAAAAAGAGATTTTTTTTATTTATTTTTCAAAACTTTTGGGTGCTTTAAATAGCCATTAGTAAGGTACCTATAGGTTAAACAAAGTAATCAATCAAACGAAAAAATTCATAGCAGAAATTGTAAAATGAAGTAGTAAAGCCTTAACTTGTGATTGGAATTTTTTCCTAAAATTATAATGACAAAATTTAAAGTAGGTACTTTATAATAAAATCCCAGTGTTGCCAAGTAGAACAGGGTCGATAATTTTTGGACCGAAAAAAAATTATAGTAGGATGAAACTCATAGGAAAAGGAAGAGAATTTAACAAAAATGAAAGGAAAAATAAATTACGGTCGATCTGAGGTGGAGAAGTGGAAAAGGGGGAGGGGTTTAAGGGTAGAAACGGTTTAGCTCGATTCTCGACAAAACTACAAGTCCTATGGAAAAAAGTTAAATGAAAAAGTTAAAAGTTGTTGATAATAAGTAGATCTATACTTTTTGTGCTAACACTTTTTTCACATAACCTCAAAATTTAGGTGAAAAAATCCAATAACGAAGTTTTTAGTTTTTTATTTTTATCTTTAACAAAAAAAAAAAATTTTTTCAGAAAATTTTGTAAAAATTTACCTTTTAATTTCCAAAATACACTGTATTTTTTTGATTTAAAATATTCATTTTTTTACCTTATAATGACTTAATATCGAAAAGTACCCTTATTTTCAATCGATAATTAATGGTGAAAAAAAGGTAAAATATCACACTGCTTTCTTTTACTTTCATTTATGAAAATACTCGCTGTTAGTTAAAAGAAATATAAGCACTTTGTAACAATACATATAAACAGAACTATATGCATACAACCCATAAGGTTATATGTATATACAAATTCCCAACCTTCATCTCAGAACCACCCTTATTCGAATTTTTCCAGGAAAAAGTTTCAAATAAAAGTTGTAGCCACTAATGAGTCTAAGAACTATAGAAAGTTTAAAGAAAATCGTTGGAGCCGTTTTCGAAAAAAATTGAAAAAGCTCAAAAACGCCAAGAGTAAAGTAGAGCTTTCGGTTAACCGATTCCAACCAAAAGCTTCGCGGCACAATTAGATACAATATGGAGGCCAGATTCCAAGTTTGGCGAAATTCGGATGAAGCTTTCGATACGATATGGCTGTCACACACAGACATGCTTCTAAAAACCACTTTTTTGGACTCAGGGGATCTCAAAACATGTATTTCCGGTGAAAGCTCGAATTCGAAAATTCGACCCGATTACAATACTTCCTTTACTATCTATATAGTAGTAAAAGAAAGTAAAAAAACTAATATTTTAAATCAAAAAAATTTCAGTATATTTGGGAAACCAAAAAGTAAGTTTTTACCAAATTTCATGATTGTTTTTTTTTTTTTTGGAAAAGATAAAAATAAATAACTAAAAACTTGGTTATTGAAATTTTTCACATAAATTTTGAGGTTATCTAAAAAAAGTGTTAGCACAAAATGTGTAGATCTACTTATTATCTACAACTTTGCCATTTAACTTTTTTCCATGGGACTTGTAGTTTTGTCGAAAATTGAGATAAACCGTTTCTACCCTTAAACCCCTCCCCCTTTTTCACTTCCCCACCTCCGATCGACAGTAATTTATTTTTCCTTTCATTTTTGTTAAATTCTCTTGCTTTTCCTATGGGTTTCATCCTACTATATTTTTTTTTCACTTTTTACCATTTTCAAAGGCTAAAAGCACTGGTCTAAAGTTTCTACCCTATAGTCTTACCAAAGTGTCATGAAAGTATTACCAAATACAAATCATATCATTTACACTTAAAAAGTAATTGTTTTGATAATACATAATCGAAGTTTCTGATACCTTTAATGTTTTAATATTATCCAATAGCTAAGTTATGTTAAGTTAAGACTCATAGAAAGCGCAATATATCAAAATAACACATTGATAATGCATATTGTAGTACTTACATCACTAAGTTCCATGAATTTATAACCGGATAATGATGGAAACAAACATTTTACAACTTAAGTCACAATAAAATCCTTTGATTTCAGTTCTACAATGATTCAAGCGCAAATTAAACACTTTTCCGAATAAAAAGTTTGGAAAATCACCGAATTTCAGAAAAAGCATCACAAACATAACCCATTGTTAATGCACTGTATAATATCTACGTTATTAAGTTCCATTATTGGATTTTACAACAACAAAACTATAGAAATACTCAATTTTATCACTAATTTCACGATTAAATAGTTTTAAAATTAATTTTCATGATTATTCAGGGGAAATATGACTTAATTTAAGACTTTATCACACGCGCTTCACATTTTTCATAGAACTTCGTACTTCCGCGGATTATCGATACGTCACCCAACAGCGCCATATCTTTTACAAGAAAATTTTTATTGAAATTTCTTATTTTACGTTTTATTTTCAATGAAAACTCTTACAATAAGGTTTTAAAATAACCCAGGCATCAATTTAAGTTAATTTAGAACATTATTTTCGCACCACACACTAATTAATTTGGTCCTACTTTTTTCGCGGAGTAATTATAAGTAACAACTTAAACGGGTTGAAACATACGACGCACACTGTCAATTTTTAAAAATTTAAACTTATTATTAATAAAAAATATAAATGAAATTGTGGTTTTCATTAAAAATATTCTCGATATGTATTTTGAAATGTTTTACTTTACTTGCAATATTAAATTAAATGTAAAAATCCAAAATTTTCAATAATTGTTTGTTTTAAATTTTGAACGATTCATAACAGTTCTAAAGCATTTGAATTGGTTTGTAACAATAATCCACGACAGTAAGTTGTTTATTCGGGGAAAAAGTAAATGCACGTGGCAAATATAAACATTTCAAGATTGAAGCAGATTCCAGAAGTTCTAAAACTGCGATTTTCATTGCTTTTATCATTAAATGAGTAAATTGGCGATAAGTTTTGGTAATTATAAACAGTTCAATAAAATTTTAAAAGCCACGTTAAAAACGTGATTGGAAAACTAGTGACAATTTCTTTCGTATAATATGAAAACCATAACACGAGGTTACAATTGAGAAAAGTTCTAACAACATGGAGAAAATTACTGGAAAAAGCTTTAACAACGAACTGGTCATTATCGAAACATTTCATCGGAGTCATTATTGAAAAACGATGCGGTGGTCCCTTTTAAGAAGTGGTTGTTACTATCAGGACCATATATAGACAAAGATGGACCCACAAAGACCTCTCAAAAAATCATCTCGTCTTATTTTTTGGCTAATTTTGATAAATGTATGTTGTGATAATGTTTTAAATTTGTTTTTATTTTACTTAACTATCCTAAAATGTTTATTTAAGATAACTTTGGACACAATTTGATAAGCTTTCCGGGGACACAATAAGATGGTTACAGCTCTGACCACTACTAAGAAAAGTCCTGAAAGCATTGTAACGAAAAACAAGTCAAATTTGGTTGTTTGTCGGCGACTTTGGGGACACCGGGTGGAAGGACGCAATCCGTTGGATTCCGAGGCAAATGGTTAAACTCAAACGACTCTGCTTTCGCGAGCTGAAAAGCGAGCCTCACTGTTAATAATGATCAAATTTATATTTCAATTATTTTATTAATATATTTTTTTTATATTATTACCTATTTTTGAAAATAATTTCATCGAACATTAACTAAAGATAATTGGAAATTTGTATTTGATGCATTAAAATGAACATCATACCTAATATTAATATTTTTGAAAAACTAGTTTTATATTAATTGTAATTTTAGCTTTATTTTCAATTAAAATAAAATTTTTAGTACCAACACAATATTTTTTAATTAAAATTTGATTACTGTTTAAAAATAATCTTTTTTTTAGAGGTTATGGTTTTCCATTACTTTTAGGACACCATACATACAAATGCAAATCTATTAAACGACCGAGGCAAGTGCAAGACCCTGTTGATAAATGTGAATGACAACCGAGCGTTGGGAGGCAAGGGACCAACCAAACAGGATCGTCATCATTATCCTTAATTTACGCATTTCGGGTCGGTCATTAAATCTGTTTTCGGTTAAATCACGCACCCATTCACTTCCGTCAGTTGGTATTTGTGTGTATATATAATGTATACATTTGGTTTTATTCAAATGCAAATCTCAAGTAAATCCACAGAGATTTCAAAATCGAAGAAACACTCCACGCTTTCAACGAGATTTTTTTCTTCCTCGTTTCTTATCGAATCTTCACCGCATTTGATCTAAGATTTCAAGCGATTATCGTTAAAAACAGACGTCGAACCCATCAACTTCACACATTTCAAGTCAGTATAAAAACCGAATGGGAAAAATTAAGGGACGCAACCCCCATGTGGGACCATGCGACTCGCACGGAAAATCGAAAATTTTCTCTCGATGGGACGTCACAAATTGAAATCGTAATAATAAATCCCTGTCTCAAACATTTTCACCCATAAATTAACGATTGGTTTAACGTCGAGTGAGTGGAGAGAGTTTTCCAAACATCAACCCTCCTCATATCCAAGCTTTATTATAAGGGTATGTTGTAATCTGGAACGCCCCACCCCCTCCCTCCCCATATACCCTTCATACACACGAAATGAACATATTACGAGATGCAAAAGACTATCATCACATGGATATAGTATAAACCATACCACTTCAAATCTATGCATATAACCCCGAAACGAGGGATGTTTGGCTTTTTTAACGGGATGATGCGATAAAATGCAATGCTGATTTGCAAACAATAAAAACGCTATGTCATTAACGATGAATAAACAGTCTATTAGCGTTCAAGGAAGGACTGGCTTTTTCCATTTTCCGTTTCTCAAAAAAAAAATTAATAGAAAATCATTGTCTCATTAATTAAATCTGTGATTGAATTTAAATGATTCAGACTTGATTGAAATTTTTTTCTCTCGATTTTAAACAGAAAAATTAATTATTCACTTTACAATCTGCCTCTTTGCATCGACGTTTCATCGTTTCTCTATATATGTAGAGAGGGTGATATAAGTGCTGGCGAAAGCAATTTGAACCGAAAAAAGCTCATCATATTTCCCAATACGAGCCTTTAAGTGCACACGTTTTTTTTTTTTAAATTAGTCCCAGTTCAATCTCGAATCTCTCACACTCTTCCAATTGTATCATTATTTTTCCAGAAAAAAAGTTTTCATTAAAACCAACTCTTGGACGAAACAAAACTAAAAAATTGAATCGTAAAGCTTTCAATGATACCCTTAATAGGTAATATCAAATCATTTTATAATTTTTGAAGTTATACTTCTTTAGGCGCGTTATAAAAAAATGATGAGTTATGAAAACGTTATGAAAAATATTTTAAAAACCGAAAAAAATAGAATTCAAAAAATTAGCTGCATGAAGTCGCACCGCGGACGCTGAAATATGTAATAATCATTAGGCAGTGGAAGGAAAAACATTCCTTTTCTAGTCTACTCTAGTCCATGCGCATAACATCGTTTGCCTCACACTATGAAAGCAACGAAAGAACAACGAAAGCATACGCGGTCTGCTTGGAAAAATCGCAATTTTAAAACTTTAATTACTTTGTTTTTACATAAGATATCGTGATAATTCATTTTTTAGATAAGGACCAAGAATATAAGAAGTAAAACAAAAAAAAATTGATCAAAATCTATGCAGTAGTTTTTGAGTTAAAAGCGAACTTTGGAAAACATCTATCACTTTATTGAAGTTATACTTCTTTAGGCGGGTTATGAAAAAATGATGAGAGTGAAATTTTAAGATGCGCGCGCATTTCAGCCAAAAATTAACAAAATGAAGTTAGTCGCAAAACCAGTGGGTCTCCTGGCGCGCGTAATTTGAATTTTTGTTGTATTTATTTTCTAATTTATTTATTTTTATATTTATATTAAAAATAATTATATATACAAATGACACATATTATAATAAATAAGTTATTACTTTTCTCGAATTTTGCAGTAGCTGTTATACTATTTGAAATTTAATGATAAAAATGACGTCTGCATTCCATGCATATTCTTAGTTAACACGAAATCCGGGATTCTGAAATGATTCAACCATCTTAGAATAATAATTTAGTAACACAAGATATGAATAAGATTAAGACATTTACTTTGACAAGTAGCTACTAACTTTATTTCGCAATTTCTATGAAGCTTCGTTTTCATGACATGCATGAATTGTTAACCAGAAAAATGATCCTGACAAATTTTATAAACGTCTTGCAGCTTTCTTTGGATATAGTTTATTGATACAAATTAAAATATTATTCTCTTAATTTTATTTTTAATAATTATATCTTTAAATATATATATTATTATTATTAAATATAAAATTACAGTTTTTTAAAATTGATTATTTGAATAAAATTAATAAAAACTAATTTTTAATGATACCAAAGAAGTATAACTTCTCACGCGCGTACATAAGTACACGCAACCACGTTTTTTAAAATTTGTTTCAGGACATGAAATTTTTAAGTTTGAATCGCACACAAAGAGAAAGAAGTTGCGGCATTTTAATGGGTTGTGTGGTCCATGACTGGAGATGGAGAAAAAAATATTGACTAATTAAAGAAATGATTTATGAAGGACATAAAAATTCGAAATTAACAAGAGTTATAATTGATATTGCTCGAGTGTTTCATGGCCTTCGAGCCTAAGTGGCTCAGACTCAACTTTTGATATTCGCAGTCGGTTGGAATGAGGCATACCACCAACCAGTTCATGGCACACATAGCCTTTACAAAAAGCTTCCCTTTTTCATAAAAATTTTCTAATGGTCTTCAGTTAATTATTTGGTTGTTAAGATTAAAACGTTTCTTAAAGACATAATTTTTATAAGCAGTTAAAGATTCAATGTAAAATGTTAACACCCGAAATATTGAATTTGAATAATCATATTAAAATGATACCGCATGTGTAAGCTAAAACTTTTTGCTAAATGCACTTATGACGTAACTTCGTAACTGATCATTTTTTAACACTTGTACAACCATACCATGACCACTAAAAGCTCTTGAAACTTAATTTCACATTAGTATAGCGAAAGGTATCTGGATGTTTAGAAAAAATAGATTTGGAACAAGCGCCATATTTTGGTGAGCTCACATATAATTTATTAAAAATTTTGTTTTTGAGAACCGTGAATATCCATTTTGTAAGGCTTAACAAATGCTATTTAGTTAAAAGGTGGCTTTTTTTGCCAAAAAATACAAAGTAAATATTTTATCCTTGAAAAATGCATGGATCATGTAGGAAACCTATGAAAATATGTAATTAAGTTGTGTCTCCTTTCATACAAGAATGAAGTGTTTAGATAGAATTAGTTTGATGGTTGAATATTACAAATATGTTGAAATTTATTCTAGAAAAAATGTTTGGTTCTTACAGGATTGTAATCAATGCCTTCATTTGCTGTTTCTTTCTTTAAATGTTGAACCCACTTTTTCCGTTGCTATAAAATTGTGACCATAAAAAATTTTTTCTTTATCATTCCTGTTGATTCTACTCAGGTGGAAATATCGTTTATCCCGAAAACGTCACGGTTCTTGAAGGATACCTTTCTAGCTTTTCAAATAAAATGACTGAAGTGATAAGGATGTGGTAGAGAAAGTTATTTTAAGAGAAGAAACGATAAACTTGTTATCCTTGAAAAAAAGATTCACGTAGGATATTTTGGACACATAAACGTAATTTTTCTCAAGAAATACTCAAAATAAGGCAATATCTTAGAATAATGCCCAACCCTGTGGGATAAATGGGTTCATCTATCATAAAAAAACTAACCGATTCTCAATTAACTTAAGACTAAAATATACTACGACAAATCCATTATAATGAAATGGCTGAATTGAGTTCAATGATATTTACACGGAAAAAATGTGTTGTAGGTTTAACAACATTCCTTGTTAATTTTACAACATAAACTAGTATTATATAGGATGACACCACGTGTGGTAACGTTTACCAGTTAAGTGTAATTAAAAAATTGTTGTATTATTTACAACACGAACTAGTAAAAATGATTGAAATTTTTGACACTTGCATTTATTTGTCAAAATTATTGGTTATGTTGTACGCGGCGCATGCGCAAACGCCAACATTTGTTAATTGTACAACACTCAGCAGTTGTAACAGATACATATATTTACTACACTATGGTTGTAAAAAATACTATACGTTAGAGCTGAATACAACACAGTGTGTTATCTAATGTTACATTTGTGGTTATAGTGAACACAAAGTGCAGTAAAAATATTACTAGTTTAGTAATTTTACACCACTATTTTATTCCGTGAAATATTAACGGCTCTACAAGGATTTTATTCGTTATATTTTATAATGATAGTTTCTAACGATCACTGTCACTATGGCACGCACAGTGAAGCGGGCGAGTATCAATTAGTTAAGTAATAAAATCTTTTGAGGGGCTCTTAAGGTAAGATATTTAGTATATTATTAATTTTAATATTAAACTCATTATCCATAATTTAAGGCAGTGATTTAAATTTTTTTTTGTGTTTTAAGTCGCTTTAACATCTATGGTCATATCACGACTGTCTAAACACAGAAAATTTCTGTTGGTCAATTTTTATCTTAGGTCTAGGATCTTAAATCTAGAATTCAACGGGAATCGAACCCAGTACCACTTGACGCATAAAGCAGAGAGAGCAATTGCTCTTAACCACTGCGCCAATAGGTGGCGCAATCTCTTTTTTGTTACGGTACATTTTTAAGACTTTCAAAATTTGGCGCCATACTTATAAGATAAGCTTAAGATAAATTAACTTATCAGCGGGTTTCCACTAGGCGTTTACTATGCTCAAAATGATATTTCAGTCGTTCCTTTTCGATTGCTATAGAGCATTTTAAGCGTTGTGAACACTTAGTGGAACGCATCCTATAATATAGAGTATCAAATAGTTTATGATTAGAATGTAAAAGAAAACAATATTTAAACTATAAATGGAAAAAAAATCTGCCTTAAATATTAGTTTCTAAGTATTTTTCTGAGATTTTTGTCATAGTTTGTTATTTTTCACTTTGCTTATTTCTCGGTAGCTATTCAACTATAACAAAAGCACTAAAGAAGTAAAAGAACGAGAGAATTTTTCATCTAATCAAATAGACAGGTGAAATTGATACAAGTCTGATAAAATATGATTATATCTCGAATATAACAAGTCAAGCATAGAACTTGTGGTTGTATTGAGCTTCTTTAATATCACTTGCATCCAAAGCTCCGTTGACTAATGTTATCTAACATTAAATTCTCATAAATAACAATGGAACTATCTTGAACCGCATCGTTCCAACTTATCCCGAGTGCCGAGTACTCTATGATGGCTGGTTTTAATATTTAATAAACACGAAATTGCAGTTGTTGCACACTTCTTCGTCTCCACATTGCATTTCCCCGGCATTCCCCGCCACAATGCAATTCCGTGCCGTTTACTTCAAGTTTTAATGTTTCAGATGCAATGGTCGCATTGTGCAACTCGATAAAACGTATACCGGAGCCCCCTTCCAGGAAACGTCCTATCTTCAGTGCATCGCTAAATTAGCGACAACAAGACAACGATGACATTCAGATAGAGAAAGATGGAACGATTTAAATGTTATAATTGATATAAAGCTAGCGATGGCGTATATATACAAATTAATTCACGCAAGAATTCATCTCTCGGTGAAGTGAGCCCTGAAATTTCCACGTGATAAACATGAATATAGTTACTATAATAATAATTTACGACAATGATGGGAACGGGAAAACTTTCAATCGTAAATTAATTTTCCCTAAAATTTTTCAGCAGCCGAAACAAAACGACAAAAATGTCGTTCATTGAAAAAGTTTCAGGTCCAAATAAATTAATTAAAAAGTTTTGAAATTTTCCCGCCTTTTCACCTTTATTGTGTTGTTTATCAATTTCATATTTCAAGTCCATTATAAATCTCGCTAAATTAAATTTTATACAACTTGAATCGCGCCATAATTCAAATCATATGATTCATAAAATGTATTGCTGTGTTATCCTTGGTTTTTATATCGCGATTTTTTTCCAGGGAAAAAGTGTAATTTCGAGTCGGGTGTAAAAACAATGATGATTATGACATGGTTTCATTGAAAATGAAAGGGATGCAGCGTCCCATTCCTTGCACACACATATTTATATGTATATATAAACAAGACTTCCGTTAAGTCCAGTTATCCTGTCGCATCGCACGCCGAGAAAACTCTAACCGACAAGAATGTCGTTTTGGGGAACTCGCAAAAAGCCCGTTGAAAACTTTCGTATGCTCGTTCCGGGTGGAATATCTCTGTCTCTAAATGTGAGCTCGTGCTTTCACCCCCGTCCGTCCCTCA
Organism: Sisyra nigra; assembly: GCA_958496155.1. Taxonomy (NCBI): domain Eukaryota; kingdom Metazoa; phylum Arthropoda; class Insecta; order Neuroptera; family Sisyridae; genus Sisyra; species Sisyra nigra. The sequence continues at coordinate 40,052,563 of OY292317.1, forward strand.
AAAAGCTCTTTGTTAAATGGCTCATGCAACAGCGAGCTTTAGGATTTCACTGACGAGCTTTTCGTCCACTCGTTAACTACACTTTATGGACCGACTATATCCATTCATATTATCATGTATTTTGTATGTGTGTGTGTATAGTTATGTGCTTGTCGTCGACTTCTATTTGCCCAAAGCCAAGGGATGAAACGCATTCAAATACTATCCTAGTACGTGGAAATGAATTAATCATAAATCAGAAAATAAAAGCTCACTGTGTGTTCCCTCCCTCTATAGACCCACGTCTATTAATCACATTTAAAACGACAATCATTTGAATTTCAACGAAAAATTATTTTTAGTAATTATCTCGCACAAAATGTGAATTATTTAATCATGAAAAAAGAACGTCGCGTTGATTCACTTGCGAAACATTTAAAATAATACATTGTTTGTTATCGGGGGACAGAATTGAAATTACGATCCCTTTTCTGCTAAGTAAATGAAAGCTTAAAATGTAATTAAATATAATTTTTTTTTTTAATATTCAGATTTTTAAGTTTACTTTCTTTGTAATTATGTTATATAAATTTTGATAAGCTTGCTTTTCGTTTATAAAGCACAACGAAGCTTTACTTCTATATTTTACAACTATAAAAATAATGCATATGATAAATGAAACAATTTAACATCTTGGAAATTGGTTTGAACTGCAAGAATGTGCATTTCAAAATAAAAAAAATTTAAAGGTCAACTCATAGCACAAAACATCCAGGTAATTTATTGGATGAATCTCTCATAAGAACACTACAAAACGTACTCGAGACTTTCTTGGGTATACTACTAAAGCGGGAATGGAAGCTACTTTTGTTTAATTACTTAAAAAATGTATCGTAAATCTCGTAATAATATCTCTTTAAGAATTAAATATAGTAGAAAAGTTAAATTTCTACAATGAAAGTCTGCATTATTAATAAAGGTGATCATTTCTACTTATGCCACTGAACAATTTTGTCTTCTTTAAGTCTGCAGAAACATTTTCAAACTCTTCAAAAATTTTTTCTATCAATTGTACATCGATAGAATTTATTTTACACTCATTGAAGCGGGCTGGTAATGTAAAAAACAATTGCAAGTTAAGGTAACTAGATTTGCGTACAAAAAAACAGGCATAAATGCCAAACGTGGAACTTTTACTTAAAGCTCTATTATTTTTGGAGGCTACCTTTAATTTTAATTTTTTTTTTTATAATAACCAAAATTGATCTAAACTTGTTTGGCAACGTCAACAAACTCTCAGGGAGCTAATAGCTTGCAACAAAGTCTGCCTATGGTGGGTTCCAGGACATAAGGGTATAGACTATAGAGGGTAATGGCCGATCAACTAACCAAAAATGACGCCACTTCAGACCTCATGGGACGTGAACCATTTTGTGGGATCACAAAAATCAAAACCAAGGCCTTGTACTGGAGAAATACTCCGGGGCAGAGACAAGCTAAGAAATTGATAAAGTACTTCAAGAACAGAACTCATGACAGATATATTGTCACTCGAAAAGAGGGATGTAAGGCTCCTAAGAAAACCAAAACTAAAGAAATCTTCAATTATCATCTTCACGAGAACAGTAAAGCAGACACCAACATATGTCGTTTCTGCTGGAAAGCGGCAGAAACGCCAGGCGAAGTAACAATGGCAGCCCCTAGGCAGGTGCTGGCTTTCTTTAATAGCCTGATTCTCCCTTAGTTAATGCAGAGGATCACATCACAATAGAATTTATTGGTCGCGGTTATCAAGAGAAAGAAAGTTCTGAGACCTGGATGGGGGAAAAATAAAAAAAAAATTAACCAAAATTAAATTGATTTTCAAGTTACTTGGCTAATGTAAGTTCAATGTAAATACTGAAATGTAAACTCTAGTCAATTTCATGAATCTTTAATTAGGAAACTAATAATCGATCCTTTTTGCAGTTATAAATAAAGCAAAGTGTGACACACCGTGTGGTCACACCTTTCGAAGTGAGAGTCTTGAAGAAAATTTAACATTTAAACATTGCCAACCCACAAAGAATGTTGTTAATTTTTTTCACTGAAATTTCGAGAAAACAACGATGTGACCACACGGTGTGTCACATTTTTTTTTAAGATTTACGATTGCCTAAGACTTAAGATTCGGCAAATAGAAAAGCTGTGCTTTTACATGAAGACTTGATGCCATTCTAATTGAGATTCTAAAAATGGGTATTTTTTATAGTTGTTTTAAAGAAGAAAAATGTGACACACCGTGTGGTCACACCTTTCAATATTCAGTAGATTGAAGAAGTTTATAACTGCTAGAGATTTTATTTGTTATCAATTTTAGTGTAAATAATTTTTCTGTGTAAGTTTTATTTCACACTCTTGTCACTTATTTTGTTTATTATTTTTCAACCCAATATTTTCATCCCTTATTTAAGAACGTCTTAAGATCTTATATTTTCCACCTGTTTCTACAATTGAATTAGTTACTATTATAGTAATAAACGCGCAATTATACAACTGGCTTATCTCATTGAGGACAAAACGTTCAACTACGTCACAGTACAGTAAAATAAATTTAACATTAGGTTTGTTCGCGGGTCTCATTCTGAACCGATTACGAATCAGTTCAAGTGGATTTAGGATAATCGCCAAGCGCATACACGCTTATGAACTGATTAAGGGTTATTTTACCGTGGACGTGTTTAAAAATGTTCGGAATTAAGGCGAGGATTAACGAGAACCAACGAAAATTGATAATTGATTTAACGTTGATGCCTTGTTCACACGAATCAACTTTAGTTGACCGATTTTAGCTGATCGATCAAAAGTTGAATAAAAAACCTAGTGTGATGACTCGTTCAAACTTTTGAACTAAAAAGTTGATCACATGTGGTTCTTCATTCAACTTTTGTTGATCAACTAAAATCGGGCAAGCAAAGTTAACTCGTGTGAACGCAACATGACAGCGAAACTGGATTTTGAACTAGCCAAAATTTATCAAACTGCGCATGAGTAAGAGAATCGAATTTTTCGTTCTAAAAAAACCCCGAAAATCGTTAGAACTAATTCTGAATCAGTTATGATTGATAAATCGTGGCTAGTTCAAAGTCCAGTTTCGCTATCAACGTTAATTCAATTAAGAATTTTCGTGGGTTCTCGTTAATCCTCATCTTACTTCCGAACATTTTTAAACTCGTTCACGAAAAAATAACCCTTAATCAGTTCATAAGCGTGTATGCGCTTGGTGATTATCCTAAATCTACTTGAACTGATTCGTAATCGGTTCAGAATGAGACTCGCAAACAAACCTATTATTTCCTTATGTAACTCTTACAGAATTGTTACGTAATGTAACGTTGTGTATTCACTATAGGGCTACGTTCCATAACACGCTTACAACGATTTCGTTTACTGTCGCAGGTTTTGGCCATTAAACTAGCCTTGAATCAAGTGAGCGAAATTCATCGTTCTGGCCTACTAAGAAGGATTTACGTGATCTTAAAACATTGGTAACGGTTGTAATCCTTGCTCAGAACGTACTTTAGCATATCAATAGTATTGACCTAAATTATAGAACCCTAAACGATTCATTTTCTGTGATTTCCAAAAAAAAAAATTAAATTTTCCATATGATATTTATCACAAGTGCACGGAAAAAAATAGTGGTGTAAAATTTACATCACTAAACTAGTAATATTTTACTGCACTTTTTACTTTTTACTACCATAGTGTAGTAAATATATGTAGCTGTTACAACTGCTGAGTGTTGTACAATTAACAAATTTTGGCGTTTGCGCATGCAAATGTACAACATAACCAATAATTTTGACAAATAAATGCAAGTGTCAAAAATTTCAATCATTTTTACTAGTTCGTGTTGTAAATAATACAGTTTTTTAATTACACTTAACTGGTAAACGTTACCACACGTGGTGTCATCCTATAGAATACTAGTTAATGTTGTAAAATTAACAAGGAATGTTGTTAAAACTACAACACATTTTTTCCGTGTGTAATAAGTTCGAAAAACTTCATCTAATCAAACCATCGTTCCACATAGCCACTCACGTTCAAGTGCTTTCAATGAAAACTACTGAAATGACTGGTTTTGAACTCGCTTCGACTTTTTCGAGACCACATCAAATATTTGCCAATTTTCTTTGATACGTTCTTCGTTTAAAAGAGTACACTGTAACAAGCTTGTCTTTATGTGTATATGTACCATATATAATAATATATTTACTCGCTAGTGTTAGACGCAAATATTTTAGTTTATCGCAACGCGAAAAAGTCGAAGTGCTTGCTCTCCAATATATTAAATTTAAATTTCTTTGAACTTTGATGAAAGATTTTATAGAAAAATTATGCTAATTTTCATCGTTCTGGGAAAAATATTTCATCTTTACAAATGAATCGTTCGAGATTGAACGTATTTGGAGAAGAAAATGATTAATTCATTTCGGATTTCTTTGTGTTGTTAAAGAGAAGATGAGAAGAAAAAAAATTAATAACAAAAACGAGAAATTTTTTTTTCGTTTTCTTCATCAAAGTAAAAGTTTCCATTTATTTATTTTTTTTTCTTGCCAAAGTGTATACTTTTGTTGATGTTGACAAAATGATAAAAAGACATTTCATTTCTTAATGCTCGGGATAACTGGGAAACGTTGATGGGATAATGGAATCATGACGATAATGATTACCGCGGCCGGCGGGAAGGTGCGGCATTCGGTTAAATGGATGCGTGAATTAGAACTGTAAAGACGAGTTAATGGAACAACTCTGGAGCCGTTTGACGCCGCGCCGAGCGGGGAATCGGGAATGGACTTGGGGATATATATAAGTGAAAGACACAACAACCAAGTTGAATGAAACATTTTCCCGGACCCACCCTCTCGACACGAGATGCATCTGTCTTTAATAGATGTGTCTCATTTCCCGGCTCCTGATGGAATTCAGGAAAACTAGCCCCCAAATGAAAAATGATTCCCTATTTATATCGTATATTGTGCAATTTTTCTTGGCATAATTTATACTTTTTTTGCAAGAAGAAAAACTCAGATCGTTTATTATAAATTTAAGTCGTCGTTTTATTGCTTGCAATTTTTATTTATTTTTTCTTGCAATGGGGGAAATGAAAGGGAAAATATTTAGATGAATAGTGTCTTAACTAAAAATATGTTCGTGATGAAATGATGTGAAGTTGGTAAATGATCGAGTCGTTACATTCTTTGGTGACAAGGAACTGTGCCTCATTTCACTTAAAAGAACAACACCGACTTGGAAATTATCCGACTATTCTATCGTGATAATTCGTCTTGACAATCAGCCATTTTTAATTATTTAATACTTGTTTTTACAATGTTTTTGTTTTACTAATTTTTGAAAATATATCCAGCAGTTTGCAATAATAGACCAGAGCCGATAAGTTTTGAACACAAAAAAATATAGTAAAAGGGGAGTGTTTTTAAGGGTAGAAACGGTTTATCTCGATTTCCGACAAAACTACAAGTCCTATGAAAAAAAGTTAAATAGCAAAGTTGTAGGTAATAAGAAGATCTACAACTTTTGTGCTAACACTTTTTGTACATAACCTTAAAATTTATGTGAAAAATTACAATAACCAAGTTTTTGGATTTATATTTTTATCTTTTACAAAAAAAAAATGAAATTTAGTACTTTTTTTTCACTCTTTACCATTTTCAAAGACTTTAGCTCCGGCCAATAAGAAAATTATGCGATTATCCTCTTTATAATCAGAGATTTTTTTTTAGCCTCCTAGCCTCTTTTTTATGACAAATTTACATATTTTTTCAAATTTACATGAACCGAGTCACGGGTGGTCATCTAGTTTCTATCATAAACCGAAAACTAAGACCGTAATAAGTCCACCATTTTTAATTGTTTAATACTTACAATGAAATTTTTTGAAAATATCTAGCAGTTTGCAGTAATAGACCAGAGCCGATAATTTTTGAACACAAAAAAATTGAATAGGATGAAACCCTTTAGAAAAGGAAGAGAATATAACAAAAATGAAAGGGAAAATAAATTACGGTCGATCTGAGGTGGGGAAGTGGAATAGGGGGGATTTTTAAGGGTAGAAACGGTTTATCTCGATTTCCGACAAAACTACAAGTCCTATGAAAAAAAATTAAATAGCAAAGTTGTAGGTGATAAGAAGATCTACAACTTTTGTGCTAACACTTTTTGCACATAACCTTAAAATTTATGTGAAAAATTACAATAACCAAGTTTTTGGATTTATATTTTTATCTTTTACAAAAAAAAAATGAAATTTAGTACTTTTTTTTTCACTCTTTACCATTTTCAAAGACTTTAGCTCCGGCCAATAAGAAAATTTTGCGATTATCCTCTTTATAATCAGAGATTTTTTTTTAGCCTCCTAGCCTCTTTTTTATGACAAATTTACATATTTTTTCAAATTTACATGAACCGAGTCACGGGTGGTCATCTAGTTTCTATCATAAACCGAAAACTAAGACCGTAATAAGTCCACCATTTTTAATTGTTTAATACTTACAATGAAATTTTTTGAAAATATCTAGCAGTTTGCAGTAATAGACCAGAGCCGATAATTTTTGAAAACAAAAAAATTGAATAGGATGAAACCCTTTAGAAAAGGAAGAGAATATAACAAAAATGAAAGGGAAAATAAATTGCGTTCGATCTGCGGTGGGGAAGTGGAATAGGGGGGATTTTTAAGGGTAGAAACGGTTTATCTCGATTTCCGACAAAACTAAAAGTCCTATGGAAAAAAGTTAAATGGCAAAGGTGTAGGTAATAAGAAGATCTACAACTTTTGTGTTAACACTTTTTACGCATAACCTTAAAATTTATATAAAAAATTCCAATAACCAAGTTTTTGGATTTATATTTTTATCTTATAGAAAAAAAATTCATAAATTTGGTACTTTTTTTCACTCTTTACCATTTTCAAAGGCTTTAGCTCTGGTCAATTAGAGAATTTTGTGATTATCCTTTTCATAATCAGAGATTTTTTAAATCCAGTCTTCTACATATTTTATCAAATTTTCGTGAACCGAGTCACGGGTGGTCATCTAGTTTCTATCATAAACCAAAAACTAAGATCGTAATAAGTCCACCATTTTTAATTGTTTAATACTTGCAGTGAAATTTTTTGAAAATATCTAGCAGTTTGCAGTAATAGACCAGAGTCGATAATTTTTGAACACAAAAAAAATTAAATAGGATGAAACCCTTTAGAAAAGGAAGAGAGTATAACAAAAATCGAAGAAAAAAAATAGCAAAGTTGTAGGTAATAAGAAGATCTACAACTTTTGTGTTAACACTTTTTTCACATAACCATAAAACTTATATGAAAAATTCCAATAACCAAGTTTTTGGATTTTTATTTTTCTTTTACAAAAAAAAAAAAAATTTCATGAAATTTGGTATTTTTTTTTTTCACTTTTTACCATTTTCAAGGGTTTTAGCTCTGGTCTATAAGAGAATTTTGTGATTTTCCTTATCACAATCAGATTTTTTTGCCCAGTTTCCTAACCTCTTTTTCAAGACAAACTTTACATATTTTGTCAAATTTACGTGAACCGAGTCACGGGTAGTCACTAATTTCTATCATAAACCGAAAACTAATTCGTAATAAGTCCAGGAATTTCCCGATTTAATTAATTTGACTGAAGAGAAAGTTTACACGTTCTGGTGATAACAACAAGCACCGGTCGACAGCACATGGCTGTTAATTGCATCAAGTTTTCCGGACGAATGGCGTTGGGAATAAATTTAACAGAATTATAGACTTACATGCGACTTCAATGGTGGCCGGCTGGCTCCGGATTTGACCTCGGGACGTCCACGCATAGCACTCACACTTAAACTTTTCCCGACCGAAAAATTCCTCGACCATATTCCGCGTGATGTTACACTCGGCTTCGATCACTCGAATTCCCGTTTGAGGATCGACAAATTCCGTTTGGGTCGCTTGTAAATTTTTAGCACCATTACACTTGTAATAGACTTTCAGTGCATGCGCTGCTTTACAGTATAAAATCGCCGGTTTGTTCTTGATCACAAAAGTATCTTTGGGTTCTTGCAAAAAAATCGGGAGATTATTAGCGGTTTCCAATAAATTCGATGGATCTTCCTCGTGATGTTTCTCTGAAGGTGGCTCTGTGGGTTCCGTATGCTCTACTGGAATGTGATGCAACGTTTCCAGAAGCAAACCATCTAGAACAAGAAAAAAAAACGTTAATTGCTTCTAGCAATTAATGCAAACATTCTCTAATCATCCCGTGTTAATCCCTGAAAAATACCAAATTAATATAATGATTTATGACCGAAGAGAGGCTTTCTGAAGGAACCCGGTTTGTCATTAGCGTCAAATTCAATCATCCCTTCGGAGGGGTGGTGTTACGACCAAAATGTCAGAGCAATGCCAACATCCCTTGGGCTCATTAAAATTGTTACGTTCCAAAAATACATTTTTTCCTCGACTACGCGTTTATCGTTTAAAAACTCGGGGGGAAGAACTTGTCAAGGGTGAGAATTTTTAACGAGCCCATCATTAGAGTGAAACCATATGGGATCGAATTTTTTTTTTTGAAATTTTAAACGTTCAAGAAGATTAACGCCTACGAATCAAATAAATTGGGTCGTGTTTAAGTCTTAAAATATGTAAATTACATTCAATTAGTATTTTTATTGAAAGTAAAAGTTTTATTAAACTAAATCTTTTACATATGGCAAAAATTTTACCCTAAAGAAGTGTAGTTTCTAATTTTAAAGCAATTCTATTGATCACAGTGATAATTAATTCTATAAATATTGTCTTCTTAATCCTTAATTTCTAAGATTACTTATAGACAAAGGATATTCCTTCAACTGTACCATTTTTATGAGTGTCAGCATTAAAAGGAAGTGCAATAACTCTTTAGAATTGTTAATTAATTGTCTACGATCCCTCAATAAGTCGACCTATCACCATAAAGTTATAAAAAATTATCTTCTTTTTGACGTGATAACGTTTTATAAATTGATGAACTACGACAACAAGTCTGAAAAAGTTCGGCCATTTTGTCACGTTACCTACATTTGAACCTGTGCGTGCAAGCGGGAACGCGATACAAGTGATAGAGAGACACGATATTATTGTTGAATCCTAGGCAACGTAGGGATGGGCAAATGTATAAAATAAATCGATGTATATCGTATCGATATTTTCATCTCAAAACGCGATTACTTGAAAAATTGTCAATAACTATAAGTGGAATAAATTACAATTATTATAAAATATAATAAAGCTCTTAAAAAAATATCGAATTTGATATTCGGAAATAAATATCAACTATCGATATTTTGATATATCGATAGTTGGTGCCCTTACCTAAGACAACGTGTTTTGTGTTTTTCTTTTACAATTTACTTAATAAGCTTTAATTGATTTTTTCCTTCATAATTTTCAGTCTGATTTCATTTTGAAAAAAAATTGTTCATTTTTCAATTAATTCCTTTGTATTATACAAATTAATGATAATTCAGTGATAATAATTCAATTCATAAAACTACGCAATTTTTCATCAATTAGGTGTTCTTTATGACGTTATCACGTAAAACGATCGTCCGTAAACTGACTTTACAGACAACCATTTTTTTAATAATTATAATGTATTGTATCATACTTAACAGATTTTCATTGAATTCTAGTACAGGTATGATAACAAATTTTAGAGTATGCATTAATTAGAATAAATGACTGCAATTAATTAATCAGGTACAAAAATTTATTGAAAATGGAGAAATAATCATTTAGATAAAAATCTTATATCTGAAGCTGGCTCCTTAAAAGGATGATTCTTTTGAATGCATTTAATAAACAAAGAGGATAATTAAAGGCAATTAGAGTACTGGAAATTAGATTATAAAATAAAAAGACAGTACGAAGAATTAATAAACAACAGAGTTGAAGATATCCAATAATCAAGCTTGAACTAAAGATTCATCAAGTCAAGTAATTGGCTATGTTATGCAACAAACTGAGCTTGGTGTTATGACTTTGAAATGATTTTTTCATATAACGATAGTTCATAAGACAATGAACTCTTAAGAGTACTATATTCTAGAATGATACATGAATAACTTCCTCTAAGACAAAAAACTGAACAAATTTTAATAGAGACTTCAAGTTTTAAAATATCACATTAAAAATTATTAATTCCACAAATTATAATAATCCTGGAGGATAACTGAAAATTCATTCTACTAAAATTGTTGAACAAATCTTAACAAGATTTGGTGGGAAAGGTTCTCAGGAAGAATCTTCCTAAAAAAGGAGTTGAACAGATTTTGATGAACTGACCATGAAATCCAACCCTAATCATGCATCCAAGTAAGGAATTTAGATCAAGATATTTATCACTCTTGAAAATACACGGCTCTTGAATGATAACTACTAATATTACTACCTTTTCTGTTTTTCAAAAGGTTTTATATACGCTTAGCGAAGCGGGCGAGTACCACCTAATTCCATACACAAACAGAACAGAAGATAAAAAGTCTATGTTTAAGATTTTGATACATAAAATTAATCAAAAAAATTTATCATTCTGGATGATCCTAGTCAAGTGTAAGACTAATTAACCCTATCTACTAGTTTTATATCACAGTCTTCTGGAATCGTAATTTTACCTTTTAAACTACTAAAAGTATAGATATTGGTGCTGTCTCTAGAAAGAATGGAATTTGTATATATGGGCCCCTCATATTGAGGACATTATTTGAAGCCTTTTTTTCCCCGTTACCAGAAAAACAGGTTAGGGCTTGTTCTTCCTGCACTGCAGCGTTAGGCTTATTGTACTCCTGTTATGCTCATGTATTCTTGTTAGACAGAGTTCAGAATTCTGCCCAGCAAAACTCTTTGGGCGTCATTTATCCCATACAGGTGTTGCTACTTTGTGAGGGCTTTCCGGTCAAAAATGATATGGGTCGCGTTTTCCTCCCCATCCCTACACAGTCTGCACTTGGGGTCCTGGAGTTGAGATACCCCAATAGTTTGCGGATGCTTTCTCAGTCCACAGTGTACGTAATCTCCTATATCTCCTCATCATTCTCTTGCTGAGTTTCTGGCCGAAGGTTTCAAGCCAGTATTTTGTTCCTGTCTTAGCCGATTTTTCATCGCTCCTTGAACAGATTGATTTAGTGACCTATTCCAAGTTCAGGACCCACGAGTGGGGTCATCAAACCGGTCCTAGCGCAAGCACCAGCTTAAACTGCAGCCCCTCGGCAGGTTCTGACCTTCTTTAAAAGCCTGGAACTCCCCTAGCAAACACAGAGGGTCACATCACAATAGTCCTCCTTGGTCGCAGTGATAAAAAGAAGGAATATCCTGGAACCCACAAAGTGGAAAAAAAAGCATCAGCTTCTTCGCTGCCCTTAACTCTCTTATGCCCCAGCACCCAACCAAGTTTGACTCGTTTGCGCCTTACTAGGTCTTCCAGGAGTTGACCAAACTATTTGAAACCTTAATAATATACTGTTGTTAAAAGTAATACAACAATTTGTGAGGTATACGTTTAAGAAACTATCTAAAAATGGGACCTTTTTAAAGATTCGTACTGTCTTAATTTTTGGAAAATTTATAAGAACACTGAAATAAATTTATTGCAGATTTTTAAAAAAGGCTTGATATTCCAAATGTTTTTTAGGATTGTTAGAACGGATTTAATACTACAGTGGTACCTTGACATACGAGTTTTTCAAGATACAAGCCGGTGAGCGAGTGAATTTTTGCTTTGAGTTACGAGCGAAATTCGAGATACGAGCTCGGTTTAGCAGGTCGGCCGGTATTAATTAATGGTTAATTAATTAATGGTAGTTTAATTGTTTTGTATGGGGAAATTTGCTTCGAGATACGAGTAATTCAAGATACAAGCAAAGTTGCGGAACGAATTAAACGAATTAAATGTCGAGGTACCACTGTATTTATGACCCTTTTAAAATACCTAGGGTCTGTGAGACCTCGGTGCTTTTATTAGTATTTTTATAGAGGTACTATAACAAGGGTCAAATCTGGTCCAATTGCAACCATCTTTTAAACGAGAAACTCAAGCGAGGGCCACCTAAAAATAAAAACTAAGAAAATCCACAAAAAAAACCGCTTAAATATTCGTCACATGCCAAGTTATTGCCCGTTAAGCGATTAGAATCTCTCAAACATTTTAAATTGACAAAATACTCAGGAATTCCACATTAGACGAGATGATGATGAAGAAGAAGAAGAAGAGACCAGAAAAAAAAAACTCGTTTTGATTTGATTATTCCATTTACTTTTTTCCGTGTTATTTACGAAATGATAATTTATGATAGTCGTGAAGATTCAAACGCATTGGGCCTAATAAAAACTCATGTAGATGTATGGTGTACCTACGTTTCTCGAAGACGACTCGGAGATAAGAAATTGTCGCATTGTATCGACTGTGACAGAGAAGAATGATTTAACATTCGGTTAAAAAAAAAGTGTTTCTAATTATTTAATGTTAATCTATGCATGTTTCTCTCGAGTCGTGTTCTGTACCCTCAGCGGTAAAGATGGTAGATTGGTCCCGTTTTTAGTCGACGTTGAACGTTTAGATTTAATTAATATATAGATATAATATTATGAATAATTGATGAGATTGTTAATTTGAATTGCATTTGAGTGCAATTGGGTGAGTTTTTATCGTCTTTGGGTTATACTTAATATTATACATGATGATTATTAATTCTTTCGTTAAAATTGTTTTACGTAGTTTACGAATATGCTGTACGAGTAAGGAGAGTGAAACAATCAGTGTGTGGTCAGTCAGTTGTGGGGGTGAGATGAACAAAAAAGGGGACATTGCAAAACAATGATACACTCACTCCCGGAGTCTCGGTTCGCTCAATTGGCGCGCGTGAGACCGCAAGCGTTGTTGTCCTTCGGGACACATCAGTCACATATTGTTTGTCCCCCCTCGCGGGGGAACACGATTAAGGCGGTCCCATTCATTAGTCCCAGGAACATATTGAACTCGATCTGTTTCTCGCTGGTCGCCGCCAAACTGACCGAGACGAGAAGATGGAGTACCAGGGCCACGGCGAAACACGAAAAACATCCACGACTGTATTTTGTTGTCCGAGAGACGGCGGCAATTTTCGAATGAGAATCAGCGCAATTATTGGTTCGTTACAAGATGCTGTGCATCGAAACGAGTTCATTACAAAACTCTCTGATCTTTATAAACTTTTAAAAAAATAAATATTATAAAAAAATTAAAAACCGACTTCAAAATATATAAACATTCTTAAACAAAAAATGCACTAAAAAGTAACAAAATAATGGCGTATCCTTGCAGTATCACAACTTACAAATTATTAGGATGATACAATGTACAACTATTGTTATTTTTGGAGTTGGTGTCAGCCAAGGAAATACGACTATATTGGTACTTAGCAAAAAACGAGAATACCTTATGAAAATTATTTTTCAAAGGAACTTTTAAACAATATACTCGAACTGTAACAATTTCTTTAACAAAATCTTTAAACTACAAAATACCAATACCAACTAAACCTTTTTAAAATTTTTACAAATTACTATTAATATTTATTTTATTGACTGACACCAACTCCAAAAATAACAATAGTTGTACATTGTATCATCCTAATAATTTGTAAGTGATACTGCAAGGATACGCCATTATTTTGTTACTAATTAGTGCATTTTTTGTTTAAGAATTTTTATATATTTTGAAGTCGGTTTTTCATTTTTTTATAATATTTATTTATTTCTCACGTTTTAGTGATCTGAAGTTTGATAACTGATTTTATTTTCTTGAAAATGGTTAACCTTCCAAACGCGCTGCTCATATGAGGCAGCGCCGTTTAATATTAAAAGTTACTACATCATCCCTTTTTGCTCTCAAGGGTTGAAATTTTTTGCTTTTAAATGTAATAACAAAACTAAGTAGATTATTCTTTCCAACAGAAAAAAAATTATCAAAATTCGGTTAAATGTCACTATTTCATCCCCTATTTTCATCCTTAAGGGGTGGATTTTTTTCTTCAAAATGAAATGTGAACAATTTAAAGGTACGTTTTACGTAATAGACACAAAATTATCAAAATCGGGCTAGCCAGAAAAAAATTATAATATTATTTCATCTCTAATTTTTAACCCCTTATGAGTGGAGTTTTTTCTAAATGGATAGGAGATTAATTTAAGGTTGTGTTCTACAAATAAAAAAAGAATTATCAAAATCGAGCTATCCAGTAAGAAGTTAATATTTCATCCCTTAGTTTTCAACCTCTTAGAAGTTGAAGATTTCCCTCAAATTAAAACTGGACCCCACGAAAAGCACCAACTTTCAAATAAAAAAAGAATTATTAAAATCGAGCTATCCAATAAGAAGTTAATATTTCATCCCTTAGTTTTCAACCCTTTAGAAGTAAAAAATGTTCCTCAAATTAAAATGGGAACACACGAAAAGCACCAGCTTTCAAATAAAAAAAGAATTATCGAAATCGAGCTATCCAAAAAGAAGTTAGTATTTCATCCCTTAGTTTTCAACCCCTTAGAAGTAAACGATTTCCTTCAAATTAAAATTTAGCCACACGAAAAGCACTGGCTTTCAAATAAAAAAATAATTTTCAAAATCGAGCCATCCAATAAGAAGTCAGTATTTCATCCCTTAGTTTTCAACCCCTTAGAAGTGAACGATTTCCTTCAAATTAAAATGGGAATCATCAAAATCGCTTCACCCAGTCGGAAATTCTGAGGTAACAAACAAAAAAAATAAAAAATACAGTCGAATTGAGAACCTCCTCCTTTTTTTGAAGTCGGTTAAAAAATCAGCAGTATCAAAACAGCCAATTCTTTAATTGGGTAATTCTCATGAAATCTTGAAATTCCTGTCCTAGCAGTTTTTAGAATAAACCTAAGCGAATTAGGATGTTTTTTTTTCAAAAGGACATCATCAAGGCTAAAAATGTTGGTAATAACTTTGGAATTGTACGGGCATTTGTGAGAAATAAATATATAGTACTCTGAAAATCATTCCCTCACTATGTCCCAAACTCCAGATTAGAACATTGTCTAAAGTTTTTATTGAGAATTTCTTAAAAAATCCGTTTGTAACTATGCCTTGTCTATTGTAAAGACAAATTTTCAAAATTTCTCTGAATTTAGGATCATAAATCATCAACAACTTGTCTAATGTTAACTCAACACCAATGAAAAATAATCATTCCCTCACAGCATTACCAACAGTCGATAAGTAGGTATATTTTTGAGGACTTTGGTAACACTGTCATTAGTTTTTGACAGTTGGTAGTACGGTAACTTGTTCGGAATGGCGAATTGACTTCAAGTTTATTAGAGTAATTGTTGGAAGAAGATTTCATTGCAATATTTTAAAGATTACATTTTATTCAATCATTCCTCACAGTGAAGAATAAACCAGGTAAAATATAATATTTCAATTTCGATGATGAACGAAAGTATGTTTTTAGAGGTAAAAAGCGTAGCAAAGCAAAAGCTGGTAACGAACGGTTATGTTGCGAGATTTTTTTAGGTTATGATTTATTTTGTCATTCCCTCACCGTCATTTCCTCATTTTGATTAAAAGTGATGGGATGATGAGTTATGAGTTAATGACTTTCAGACTAGATCGACTCGGTTTTGTAAGTTCATAATTTGTAAGTTAATATAACCTAGTAGAATTCAAAATATATTTAAAAAATAAATAATACGATTTCACATGAAAAATAAATATAATCATCATTTCCTCACCTCAGTCATCATTCCCTCACATTTAAATCGTCTAAACTCATTTATTTTGGGGACCACGATATTTTTCACTTCTAGTAAGATAAATACTAAAAATTTAAGAGCAAATGAAGATAAATTAATTTAAATATTTTTCATTAATTTATTAATAAGTAATTTCGAGATTTCATGAGAATTACCCTGTTACATTTTGGACACAACACTTTTTTCTTATTGTGCACCAAAATCCAATGTGTTAAAAAGTAACAAAGTAAGTGCATAAATGCTTAGAAGAGGTAAAGTAAATGGTTCAGTACTGAAATTTTCATTTTTTTTTTTTTTGGGGAAATCTAAGAAGTAAATTTTAAATTTAAGCAGCCTAAAACCTTCTTAAGATAACAAGGGATAATAAAAAATATTTTTTGTAAGGGCACAACTTTTCATATGTGAGATATTAGATTCCAATTCTCTTAAGATTTTGGATTGTGAAAATATTTGACCAAAAAAATTTTAAGGTTATTTCCAAGACAATATCACATTGTTTTATAACCTCTAATTATTTATTTCAGTCATTTCGACGAATAAAGACGAAAAACAGCATGACATTATTTTATTTATGAAACATTTGCATATGTGGATGTATCATAACATTGAGAGTAAGTGCACTGCATGTGGACAGCTCGAGTAACAGATGCTCGAGAGGTTCGAGAGGCTGAACATTTGGCTTTCTTCTTGAGGCCCAAAGACAATGGGCTCATTTGATGCGACACTGATAAATGCATTTAAATTATTTTCCATGTCGTAAGCTAATCATCCATTCACACAGCGACCCACGCATCTGGACCGAAATGCACGCGAGATGAAATCATTATAAATGTACGAGGTCTATCTAAATATTATGTAGGATATAATTTTATTAACCACAACACAAACATAACATACGAGAGAGATGCAAAAACTGAATTTTTGCCAAGAAAAAAATCGGTTTCTACGTTTATTTTACTTGACTGACTAGAGGGGAAATAAATGTAAGTGGTAATTCGAAATTCAGCTACTTATTGCAATAACGTAAATGATTTACAGCTTTGAGGTTAATGAAAGCGATCAATCAGCCTTGAAGTGATCGTTTCTTTTTAAACTTTAAGTTTAACGATTGATATTTGTGAATCTATTAAACTTAAGACCAATGCTCAGAAAGTGTCTGAGAGAAAATGTTATTCTCTTTCATTTTGAATAGATCGATATTTTCTTAAAAATTTATAGTTTTCGAAATATAGCTCTTATAAGCGTTTATTTTGGGGTTATAAAGCTTCAAACATGAATCAATCAATAGAATTAGCTCCAAGGACTTGGGTTCGAGACTGACCCAGGTCTAATTTTTTTTTCATTATTCAATTTCAAATTAACCATCAAGGATCTAAATAACATCAAAAATAAAAAAAGTAAAGTTTAAAACATTTTTTTTCGTGGAACTATCCTAAAAAATGGTAGCTTTGGTGCTCGTTTCTTGTAAACTTTTAGATTAACAATTGATATATGTGAAACTATTAGAGTTAAGATAAATGTTCAAAATGTATTTAAAAGAAACTTTTCCTGTCTTTCATTTTGAAGAGAACGACTTTTGCTTAATAATTTATAGTTTTCGAAATACAGCTCAAATAAACGATACACTTTTATGAAGCTTCAAACGAGATAATCAATAAAATTAGCAGCAAAACTTGGGTTCGAGACTGACCCAGGTCCAATTTTTTTTTTTTTTTGATTCAAATTAAAATTAACCGCCAAGAATTCA
The DNA here is from genome assembly GCA_958496155.1 of Sisyra nigra. Classification (NCBI taxonomy): domain Eukaryota; kingdom Metazoa; phylum Arthropoda; class Insecta; order Neuroptera; family Sisyridae; genus Sisyra; species Sisyra nigra. The sequence goes on from OY292317.1 coordinate 40,070,130, forward strand.
AAAATATAAAAAATAAAAATAATAATGGTCTAATTTTTTTTTTTAAATTGGTAACTACTAGACTAGTGCTTTTAGCTTTTGAAATTGGTAAAAAGGGAACAAAATTATAGTAGGATGAAACCGATTGGAAAAGGAAGAGAATATAACAAAAATAAAAGGAAAAATAAAAAACGGTCGATCTGAGGTGGGGAAGTGGAAAGGGGAGGGGTAAGGGTAGACACGGTTTTTCTCGATTTCTGACAAAACTACAAGTCCTATGGAAAAAAGTTAAATGACAACGTTGTAGATAATAAGTATATCTACACTTTTTGTGCTAAAACTTTCTTCAAATAACCTCAAAATTTATTTGAAAATTCCAATAACCAAGTTTTTAGATTTATTTTTATCTTTTACAAAAAAAAATCATGAAATTTGGCAAAAACCTACCTCTTAATGTCCCAAACGTACTGTAATTTTTTTGATTTAAAATATTAATTTTTTCACCTTATATTGACTTAATATCAAAAAATCACCCTAATTTTCAATCAAAAATTCTCACGTCAAAACATCGGATTTTTTTGAAAAGTCGGTGAACTTTTTGTTCGTTAAAACCTCCACTTTCTGATGGCGCAAAAATATAGACATTCTCATGTTAACTGTTCTCAGAAAATGCAATAATTAAAGCGTAAATTTTAATAAATTGGTAATAAATTTACAATTTAATTATTGCATTTTCTAAGAATATTTAATATTTTAATGTATTTATTATTTTGCACAATCAGATAGTAGAGGTTTCCACGAACAACATGTTCACCGACTTTCCAAAAAAATCCGATGTTTTGACGTGAGAATTTTCGATTGAAAATTAGGGTGGTTTTTTTTATATTAAACCAATATAAGGTGAAAAAATTAATAATTTAAATCAAAAAAATTACAGTACGTTTAGGACATTAAGAGGTAAGTTTTCGCCAAATGTCATAAATTTTTTTTTGTAAAAAATAAAAAAATCTAAAAACTTGGTTATTGGAATTTTTCACATAAATTTTAAGGTTATGTGAAAAAAGTGTTAACACAAAAGTTGTAAAAATTCTTATTACCTACAACTGTGTCATTTAACTTTTTTCCATAGGACTTGTAGTTTTGTCGGAAATCGAGGTAAACCGTTTCTACCCTTAAAAACCACCGTTTTTTCCACTTCCCCACCTCAGATCGATCGTTATTTATTTTTCCTTTTATTTTTTTTATATCCTCTTCCTTTTCCAATAGGTTTCATCCTACTATAATTTTTTTTCTGTTCAAAAATAATTTTTCCTAGTCTATACATAATCCATGCAGTGATCGTTTTTTTTAAACTTTAAGATTAACGATTGATATATGTGAAACTATTAAACTTAAAATAAATATTCAAAATGTATCTCAAAGAAAATTTTGTTGTCTTTCTTTTTTAAGCAAACGAGTTTTGTCTAAAAATTTATAGTTTACGAAATATAGCCCAAATAAGCGATACACTTTTAATGAAGCTTTAAATGAAGAACTGCTCAGTACAAATAGTTCCAAGGGCTTGGATTCGAGACTAACCCAGGTCCAATTTATTTTTCTTAATTTAAACTAAAATTCACAGCCAAAAATCTACAAAACAACAAAAATTAAAATAATATTTCTTTAAAAAAATTTTTTCGTGGTTCCACGCTAAAATTAATAATTTTCGTTAAAAATTTACCTATAATGAACCTATGAGACAACATTTTTCTCTAATTTGAATTGTTTGGATATTTCATTAAGATTCAAAGTAAATTCCATCCGGTTGTTGAATTCTTGTTGTCTCGACGAAGATATGAAAAGAGCCAAGCGAAGGATACCTGTATATATATAGGTATACGAATTGACGCGATCGCTATCAGCTCGGGGAATCGAAACGGCAACAAAATAAATTAAACTAATTAACTAGCTAAAGCCATGTCATTTAATCGTTTAAACTGTTTAAACAGTTTAATGAGAGAATCGAGAGTGTACCCAGGTACGAGTTCTAGCAAACAAACACCGCGATATTCTCTCCCGTGTCTCTACCCCCCAAACCCCGCCCTGCCAAACCAACCATCTTTCGAAGATCTATCAACACAGTGAAATTGTCGACAATAAAGAATGGGAACGATCCAAACGGGACATGAAATCGAATTATGATAATCGGGAACGATCTTGGTTCGTCCCTTGGGACGTTATGCTCGGGGTTAAGTGATGCCAAATGAGGTTAAATTTAAATTCGAAAAACTCGAAACGTTCGAGACGAGAAGAGCTTGGGGGTGGCATAGGAATTTACTGTTTACAACGAAGCTTTATTATACATTCAATATTGTATTGTCTTCAATACTATAAGCTTTTGTAATTTCGTGCTGAAGACTTTTTATTCTTTTAACTTATGTTTTATGTAAAATATTTACAATTTTTTTTTTCTATTTGAAATTATAGTTATCTCGATGGGAAAAATCGGGATTTTTTCCCGGTGATAAACAGAATGCGGTTTATTGAAATGTAAATGTTGCAAACGCTGCTGCTACGTTCTTCTACATTGCCAACCCATATCCATTTGTTTACTATGTAAATAACATATTAATTTCCGTATTTTACTCGAAATTCATTAAAAGCGATGCACGGCAAGTTTAATAAATTTATATGATGTGGGGATAGGATGGAACGATTTTCCAAATAGAACCGCTTTCATTTCCCTTCATCCTATCATCATCATCATCATCGTCGTCATTTTCCACTATAAACCTTCCATATATACGAATTTATAAACATAATATGAATTTTCTTCGCCCGTCCCAAAAAGCCAAACACTCAAATCAACTCTGCGCCTCTCCACACGCAAAATGCCCCACTTTAACCGAAAACTTAACGTCAAGTCTTCGCACATTAAACTAATAATTATTCGATGAACAGATGAAATTTTAAACATGAAAATCGACAGCGAATTCAAAGTGAAAACTTGTACTTGGAAAAATAACATTTTCCCTTCAGCTCTAACTTCATTTAGATGTCGGATGACGAAACTTTACCCGTTAAAGGGTGTAAGTGAAACTATTATTTTAAGAAAGTGTGACGTCATCTACCGCGTCGAGTTGAAAGGAGATTTTCACTGTGAAATAAACTAAGTTTATTTTGTGTGTGTGTGTGTGTGTGTTCAGGAGAAATATAAGGGATAAATTTTGGCAGTGCCAAGGGTTGGAATTATTGAATTATTAATGGGATTTTGATTTGCATTTACACTCTGCCAGCACTCGACTAATATTTTAATGGCAAAGTGGCACATTGGGAGACTAATGGGAAACGTAAACACAGTGAAATATGATGAATTCAAAATGGCTGGGGAAAGAAACAAGCTAAGATCGATCGAAACTAGCAAAAATTGTCACTAAAAGAACAATGACTTAATTCTAGAAGGATATTTGGGGGTCATCTTTAAACTGAATCGAGAAAAATGAAGACAAAATCAGTAAATACCTTTAAAAAAAATTCTACAAGAACTTCGGGATACATTAGGACATCTAAGGGCTGTAGCTACTATATTATTGATCCTCTACAAGATTTTTTGCTTTGAAGTTGACTCCATAAATATAGAAAGTGAGATCGAATACTAAAAAGCAAAACTATTTTTTCAAAGTGTTTATCTAACTCTGTTTTTCTTTTCTAATTTCTTCTTCGTATCCAACTCCCACTTTTGATATTTCTGTCATTCGGTGCTGCGCCGTCCATTAGAGGATGTAGAGTAGTTGGTTTTGGTTGTTTTCGTTTTCGTCTGGAAGTGCAGGACAGTTGCCAAGATGCATGGTATTCATAGGTTTTCCATTGCAGAGTGAGCATATTGGAGTCGGTAGGATACCAATACGGTGCAAGTGCTCGCATAGGTAGTCGTGTTCTATGGTAGTTCGGAAAGCTACAACTGACACCTGGCAGGGGAAGAGTCGTGGAATAGGGGATTCCAGTAAGGATTCCCATTTTTTGAATATTGTAAGAATTCCAGTTGATAGTGCTGGCTGGCAGTTGATTTAGAGAGATACCAAAATACCAAAATGACTAGGAATCCATTGTTTGCTATGTCCCAACCTGTTTTAGCGAGATTGTCCAAGGCAGCTCAACTTTTGCAAGTTCGGAAGCAATCGGTGGGGTAGTTAGATGATAGTGCTGCTATTATAGCTTGAGAATCAATAGAGAAGACAGCTTTAGAGTACGTGACTTATGTAACTTCGTGAAGTTTGAACGTAGACTTAAAACGGCCTCTACTTCCCCATCAAAATGGCGCGTTCTTCAAATATATTATCGCTGTTGTAACCAGCACCAGTCTTTCTGGATCCTAGGATGGATGAACCATCTGTCTAGATGTGTAAATCTGACCGTGGGTATATGGAGTGAATGTTTTCTAGAGAGGCTTTCCGTAGCTCGATATCCATATATAATGATTTTGAGAAATTTGAGAAGTTTTGACCCATTAGTCGAAAGGTCACGGTGGGGAGTAGGCTGTATGCTTGCTAGTCCTCACAAAGCGACACCTGTATGGGATAGATGACACCCGAACAGGTTCAAATCGCGGGAGCTTAGTACAAGGACTGCTTCTGCTAGGCAGAATTCTGAACCTGAAATAAGCAAAGAACCTTGTACAGCAGGGATAAATGAGCAGAACAGGAGTCCAATAAGCCTTAGGCTGCAGTGCGGGGGGAACGAGCCCTAACCTGGCTTTCTGCTAACGGGGAAAAAAAGGCTATATGCTTCGTTCTTTATATTGACAATTTCTAATTAAAATTACGTCTATCTCTGTTGTATTTATTGGCGTTTTTCAGTTATATATTTGTAATTGTAGAGTACGTGTAGATATTTTGAGAAAAGTTTTACAGTAGCTTACTTAAAGGTTCCTTCCCAAAAAATTTTTTACGATTCTTGACTCTACAGAATGTTCATTTTTTTTTGTTGATTTATTTAAGGTCGCATCAACTATTATGGTCATTAGCGACCATCAAATCCGAAAACCCAAGAAAAAATCTATCATAAATTGTAATTAAATTAGTAACCTATGTTAGATGTGTTTGAAAGTTCAGTACGCTTAAAAAGCTCAAAAGTTTTTTGATTAAATATCAACTTTTCTAAGAATTTTTGATAATAAAATGACAAATAAAATCATTTTAGTTCCTTGGCTTCTTAGAAACTGGATAACTTGTAGCTCAAATAAAAATATATAAATTTCCTTTTGGGGAAGTGTACAGGCGTAATAGTTTGAATAACTTCGAATTTATAAGTCGAAAAAAAACGTTTAAATTCCCATTAAATTTTTCATCTAACTTACGAGTTAATGAGGCTCGACTTATCCAGTTTTTATGACTTGGGCGAAGTGTAAATGTGGCAAAAGTTTTTTTTTTTTTAAACAGGTTTACACATTTTGGTTCCATCTTTTAAGATCATTTTATTTTTTTTAATATAAGTAATGTTTTAAGTGAACAAAGTGCCATCTGTTGGTACAAATTAACATTAATATGGGCAATAATAAAAATCAAAGTTTTTTCTACATGACTTTTTTAGAAGATATACTAATATTTGGCGAATTTTTTTTTTATTTATTTTTACCACGAAAATGGGGTCCACTAATGAGACAGAGAAAGAAACATAATTTCTTATGTATATTAGAAAGAGATGCACTAAGTTATTTCGTCATAGAACAAGAATTTTCCGCAAAGCTGAAGCTTTTTCATTCATTTTCTTTTATTCACTAGCCAATTGTTTTTTTTTTTTGGTACTCACTAAAAATCTGCAAGATCTCATCGAGTTGCAACATCTGTTGTGCAACAAATCTCAATGCTCTCTCGATATCGATTTGCATTTAATTTCCATTTAGTGCCAATAAATCGCGTCAATCGCGTCCCACAACGATCGTTACAAAACAAGGGAATGACATTTCGTTATTTGCTTTGATCTAATTGGCAATCGAGACGATCTATAGATCCACACACAAATAAGATCGAAAACGAGCCGATCGCAGCCACACATCTACATATATATACACATTTATCAGATGATCGTTTTGTTTTAATTTTCGTCGAACAAAATCCGGTTTTGGTTCGATTGCGATTTATGATCGAGCCACTAATCGATTTTGCAAATATATGACGACGGGAGAATTCGTAAATATGAATATTCAAACAAAATTTTAATGTTTGTCGGTTTTAAATTTCGTATATTAGAGAGGAAAAAATGTCAAAGACGACATCTTATGAATTTCAGTTGGTCGGTTATTCGGGACAAAAAAACCGAGTGAATTGTTTTAAACTCGAACTCCTTAAAGGGATTAAAATCGTAGACGAACGTCGACCAAATGGACATTGAAAGCTTACAAAAGATTTTTTTTTTCCTATTCTGTGTCTTGTCATGTGAAAACTTGCGACAAAGACAAATACGAGTCAAAACGTCTTTCAATCTATTTCATTCGCTTTTCCCATTTTTCATCGAGTTTTTTTTTTTTCTAAAAAAAAAAAAATTATTACAAGATAGCATCGATGAAGCTTTGACCATAAAATATTGAAATCTCTAATCGCTTCTAACCAGAGGCATCGGGAAAAAATTCTTCGTCAACATTTCAGGCATTTTAATTGCATCTCGTGCGCTAATGATGATAACAATCAAACGATCGGCTTTAATTATCACCAAACAAAAGACCCTCATAAAAAGACACCCGAATACCTTCTTCTTCTTCTTACGTCATTATGTCAACAAATCGTGATGATGTCTCGATCGACCAAATAAGGAATGTCACCGACCCAAAATTCCAGAGACTCGCGAAAAACTTCGCGGTTGTTTTTGGAAAAGTTAAATGGGAGTGAATCGCGACCAACGTTAATTAACGTGCGAGAAATAAGAAAATTTCTGACGGCACACGTGCATTTAATTTAATAACGCGCAAACAATAATAATTGTTTAATTAATGGAGCATGGATGTTCCCGTGGGACATGGCGTGGGCGTCCCGAGCCACTCAGAGGACGTAGACAATTTAGATCGAAACGTCTCCTCCCATTTCCGTGCCAAGATCCGAAATAGAATTGTTCCTCAGGGAAGACTTAAAACAAAACAAAAAAGACAACCAAAAAATCTTATATGAGAAGAAGAAGTTAAGTGCCTGGAATTCCAGCAGCGTTTTTTAGTTTGCAAGGAATGTTTCGACACGATAAACGCATTCTTCGGGACCGAGACAAAGCGTAACATATTACAGAAAAGAAATCGTGAAGCTTTATAATCCACTTTTTTCTGCAAGTTGTGCGAAATCAATGTTGGACAATTGGCTTCTGAACATCTCTCGAAAGATTGAAAAAATTTGAAAATAATATCGATTATATTGGAGCTTGTTGTTAGTTAAAACTGAAGAAGCCGACAGTTATCTGTAAGGTACATTAAAAGACTGAAACATAATTCCACGTGTCGATACAACTATTGAATTTTTAGGGACTTGGAAATGTTTACTTAAGACTTTTTTAACCGACTTCAAAATAAATAAATATTATAAAAAAATGAAAAACCGACTTCAAAATATATAAAAATTCTTAAACAAAAAATGCACTAAAAAGTAACAAAATAATGGCGTATCCTTGCAGTATCTACAACTTACAAATTATTAGGATGATACAATGTACAACTATTGTTATTTTTGGAGTTGGTGTCAGCCAAGGAAATACGATTATATTGGTATTTATCAAAAAACGAGAATACCTTATGAAAATTATTTTTCAAATGAACTTTTAAACAATATACTCGAACTGTAACAACATCTAGCGACCTTTAAACTACAAAATACCAATACCAACTAAACCTTTTTAAAATTTTTACAAATTACTATTAATATTTATTTTATTGACTGACACCAACTCCAAAAATAACAATAGTTGTACATTGTATCATCCTAATAATTTGTAAGTTGTAGATACTGCAAGGATACGCCATTATTTTGTTACTTTTTAGTGCATTTTTTGTTTAAGAATTTTTATATATTTTGAAGTCGGTTTTTCATTTTTTTATAATATTTATTTATTTCTCGCGTTTTAGTGATCTAAAGTTTGATAACTGATTTTATTTTCTTGAAAATGGTTAACCTTCCAAACGCGCTGCTCATATGAGGCAGCGCCGTTTAATATTAAAAGTTACTACATCATCCCTTTTTGCCCTTAAGGGTTGAAATTTTTTGCTTTTAAATGTAATAACAAAACGAAGTGAATTATTCTTTCCAACAGAAAAAAAATTATCAAAATTCAGTTAAATGTCACTATTTCATCCCCTATTTTCATCCTTAAGAGGTGGATTTTTTTCTTCAAATTGAAATGTGAACAATTTAAAGGTACGTTGTACGTAATAGAAATAAAATTATCAAAATCGGGTTAGCCAGAAAAAAATTATAATATTATTTCATCTCTAATTTTTAACCCCTTATGAGTGGAGTTTTTTTTTTAAATGGATAGGAGATTAATTTAAGGTTGTGTTCTACAAACAAACAAAAATTATCAAAATCAAGCTATCCAGTAAGAAGTTAATATTTCATCCCTTAGTTTTCAACCCCTTAGAAGTTGAAGATTTCCCTCAAATTAAAACTGGAACCCACGAAAAGCACCAGCTTTCAAATAAAAAAAGAATTATCAAAATCGAGCTATCCAATAAGAAGTTAATATTTAATCCCTTAGTTTTCAACCCTTTAGAAGTGAACGATTTCCTTCAAATTAAAATTGAGCCACACGAAAAGCACTGGCTTTCAAATAAAAAAATAATTATCAAAATCGAGCTATCCACTAAACAGTTAGTATTTCATCCCTTAGTTTTCAACCCTTTAGAAGTGAACGATTTCCTTCAAATTAAAATGGGAACACACGAGAAGCACTAGCTTTCAAATAAAAAAAGAATTATCGAAATCGAGCTATCCAATAAGAAGTTAGTATTTCATCCCTTAGTTTTCAACCCTTTAGAAGTGAACGATTTCCTTCAAATTAAAATTGAGCCACACGAAAAGCACTGGCTTTCAAATAAAAAAAGAATTATCGAAATCGAGCTATCCACTAAGCAGTTAGTATTTCATCCCTTAGTTTTCAACCCTTTAGAAGTGAACGATTTCCTTCAAACTAAAATGGGACCATTCGGGAAGCACCAGCTTTCAAATAAAAAAAGAATCATCAAAATCGCTTCACCCAGTCGGAAATGCTGAGGTAACAAACATAAAAAAAAAAAAAAAAAAAAAAAAAAAACATACAGTCGAATTGAGAACCTCCTCCTTTTTTTGAAGTCGGTTAAAAAGGAGGAGGTTCTCAATTCGACTGTATTTTTTTTTTATGTTTGTTACCTCAGCATTTCCGACTGGGTGAAGCGATTTTGATGATTCTTTTTTTATTTGAAAGCTGATGCTTCCCGAATGGTCCCATTTTAATTTGAAGAAAATCGTTCGCTTCTAAGAGGTTGAAAACTAAGGGATGAAATACTAACTTCTTATTGGATCGCTCGATTTTGAAAATTATTTTTTTTTTGAAAGCCAGTGCTTTTCTTGTGGTTTTATTGTGATTTTTTTTTATTTGAAAGCTGGTACTTTTCGTGGGGTCCAGTTTTAATTTCAGGGAAATCATCCACTTCTTCGGGGTTGAAAACTAAGGGATGAAATATTAACTCCTTACTGGATAGCTCGATTTTAATAATTCTTTTTTTATTTGTAGAACACAACCTTAAATTAATCTCCTATCCATTAAAAAAAAAAACTCCACTCATAAGGGATGAAAAATTAGAGATGAAATAATATTATAATTTTTTTCTGGCTAACCCGATTTTGATAATTTTGTTTCTATTAAGTACAACGTACCTTTTAATTGTTCACATTTCAATTTGAAGAAAAAAAATCCACCCCTTAAGAATGAAAAATAGGGGATGAAATAGTGACATTTAACCGAATTTTGATAATTTTTTTTTCTGTTGGAAAGAATAATCCACTTAGTTTTGTTATTACATTTAAAAGCAAAAAATTTCAACCCTTAAGGGCAAAAAGGGATGATGTAGTAACTTTTAATATTTTAGGAACAAACTCATCAGAATGGTAACATAACCCTGAATTTTTTCCAATAGAATTTCCACACAAGAGTAATTATAAATTGGTAAATCGTTAAAAAAGTAGATAACTCGAACTTTATAGAAATAGCGGAAAACCATGATAATTTAGTTAAAAAACTGTATAAGTCGAACCTCATTAACACGCACTAAGTTAAATGAAAAAGTGTACATTTTGTCTATTAAACACGTAAATACAAATTTCATACTATTTGGAGTTAAGTGGGTACTTATAGAATAATATTAATGTAAATGACATGGAACTCTATAACTCGAAGGTGAAAACCTGGCTTAAAATTCAGAAGTTAGTTTTTTTTTTTTATAACCAACTTGTTGCACCTGAGCTTGGCTCATTTACCAACTTATCTTTCTGATAAAAATTTTTGATGGTCCCAGTGGCTGTTCCCATATAAAATAAGACGTACAGCTACATCAGATCAGCTCGTTTTATTTCCTCGAGGAGGGTCAGGCGCATTCAGCATATTCTGGAACTCAAGGTTCGGATGTCCTCGAAAGCGCTGCTGGTGCATTCCCGCGTTTTTTTTAATTTCTTCTTCAATCGTTTTTTTTGATACTTAAATCTCTGTGTACGTCCACGTTCCTAATGTACCAGGGTGCATTGACAATGCCTCTGAGCACTTTATTTTGAAATGTTTGGATGATTTTCCGGTTCGTGGGCCTTGCACAGCCTCAAAGCAGAGTTTTAAAATTTGTAGGAATTTATTGTGCGTGCTCAGTCCTGTTTGTCTTCCAAGCAGCCAGTGCACCCTTCTGTACTTCATTTCAAGTTCCTGCTTCTTCACGTGTTACTTCTAACGCAATTTAGTGTTAAGCGTTAGTCTCAAATATTTGGCAGTGTTACTATAAGGAACACGTTGCATGTTCAAGTACACGGAGATATGTTGGCATCCTTTATTAGTGTACTGACTTAGTTTCGTTCAGAATAACCCTCCACTTTTTAGTCCAGCGGTCTACCTTGTTTTAAGCCCTCTGCAAAGTACCCGTTGACTCCTCTACAGGGCCTCCCACTGATATCATCGCAGATTCGTCTGCAAAAGTTGCCATGCCAACTGCTTCTGTCTGAGAACTATTTCTGGTGTAGGTATAGAAGGTAGAGAACTAGCCCGAGTACGATCCCTTGCGGAACGCCAGCACCAATAGATTAACGCTCAGTTATTTATGAGCTTAGGATTCCATCGAATTGCTTTGGAAGGTCTCTAAGCATTTTTAATCGGAGTCCCTGGTCGAATACCTAAGATACGTCCAGAAACACAATAGAGCATATTTTCTTTTCCTCAGATGCACCCTGTATTATGTTAGTGATTCTATGGGCCTGTTCAAAGTTAGTAATTCCCAAATATTTTTTGTAAATCAAGATGTTAGCTGTCATTTTAGTAATAGCTCAAAATGTTAACTAGGTTAAAAACTCAATAACTCGTAAACTGGATAACTCGAACCTCGTTTATTCGTAGGTAACTGGATCAAATTTCTCGAATGGGTCCGTAAAGTTTTAAATGTGACTTTTTTTTACTTTTAAGGTACACGGAAAAAATGTGTTGCAGTTTTAACAAAATTCCTAGTTAATTTTACTACATTAACTAGTATTATATAGGATGACACCACGTGTGGTAACGTTTACCAGTCAAGTGTAGTTAAAAAAAGTGGTTGCGTGTACTTATGTACGCGCGTGAGAAGTTATACTTCTTTGGTATCATTAAAAATTAGTTTTTATTAATTTTATTCAAATAATCAATTTTAAAAAAACTGTAATTTAATATTTAATAATAATAATATATATATTTAAAGATATAATTATTAAAAATAAAATTAAGAGAATAATATTTTAATTTGTATCAATAAATAATATACAAAAGAAGCTGCCAGACGTTTATAAAATTTGTCAGGATCATTTTTCTGGTTAACAATTCATGCATGTCATGAAAACGGAGCTTCATAGAAGTTGCGAAATAAAGTAAGTAGCTACTTGTCAAAGTAAATGTCTGAATCTTATTCATATCTTGTGTTACTAAATTATTATTCTAAGATGGTTAAATCATTTCAGAATCCCAGATTTCGTGATAACTAAGAATATGCATGGAATGCAGACGTCATTTTCATCATTAAACTTCAAAAAGTACCTATAACAGCTACTGCAAAATTCGAGAAAAGTAATAACTTCTTTATTAATAATATGTGTCATTTGTATATATATAATTATTTTTAGTTTAAATATAAAAATAAATAAATTAGAAAATAAATACAACAAAAATTCAAATTACGCGCGTCTAGTTAAAAATACCGAGCCGTTTTGCGACTAACTTCATTTTGTTAATTTTTATCTTAAAATGCGCGCGCATCTAAAAATTTCACTTTTTACATTTTTTCATAACGCGCCTAAAGAAGTATAACTTCAAAAACTGTAGTATTATTTACAACACGAACTAGTAAAAATGTAGTTGAATTTTTGACACTTGCATTTATTGGTCAAAATTATTGGTTATGTTGTACGCGGCGCATGCGCACCAGTGACAGAAACGCCAAAATGTGTTAATTGTACAACACTCAGCAGTTGTAACAGCTACATATATTAATTACACTATGGTAGTAAAAAATATTATACGTTAGAGCTGAATACAACACAGAGTGTTATCTAATGTTACATTTGTGATTATAGTTAACACAAAGTGCAGTAAAAATATTACAAGTTTAGTGTTGTAAATCTTACACCACTTTTTTTTTCCGTGTAGACTACTAAGACTACTAACATAAACTTTTCAAACAGCTTATCAACCTCAGTAAATACAAAATAACCTAAAAAATGTATTTAAATATGAAATTTTAAGTGATTATCTTTAACTCAATACAACTTTGAGAAATGCCGTTAGAAAATCTAACGAAAACACTGAAGAGAAATTTTTTGCAATGTGTGCACTAAAAATCTTGATCCATTAGTTATTCAAATTTTCGATTCACAATCCCATTGAAAGATCAGAGAATCGCGCCCACAATCTCCCAATATGCTACCAATGCACCTTCAGGCCTTTCACCAACAAAAAAAAAACCAACTCATTTCTTAGTTTTTTCTTCGTCTTTTCTCCATCAAATATAAGAGAAGAAAATATTTGAGACGATATTTGTCACGATATGATCATTGTTTATTGCCTCATGAATATTTCAAAAGTTCGTGAATATAAATTTACAAACGACGGAAGTACAAAGAGAGGAAAAAAAATGAGAGATTGAAGGGAAAAATTCTTCAATGGGGCTGCGAGGCACTTTCCTACCCCGAGTCCGGAATTAAATTCAATTAATTAAAATTTCATCGATATGAAGTTCATGTTAACGTTTAATAAACACCAACGTTTTTCCGGAGAAAAAAAATTAAAAAACCCACTAGTTCTTTATGTAAAGATCTCATCAATTCTCATAATAGGACAAGTTGCAAATTTATCCCCATCCTATAAACAACTATCAATTACTCTATTCGCTAATCAAAACACGAATGAAGCATTTACTTTAACTTATGATCGATCTAAAGCCATCTGTGTCCCAATTTCCTCGAAAGCCTTCCCCATTCTCTCATTCCTTAAGGAACGCAAGATGGATTCACAAGAAACAAGGAACGACCGATCGTTCAAAAAGGACCAACAAGAAACACAGATCGGGACTTTAACTCATCCTTCGAACGTCTTTGGCGTTGAATGGAATCCATTATAATAACTTTGTAAATTAGCCTCGATGCCGCCAACTATTTACCCCAATAAAATAATTTCGAAATTCAAACATTAACTATTAATTGAGCCAGAATATAATGATCAACCCCATCCATCATCCCTGAGCTTAACGTCTTGGTCTGAAGCTATTAAACATTTCTCATCGTCAAAGAATAAAAGGAAATTGGAACTTTTAGATTTAAATGAATCAAGTGGTTTATGGTTTGATCTGTTCTTATTGGCCATTTTCCTAATTTTCCAACTTCAAAAAAAATGGAAGGAAAATAGTTTATAAATAATATTTTTGATTTTTTATAAAAGAAGGTGGAAAATTGTAGTTTGGAAGTAAGCTTTGGAAATTGAAAACCAATCAAAGTTCTTGGCTTATTTTGAACAACCAATTAGCTGCATTTAAATCACAGACTACTAAGTTATTGATATAAACACGATAAAATCAACTATAAGACCAGGGAAATTAATTTTTTAACAGAAAAAAAATTATAGTAGGATAGAACCCATTAGAAAAGGAAGAGAATACAACAAAAATGAAAGGAAAAATAAATTACAGTCGATCTGAGGTAGGGAAGTGCAAGTTTTTTTTTAAGAGTAGAAACGGTTTATCTCGATTTTCGACCAAACTACAAGTCCTGTAGAAAAAAGTTAAATTACAAAGTTGTAGATAATAAGTATATCTACACTTTTTGTGTTAACACTTTTTTCATGTAACCTCAAAAATGAAGTGAAAAATTCCAATAACCAAGTTTTTAGTTTTTTTTTATATAGTTTACTAGAAAAAATTTTTCATGAAATTTTGTAAAAATTTACCTTTTAATATCCCACACACACTGTATTTTTTTATTTAATTAAAATATTAATTTTTTTACTTTATAATGACTTACTTAATATTAAAAAAGCATTCTAATTTTTAATCGAAAATTTTCATGTCAAAATAACTCATTTTTTTAAAAGTCGGTAAGCTTTTTGTTCGTTGAAACCTCTACTTTTTAATGGTGCAAAAATATATATACATTATAATGTTAAATTTTCTCAGAAAATGCAATAATTAAACTGTAAGTTTTAATACATTGCTCAAAATTGTCCATAATGCAATTGTACAAATACAAATATGAGCAATTTATTAAAATTTTAATTATTGCATTTTCTGAGAGCATTTAACATTGTAAGGTAGGTATATATTTTTTGCACCATCCTGAAAGTACCGAACAAAAAGCACACCGACTTTTTAAAAAAATGAGATATTTTGACGTTAGGATTTTCGATTGAAAATTAGGGTGCTTTTTCGATATTAAATAATGAAAAGGTGAAAAAATTAATATTTTAAATAAAAAAATACAGTGTATTTCGGACATTAAAAGGTAAATTTAAATTTTTTTTTTGTAAAAAAAAAATAAAAAACCAAAATCTTGGTTATTGGAATTTTTCACATAATTTTTGAGGTTATGTGAAAAAAGTGTTTGCACAAAAAGTGCAGATCTACGTATTAACTACAACTTTGTCGCATAACTTGTTTCCATAGGACTTGTAGTTTTGTCGAAAATCGAGATAAACCGTTTCTACTCTAAAAAAAAAAACGACCGTAATTTATTTTTCCTTTCATTTTTGTTATATTCTCTTTCTTTTCCAATGGGTTTCATTCTACTATAATTTTTTTCCCTTTCCAATATTAGAAGAAAATGTATAAAAAATGAGTCTTAAAAATATTATCTATGTTATATATTCCGTAAATTAAATACGTTTTGAATCGATACTAAATAAACAACAAAAATAAACCGTATAAAGCGACAAAACTGGATAACTCGAAAAAATTATTGAGTTTTCAACTTAAACAGTTTTTGGAAAAAAATTAAATCAAAACTTGACTGACCCATAACTGGTTCATTATATACGCAACCTCTATTTATCTAGAACATTCTTCTACTTGAGCTTTGATTGTTCAAAATTTCATTTTTTTTTTAATCGATCAAATGAAATATTTTCCAAATTCTAGTTAATCAACGGAAAGATAGACAACATCCTGTACAGGAATATCCCATTCCACTTCGTCTGGAATTTGTTTGTAAAAAAAAATCCCAATTTATAAAAGAGCATGGGAAATCAAACGCATTTACTCGGTCGTTTATATATCACATAAATAATAACATTGACGGCGGTTCAAAACGGGAATTTCAATTATTTTAATGGACACGAATTGGGGAAAAATATTGGCCGATGTGTGTGTGTGTGTGTGTGTCGGTGGAAAAACACTTTTCATCCACCGAATTTTCCGGCCGAGTCATTATTATCCTTTTAAAAAATGTGAGCTTTAAAGCTTTTTAAATAATATAAAATCCTTAAAGCAAGAGCAACGGCAACATTTTGTTTCTTTATTTGTTGATTCAGGTAAATGGAGGGAACATGAGCACACCTGGATTTAAGAGGATGTGCCCGTCAACGTTTTTGGTGGTCGGATGAGAGCTGAAATCTGACGGAATTAACTGTGGAGAAACGTGGATTTCAGGCAAGAGATTTCCCGTTTTTTCGGGAAGTTAAAAAAAAATAATTAACATTAATTTTAATGTAAATCGGCATGAAAATTTTTATGAATTTGATGAAATTATTCTTCCATATGAATTCTTGTTGGAATGAGGAAAAGATTTATGGTAATTAAAGTTCATCATTTCGATTTAGTCGAGTGTAAGAATTATTGCCGTTGTTCAAATCGATTTCATGAAAGATTTTGCTCGCTATTTATTCGTGTTGATTTTTTTTCTGTCGCAATTTGTTTCAACAAATGTAAATTTTCGAGTCGAACCAGGAAATAATTACGGCGTGTATATATTATCGATACTGATGGGGGCTCCGATTTATTTTATATCTCTCATTAAATGTAATTTATAAATATTTTCTCTTATCGCAATTAAATTAATTAGTGCCAATGTAAATATGTAGGTATATATAGATATAGTAAGATTTTTTTACCATGACAACTTCGTCTGTGTAAAAATTTCTTTTGATCCCAAGAATATTTAAAGATATTTTTAACCGGTTTGAGTCGTGACATACTTTATCCTAATGAAGCTTAAAAGTAAGCTTTGAAATTAAAAGCATGACGACCAATAAGAGCTCTTGATTTGTTTTTGTCGACCAATTACCTTTGAATCCATCAGAGCCTACTTCATTCATGATTTAGAAACTATATTTGTTCTCTCCACATCCTTCTATATAAAAGTAAGCTTTGGAAATTATGACATGGCAACCAATAAGTTCTTCACTTGTTTTTTTTCTGGACCAATAAGCTTTGATTCAATCATAGACTACTTAATTATTGATGTTAGGGGGCGATATTTTACTTTTTTGTTTTCAGTACCTACTTGAAACTTTTGAAATTGAATTATCTACCTATAAGCCTTTAGGGACCATCCATAAATTACGTTACACATCAAGGGGGAGAGAGGGGATCTACGAAGTGTGACATTGTGTGACAAGAGGGTGGGAGGGGTCTTACATTTCGTGACGTCACATTTCAAAATCTATTTTAATCTAAGTGTTCAAAGTCCATGGATTCAAAATGATTAAATTTGATCTTTAATTAATATAATTTTCGTTTTTTTTTTTGTAAATTTCTCGAAATGTTTGATGTGATGTTAATTTTATCAAAAAATCATTTAAATTGAAATAAAATACATTTTGGAACTACTGCTTTAATTCAATAAATATTTGTCGATGTAAAATTGTAAATTATGTGACGTCACACTAAGGAGGGGTGGGTGTCAGAAATGTGACTAGCTGTGACAAGACCGGGAGGGGGGTCAAAAATCATGAAATTCATGTGACGTAATTTATGGATGCCCCCTTAGGGGTATAAAAACTTCTTTGTAACAATCAAACTTTTTTTAAGATTTTAGTAAAAAAGGACATTCGAAGGGCAATATCTCTTAAACTGTTGCAAGGATCAAAATTTACCACAGAACTTTTCAGAGTTAAATATAATCCTGGACAGGTTTTATTTGAAACTTTTTTCCATAAAATCTTTAGCTCCTGAAATATCTTAATTCTTAACTAATAAAATTACTAAAGCATGAGGTTCCGTTAAGAATCCCATGGGCTTAAAGAGTTCCTAATAGTGTAAACGGTTCAAGATCCTAGAGCAATGGTTTTTAACCTTATTGGACACTACATTCATCGAACTCTTCTTAATTATAAAATTTTTTTTTTCAAATTCCAAGTATAGTTATGGTACCTATATCTCCATGTACCTTATATTAGTTGGGTGTGCATACCTCGGTCGAACCCCTGTTATTGACTCACCGAACACCTTGGGTTCAAGCGAACACAGATTAACAACCACTGTCCTAGAGCTGAACTATAACCAAAAATGTTTCCAAGAACTTTTTCACACTAAATTCAGTTCGTTGCATGGTTAATAAGAAACTTTGGAGCATTATAACTCTTAAACTATAGCACTAGTCAAAACTGTTCCAAGAACCTTTTTTTTGCAAAATTCAATTCTTTACAAGTTTCGTTTGAAACTTTTTTTGGTAAGACCCTTAATTACTTAGTTACTCTAAAAAAATTCCGATTTAGTCTTCCAATTACTTAACGATAAAAATAAAGAAAATCAGTCCTAGAACATGATGATCATAAGACACAATTTCTAGAAACACAGCAGGACTATCGTAACTTGGTACCTACTTATAAATTTACGATACAAGTTCTGGAATAAACGGTAGTAAGGAGGAAAAATTAAAAGATACATTATTTTCAAAAAGGAACCGAATCTAGAAGGAGTGCTATAAAAAGTTATACTTATGGGTTTTAAATTACAGTCCTATGCATCAAAATTTTTTAAGTAAATCAGTCCTAGAAAAAGTTGACAAAGATATTTATTTCGATTTATTTAAGGTCGCATCAACTGCTATGGTCGTAAGCGACCGTCGAATCCAAAAACCCAGAAATCTTGGGCTTTCATTGGGATTCGAACCCAGGACCACTGGCGTATATAGGACAACTATCAAGTCGATCACGCCACTAGATTTCTAGCCTTCATAGATTTTTTAAGTGGACTTGATTTTATTAACACTTAGAAATGGACGGCGTTTTTTATGGGCCTGCTAAACTATTGGAAGAACTAAAAATTTCTAAAAAAAAATTTAAAACCAAATTCAATTTCTTTTAAGTTGGATGATATCTTTAAGACCATCTTTTCAAGGTGTATCGGTAGTAATACAATACAAGTTTATAAACCAATTGAAAAATACCAAGAAAAATGTATTTATCTACAAGTTTTATCGTAATAATGCTGACGATAAGCTACCAATTTTCCAAATCTTATTACTACAGAGATTATCTCTCATCTTCTTGTGCGGTCTGTCATCAAGTAGTATTATTACAAAAAAAAAATTACTTGAATCATTCTAAGAGTTAACAAGAAGATATATAGGTTATAACACTCACCATCAAGATCTGAAGAGGCGCCAACCAACGAGACCACCACCATCACAAGAATCACAACCCCAAAAATCATACTTCGACACATTTTCACTTTTAGTTTTTCCCACTCAAAATATTAAAAAAAAAAGAAAAAAAAAAACAAAACACTGTTTTACGAAAAACTCGAATTTCCGACCACGCAAAATTTACATTTTCCCTTTCGTTTCACTCGGTATTCAAATGACGGCACTCGTTTCAAGTGTTCACTTCTTTTCTTTTTTTTTTTTTTCGTTCGTTCCAATTCAAAATCAGAACAAACACGAGAAAGATTACACGAGACAGAGAGACAGCGTGTGATTTGCTCCTCTTCAGGACCACACAGGAAGAAAACTCTCGTACGCACCAGAATCACAACCAAACAGATTCTTTTGCAGCATCATCTTCATCTGACCAAGCGCCATTAACAACAGCCACTGTGTCGTCCCGACCATCATCTTGCCTGCATTGTCTCATCTAAAACAAAAAAAAAACAAAAAAATTTTAATAATTATTTTTATAAACAAAATAAAATTTGTTAAAAACTTAATTTTTACTCAAGAAATTAATAATTTTCATAACCTCAATAAAGTTTTCCTCGACACCCAAAACTTTGAGCTAAAGTTAACGCGATAATCGCAACCCCCGAAAATAGGATAAACATCCAAAGGAATATAACAGGATAAGATGAGATATTTACTTAGAATAAAACCCTTTTCACCAGCCTCACCTTAAATTCTGTTTATTTATTTATTATCATCCCCTTGTTAAGTTTTCACATTCAATTGTTTTCATTGTTGCCACTCTGTGCTTTTTTTGTTTTGTTTTGATTGTTTAAAACAAGATCGAATCGGTTTAGGAGGCCTAAACAAATAGAAAATCGAATCGGTTCGGTTTGAAATTGTCAAATATGTTTGGATTTGAATTTATTGACCGATTGAAATTGAAATCGGGGATTTCATGGAGATTTGTACTTTCTTTGACTACTAGATATATAGTAAAGATAGTATTGTAATTGGGTCGAATTTTCGAAATCGAGCTTTCACCGGAAATACATGTTTTGAGGTCTCCTGAATCCAAAAAAGTTTTTAGAAATGTGTGTGTGTGTGTGTGACAGCCATATCGTATCGAAAGCTTTATACGAATTTCACCAAACTTGGAATTTAGCCTGCATATTACATATAGTTGTGCCGTGAAGCTTTTGGTTGAAATCGGTTAACCGGAAGCTCCATTTTATTCTGGGATTTTTGGAGCTTTTTCAATTTTTTTTGAAAACGGCTCCAACGATTCTCTTTAAACTTTCTATAGTTCTTAGACTCATTGATGTCTGTGATTTTTATTTGAAACTTTTTCCTGGGGTAATTCTAAAAAGCACGGTTGTATATTGTAATGTTGTAATATTGTAGGTAGATATAAATTGTATGCATATAGTTCTGTTTATATGTATATAAACATACATCGGCAGGCAGCTGTGATACAATGTACATATACATACATATCATATCACAGAGACAAGATGGTTTGAAACTATAATTTATTATTCTTATAAATTAATGGTCGCAAATTTGAAGATTACAACGATAATAGTAGTACAACGATTATATTTATAATTCAAAGTATTTCAAATGTAAATTACGGGTAAAAATCCATTGAAAGATGACTGAACTGTAAATAATGAGATTTCTAGACAGGGAAAAATACGAATATATTTATTCCTCTGAAAAATTTGCGATTCTTTGGGAACAATTTTATCTTTTTATGCCAACATAATTGTGGCAAAATTGTTTTTCTATTAATCAGCCAGTTCAATTTAGCTATGTCCAGCGAAGCGGGCGGGGAACAGCTAGTAATCTTTAAGATTATAATCTACATTTGTAGAAAGAGCTTATATTTCTTTTAACCAAGAGCGAGTTTTATAAATGAAAGTAAAAGAAAGTACTGTGACGCCTCGCAGCAGATATCTATGATAGTAATGTTTAGATGAAAGACAAAATCATTAAGCAGAAGGGGGATATCAGCCCCGAATACCAGTCAGGGTACGTTTTACAAGGTATTCACAATACTCAAAATATTCTTTTAATCGTTATAGGGTGCTATTGACGTAATAACGTCTTATACATTGATGAACTACGGCAGCCAGTCTGAAAAAGAACGTCCATTTTGTCACGTTCCATTTGAGCCTGTGCGTGCAAGCAAGAACGCGATACAAGTGATAGAGAGGCACGATATTATTGTTGAATCCTAGACAACGTGTTTTGTGTTTTTCTTTTACAATTTACTTAATAAGATTTAATTGATTTTTTCCTTCACAATTTTCATTTAACATGGCTATCCAGATGAAAACCTAATATAAACCTGGTCAGTTTTACCCTATTGAGACAACCCTTATTTTAGTTTTACAAATATCAAGGTGATTCAGGAAGAAATTATAGTCAGAATTATTTGTCAAATAAATAAAAGCACATCTTAAAACCGCCAATCTTTTAAGTATTCTCAAACGCTGCAAAAAATTAGACCATTTGGTGCTGTCTCAAAAAAAAAAAATCGGCACTCATTTGCTAATTTAACACGACCATTAGAAGACAAGAAGAGTTTCACTAATTGAAGATCATCATAAGAACAAAAAAGTCGAAACCATAAAGTGGCAGAAATGGCTTTTAACTCGACTTTAAATTGCTTTTAAAACAGACGGCTCAGTAAATAAATGAAGTGCGTTGTATACAAAACCACTCTTCATTTGTTGTACACTCAACATTTATTTGTTTGTTGAAAAGACAACATGGCCGCGACTCGTGAAAATATACACAGAAACGACTTGATCGTACCTACTTATATTTGAAAAAAAAAAAAACAAAACTCAATGAAAGATGGGCTTTTAGCTTAAACTTTAATGTCTCGAAAAAAAAGATAAAATTAATCGAAAGATGTGACAAGTTCCTCGTTTTTTTAACCAGTATAAAGAGGCGGTGGAGAGAAAAAGTGAGTCGAGACGATTATTGCCTTTAACTATTTTTGGAGGTTTGTCCATTAGTTTTATCGCTGGTGCCACATAAAACTTAAGAAAAAAAAAATGAAGACAAAGTGTAACTAATGGGACCGGAAATTGACAAAGGATTTCTTTTGTCCTTAAAGTTTGGTTAGCAATGCTTTTGTTTGAGACTAACAATTAAAAACAAATGGGATTTCAAGGCTTGCTTCACTGTAAAGATGGATTTGAAATACATTCACTAGGTAAATAATCTGCATATTAATGGCTCTTGTACACATACATTTAAAATGTATACGTGAATCTTCCTCGTCTTCTTCATTCCCACAAGAAGAGCCACACGATAATCATCTTTCGCAATCGTTGCTCATCTCAATGCAACGCTGCACGTCTTTTATATAAGGTACGATGTACCTACCTGGCTATATTCAAGTCTATCTATTGCACCGTTTACGATAGATGCAAAATTGAAATTTTATTATATGCGAAATAATAAATCGATCACGCTCTATATTATCGGGTGGAATCGCGATCGTAAACGGACGGAGACGCGAGGATCAAATTAAATGTTGCACGTTAATCACGAAATGGAGTTAATGAATAAAGTCTATGACATTTTGAATAATGAGAAAAACGATCATAGACAAGTTGGAGGAAGAGAATGTGTCTATAAGAATGGTATGCGAGACTAGAAAATAGACGGGAAGATTAATTTGCTCGTTATGTTTTTATAAGGTGTAGAGACTTTCGAATCATGCTTACAATATGGAAATTTCTTAGAATGTTTTTGCATAGAAGATTGAGTATATTCGATTTTTAAGTCAATTGTTTATAATTAAATGTATCTATAAGCAAAGCAATAGTATAAGTTCTATGAGCTGCAACTCCTTAAATATTGGAGTATCAAAAATTTAATCAGAATCTTTTTGGTGTTAAATCCAATCTTCTATAAGTTTCATTAGAAACTTTTTTCGATTTAATTTTTATTTTTTGTGATATCTTGAGAAAAATGCAGTAGTCTTCCAAAGACTAGAGAATGAGTTCTCAGTGGGCCATGGAAGGGTATTAGTAGGTTCGTTCGCGGATCCGATACTGAACCGATAACGAATCACTCCAAGTGGATTTAGGATAATCGCCAAGCCTATATACGCTTATGAACTGATTAGGGGTTATTTTTCCGTGAATGAGTTTGAAAATGTTCGGAAGTAAGATGAGGATCAACGAGAACCCACAAAAATTGTTAATTGAATTTAATGTTGCGAGCAAAGAATAGAAAATCTAGCTGAATTTTATCAAACTGCGCATGAATAAGAATATCAAATTTTTCGTCTTAAAAAAACTCGATAGTTGCTAGAACTAGAGTCCCGTTCCGCTTTCCTTTTCCGTCAATGTTAAATTCATTTAACAATTTTCGTGGGTTCTCGTTAATCCTCGTCTTACTTCCGAACATTTTCAAACTCGTTCACGGAAAAATAACCCTTAATCAGTTCATAAGCGTGTATGGGTTTGGCGAGTATCCTAAATCCACTTTGAGTGATTCGTTATCGGTTTAGTATCGGATCCGCGAACGAACCTAGTATCTTCTTTTGGTAGTATATTGGTAGTAAAAAAGAAAAATCTTGATCTTCCTGATTAAGCAAAGAAAAACCAACGAAAAAAACAACAAAAATCAATTTTTCCCAAAAAATTCGATTTTAGTAAGATTTTGGTTTTCTTGGTTATCTATGGAACTTCTTTGGTGTGTAGCTTCAAAACTATGGCAAAAATCAAAACTTTACTCCAAACTATTTTTGAGTCAAATTTTGTTCTCTTCAAGTTTTATTTGAAACTTTTTGTATTTTAACCCCCCATTTTTGAGATGTTTAAAAAAATGTCTTCTAAAGATAGTAAAACTCGATGAATCAATCATTTTTTTGTAGTTTAAAAGTGAGCCTTGGAAATTAGCATAGCGACCAATGGGAGGTTTTGACTTGTTTTATCAACCAGTTAGCTTCGAATCAACCACAGGCTACTTGATTATTGATATAAAACAATGGTTAGTACTTTCCCTGCATTTACTTTACTGGTATCGGTGCTTAAAAAGATTCGAGACTTGGACGAAGGGAACACTCTATGGGCTATAGCTTCTAAACTATTATAATAAACAACAATTTGCTCAAGATCTTTTTGTGTGAACTTCAACCCTCTACAAATTTTATTTGAAACTTTTTTCCATAAGATTTTTAATTTTTGAGGCATCAAGAAAAAAGTTTGTAAGTCTTCCAAAAAAAGTGAATGCGTGTACTTATGTACGCGCGTGAGAAGTTATACTTCTTTGGCATTAGTAAAAATTAGTTTTTATTAATTGCATTCAAATAATCAATTTTAAAAAACTGTAAATTAATATTTAATAATAATAATAATAATAATAATATATAAGTTTATTATTTAAAGATATAATTATTAAAAATAAAATTAAGAGAATAATATTTTAATTTATAGCAATAAATAATATTCAAATAAAGCTTCAAGACGTTTATAAAATTTGTCAGGATCATTTTTCTGGTTAACAATGCATGCATGTCATGAAAACGAAGCTTCATAGAAATTGCGAAATAAAGTAAGTAGCTACTTGTCAAAGTAAATGTCTTAATTTTATTCATATCTTGTGTTACTAAATTATTATTCTAAGATGGTTGAATCATTTCAGATTCCCAGATTTCGTGATAACTAAGAATATGCATGGAATGCAGACGTCTTTTTCATCATTAAATTTCAAATAGTATAACAGCTACTGCAATATTCGAGAAAAGTAATAACTTATTTATTAATTATATGTGTCATTTGTATATATAATTATTTTTAATTTAAATATAAAAATTAATAAATTATTAAATAAATACAACAAAAATTCAAATTACGCACGCCAAGTTAAAAGAAACCGAGTGGTTTTCCGGCCAACTTCATTTTGTTAATTTTTGTCTCAAGATGGTCGCTCATCTAAAAATTTCACTCTCATCATTTTTTCATAACGCGTCTAAAGAAGTATAACTTCAAAATATATAGAACTCTAAGAACATTGAACCACTTTCTTAGGGCTAAGTATGTAATTTTTCTGACGGTTCTACTAATATTTAAGAAAAATGGTCAATTATTCATTTAATAATTTTATAGATCAAAGTCTGGTTTAAAACTGGATACTGAAGTGTTCAAAATGAGAATATCATAAAAATTCAAGTCATAAATAAGAGTAAGCTTTGGAAATTATATCTTAACAACCAATGACCGGTCTTGAATTGTTTCCATCGACCAATTAGGTGTGAATCAATCACAGGCTACTTAATTATTAACATTATAACCATCCTCTGTTATCTCTACTGTTGTTTAATAACCTGAAAAAATTACGGAATAAGGTTTTTTCTCGATTCTTAACATATTATTTGAAATATTTTTCGGTTAAATCCTGAAATTCAGTGGCACTTCAAAATTTCACTCAACTTTTTAAATGCTTTCTCTCAAAAAAATTTCAAACATCCAACCCAATGCTACTCCATTAAGTCAATTAGGACACCTCAACTTTTTTCCGCCCATTTCGACTATATGACATGAGACTAAAAGCACAACAAAAAAAATTTCAATCAAAACTAATTGCATCTAACGATCGAATTACGTCTGAATTTGTTTTAAATTCAATTAAAACTCGATTTGTTCCCCGAGAATTACCGACATCAAGATAAAATTTCCCAGCGTGAATTTTTTTTCCCTGAACTTTATGCAATTTCAATTAAAGAAAAGTCAAACGAAACGAAACCAAATACACGTGCTAATGATAGGGATATTTATCTTCGTGGCTTTCACCAGTTTTTTTGGTCTCATATTTCAATCGTTAAAGTCATTATAGTAGACTACAACAACAACAGTAAAACCCTCCAAAAACCACGAAAAAATTTAATTTTTATTTTTAAAATCAACGCCTTATCATTATAAAAGCATTAAAGTGTTTTGCAACGCGAACATTGTGTGCTTATTTGATTTGTGTCGACGGTAGGAAAAGATTATTGTGGGGTGATGCGGAGTGCGGGGGTGCAAAGATCAAGTGCCTTTCTTCATTAATCCTATGGTGTTAATAGTAAAACCATCATTTAACCTCACTTTCGATGAAAGCGAAAGCCCACCATGGAGACGCTTTTTCTCCATTGGCCTCCAGCAAGGAAACGTCAAGAAAAAAAAAACAACACTAAATTAAATGTTGTTCACATCAACATTTTCAAAGTTGAAATTTTAGACTTAGGTAAAAAGTGGGTGTTGAGGTTTAAGTGCATTTTGTTGTCGTGCTTTTTTTCTTTTTGAAAATCTTGCACCATATGGGGTAAAGTGGCGTTGTCTCAACTATTAGAACGTCCCAAGTCTAGACTTGCAACATTCATTTGAGATAACAACAAGGGTGGGTTTTTTTTTTCATTAACCTTTTCATTCAACCCCTGAAAGTCAGAAGGAAAATTGATCGATTTTTCGTGAAAAATAAATTACATTGAAATATGATAATGAGAATAACGAACGATGAAAATCAAATCAAAAATCTATTGCTCGCGATATTTGATTAGAGTAAATCGCAAAAATTCACACAAATTCAATCCTTGACGCGTTTTCTTCCCGATTTTAGACAGTCGTTTCGTGTCGCCCCATCCCATCATCGGCGTCTTCATCACACGCTCACATTCAAACACTTGCGACTTTTCGACTTTATATGAGGTAATATATTTTACGAGATCGTACATCTTCCTGAGAGAGGATCTTTTTCGCGAAAAAATATTCCCGGCACGATTGCACGGGTCGCATGTATAAATACTCCCGACACATATGCTCCTGCTGCTTGGGTAAATAGAACGGGACGCACGCTTGTTCCTGCGGGATGTTCTTGCCACTGTTTATCTACGTGGGTAATATTTAAATGGTTATAGACGGAACGCTTTGCGTTCGCAGTATCTCAATATTGTATTCTAATGGAAGTTCATTATAGTCGCGTAACTGGCGCCTTCGACTTGAAAAAATAAACGAATGTGAATGTAAGGCGCCTCGGTTTCTCTTTCAACTAACGAAAAAAATCGAGGTACGTGAAATAAATCATCGTTTTTTTGTAATAAAAATAGCAGTACAAATCGATAGAAAGCGAAAATAATATTCAATCGATTTCGTCTTGCAGTTTGCTTTGAATTATAAAAATGTGAGTTTGCACAGTTATATTATTATACTAGCTGATACCCGCCCGCCTCGCAGAGCGTAAGTATCTAAATTAATCTGATTGAATAATAGAAAATTTTACCCAAAATAAAAAATTAAGCTATTTTAACAAAAAAAGATAATTAGATATTTCTAGACCTTTATTTCATAGAAAGTTTCTGAAAATCCGTTAAACTACTTTTCCAGGAACAGATATAAGCTATCTTATAGGTAGGATCTTTACGTTTTTTTAAATATTGTAAAATATTAAGAAAATTTTAAGCCTTGAGAACCTTTTACACCAAATGTCATATGAAATCATTTATTAATTTTAGTAGAATGGATTAGTAGCTATCCTTTAGGTAGTGTACTTTTTTTAAGATTAATAATATTTAATGTGTTATCTTAAGATCTGAGGTATCAGATTTGGTTGCCTTAGGTTCATTATTCTAGGATATAGTATTAAGGCCATTATGTCTTATCGGAGCAAATCTGCTATTTCCCGAGGTCCAAGATTAGACAACAAATTCTTATAGATCTTGCTAAAATAAATTGAAAATTAAGAATATAGTTTTTTGGTAAAAAAACAACGCGATGGTCACATCTAAGTCGCTATTTTCTCTTGAAAAATAAGTTGAGCTGGATTTTTTTTTTTTGTTCTGGGGGCTCTGCCTAACGGCTTCACCTCTCTTAGTCAAACTCCTAATCGGGATCACTTAAGTCGAACTGTCTGTTTTTGTTATTTATTCTTACGGGTCTCATTTTTGAACTAAAATATTTATTTTTATGGATGAAATCATATTTACTGCAGAGGATTTCCTTCTCCTCCCTCGACAATTCGAACGTTTACTCAGCCGAACTATTAATAATATATTAATTACCCGTAAATTCACAATGGAGTTATGGTTTCTAGGAATTTAACCTATCGCTATACTTCTATCATGGTTATAGTTTTAAAATTTGCGAACATTAATTGATAAGAATAACAAATTACATAGTTTAAAATCATGTCGTCTCTACGATATGTTAGTATATGTACATTGTATCACAACTGCCTGCCGATGTATGTTTTTCGTTGCGCAGTTTTTATAGTTTTTATTTTTTTACTCAGAAAATAAACATTTTTTCAAAATAAAAAGTATTTTAAAGCACTTTTTGTAATATTTACTACTTGTAGTGAAAATCTCGTCCAAATCGGACCAGCCGTTTTCAACTTTGCCAAGAACAAACAAACAGACAGGGAAAAGTATTCAAAATAAAAAGTAGCCTATTATGTAAGTTACAACATTTAATAACTTTGTGTGAAAATTTCATTGAAATCGGCTCAGCTGTTTTCAAGTTTACCCTGGACAAACCTTGTTATTACCCTGTTTTTTGGGGGAATATTACAATGTAAATGGCATTAATTTTTTTGTATTAAATATATGAAAATGTAGGCAGTAAAGAGTAATCAACAAAACACCTTAAATTTTTTAGATTAGATAAAAATCTCAGCTGGGAAAAATTATTCTGTTTTTCGTTCGCTCGCGCAGGTGAGATGGAACGTTTTTATTATATAGTTATTCAAGTAGTAAAAATCTTCAATCTTGGTAATTCTTTAGATAAGGACCAAATACCTACGAAGTAAAACAAAAAAAAATTGGTCTACCTATATCAATCCAGTAGTTTTTGCGTTATAAGCGCACAACGATAAACTTCTATCACATGTCACTTCTTAAGTGAGATGCCATTGACACTTTACGACAAATTTCGTGAATATCTTGTTTTCGTAGAAAATTAGAGACTCATTTGAAAATCTTGTTCAGGACCCACAAAAATCTACTTATAGCCTTGATTGATTAATACCTCCCATCTCATGGTAATAATACAGAATATCAATATAAACAGGGGATCAACTGATGAATACCACAAAATAGTTTAAAATCTTGATATAGGTATTATATTAAATACTAGAATATTTTATGATTCTCTGATTAAAAATACCTACGAGTAGTTTGGATGGTCTTAACAGGTTGTTGATACAAGAAAGATCCCCAGTTAAATTGCACAGATGGTCAACTTATATACATAGTTGGTCAGTTTGTAGAGGTGATTATAAGACTTGATAAAGATGATTTGGAAAGAAACAAAAAACGATCATATCAAGACCACCCACTTGAGATTGTGTTGATTTCCTCGTTGTACGTCTCTCCGATTTCAACATTTTAATCGTAAATCCGACAAGTTTTATCCATGTTCAAAACCAGTAGCCTTTCACACAAAATCTATATAAACAACATGCGGCTGGCTGTCGCCTCAATCTCTCTCGCCAAGCCTACATATTAGAGTTCTGAGCAAATGCAACGATACGCCTTGTGTTTCAACTGCGGTAGATTCGAAATCAAACCAAACGATAAACATTTACTCTAGCGATAAAACGAAAGAAAAAATAATTTCGATTTACAAACACAAACCCAGGTCTAATGGAATCTATAATAGAACTCCGAAGCAAAAAAAAAAAAAAAAAAATGGTGGTTGATGAAATTTTCAATTTAAATACAAGTGGCGACTTTGTGTCGTTAAAATAACGTTTTGTGTTTGGAAATTTATTGTTCAACAGAAGAATGCAAGAACAATTATTCTTCACGGAGCTATAAGCATTTTAATCTGGGCAGCGCTCGACTCTCGGGGGTTTTTTTTTTTCCTTAACCCACCCCCATCAATGATCCCGATCCGTCTCGTATTAATATTGAAAGATTCACCTTGTGTATATGAATAATACCGAAACCAAAACCATGAAGGGATGATGTCCCACTCCCAGTTGGTAATATATGAGGGTCGTACAGGATCACATTTCCCCGTTGAGACTTGTTCCGTCTTGTGCTACTATGGAAACGTTAATCAAAAGCTGGAATTCTCGAAAAATGCAAGGTAGACAAGAGGATATGAGAGATGGTAAAAAGAATGAAAATTGTGTGTATGTGTGTGTGTGTGTGGGGGGGGGCTTTGAAAAAAAAATTATTACATGATCCCTAATGCAAAATTCGCATTTATCGAAATTCGATAATCTTTATATACACACATATAACAAAAATGTAAGTTTGGTCGGTTCGGATGCGTATCAATGTCGGGATAACATATGGACTTTTGGTTCGATATGCGAGTCTCCCACAATGGGGAGACATTTATTATTTATCTGCTCAAGTCTTACGGTTGCATAGACTAGAGATTTTTCCTTGAGGAAAATATAATCCGTCGAAATTAAATTTTAAATTCCGAGGCAAGTGCTGGGAAAGAAATGAATCGATCGAGTTTTATTGCCACTTTCTATCGGTTTGTGCTGTTATTTTTATTATTAAACCGATGATTTATTTCGTAAAGGTTTTTTGGAAGTCAAACGGTACACCTTGGTGTCTTATTCAGGTTTTTGGTTCATTATTTTCTTGTTAATAAACATTTATAATTGGTAAGGAGAAAAATTTAGGTAGGTAATCTATCTATCAGTGTAATTTAATCCGATAAGGCAAAATTATGTTATGTAAGCTAAAATAAGTTTCTATTAGGTATTTACCTGTTTAAATTGACCACCTGTATAGATTGACCAAAACGTTTTTTGTTATATTAATTAGTCCATATAAGAATTATAATAAAAACTACACGGAAAAAAATTTGTTGTAAATTTAACAACATTCCTTGTTAATTTTACTACATTAACTAGTATTATATAGGATAACACCACCTGTTGGTACCGTTTATCAGTTAAATGTATTAAAAAAACTGTAGTATTATTTACAATACGAACTAGTTTAAAAATGATTGACATTTTTGACACTTGCATATATTTGTCAAAATTATTGGTTATGTTGTACGCGCCGCATGCGCAAACGCCAAAATTTGTTAATTGTACAACACTCAGCAGTTGTAACAGCTACATATATTTTCTACACTATGGTAGTTTAAAATACTATACGATAGAGCTGAATACAACACAGTGTGTTATCTAAAGTTACATTTGTGGTTATAGTGAACACAAAGTGTAGTAAAAATATTACAAGTTTAGTGTTGTAAATTTTACACCACTATTTTTTTCCGTGCATGTAACTTAATTTATACAAGTTTCGATGGATAACTTATCAAAATTTCAGACCTATCAATATGAAATTTTAGTCCACTTAAGGTTTGTTCCATACGACCAGCTATGGCGATGCCCAAACATTGACCAACAGACAAAGAGAGTTTAAAGTGGTTCTCAACTTATAGAAATGAGAAAACGATTTTTTAATAATTCAAGGTTTACTACACAAATTTTCTTTTTTTTTTTGTTGACATATAAGGCAGTGATTCTCAACCACTGTGCCGCGGCACTTTTGAGTACCGCTAAATTTATGAAGTGTGCCGCCAAATTTTAGAAACGATAACATAAGATAATATAAAAGCCCAGGTCACTGATTCACTCACTCACTCACTCACTCATTCTGTAACGCTCAATGCCTACTATGATTGCCTATACTATGCTTACTACTATTGAGCCAACCCCACAACAAGGACATTTACTCAATGATAATCGTATTTTCACACGCAATGTTGTGTATCAAGAAATTTTATAAACAAATAAAGCATTCATGGATTAAAAATAAATTATTCATTCTTTTTATTGAACTCATTCATAACTTTTGGTTGTCAAACACACTGATACGAACGCATGCAATAACTTTCACGTAAGAAACTTGGGTTTTTTTTTTTAAAAATAGGGCGCCGTAGGCGCCCCAGAACAACTAGTTATTAATGTTTATATTATGGTGCCGTAAAATTTTGAATTTTTTTAAAAGTGTACCGCAACCATAAAAAAGGTTGAGTATCACTGATCTAAGGTCATATTACGACTGTATTACACACGGAATATTTCTATTAAATTTTAGGGATTCGACGAGGATCAAACCCCTTACCACTGACGCATGTAGCGGAGAGAGCAAACTGCTCTAACCACTGCGGCACTAACGGTTTGTTCCATACGACCAGCTATGGCGATGCTCAAACATTGACCGACAGACAAAGAGCAAGACACATTGCCCAAGGGACAAAAGTGAGTGAAGAACTGTTTCAGCAAGTTCGTTCCGTGCGAACATCCAGCCTCATCCAGCACAGCCATTTTCCTGACGAGCGCTTATATCGACACTCATCAACACTGTTTTGGCATGCTTATGCACTGTCTTGTAGCCCCTCGGCCTAGGTTTAAACAGTTCTTCACTCACATTTGTCCCTTGGGCAATGTGTCTTGCTCTCTGTTTGTCGGTCAATGTTTGAGCATCGCCATCGCTGGTCGTATGGAACAAACCGTTAGTGCCGCAGTGGTTGGAGCAGTTTGCTCTGTCCGCTAGATGCGTCAGTAGTACTGGATTCGATCCTCGTCGAATCCCTAGATTTAATACCTATAGAAACTTACCGTGTTGGTCGTAATATGACCTTAGATCAGTGATCCTCAACCTTTTTTATGGTTTCGGTACACTTTTAAAAAATTTCAAAATTTGGCGGCACACTGACCATTAGGTATATAAACAGTAATAATGTTAGCGTTTCTAAAATTTGGCGCCACACTTCATGAATTTAGCGGTACCCAAAAGTTCCGCGGCACAGTGGTTGAGAATCGCTGTCTTAAATAGCAACTTAAAACACCAACAAAAAAAAATTAAACAAACCTTGAATTATTAAAAAAATATTTTCTTATTTCTATAAGTTGACCACCTCTTTAAACACTGACCCCCTTTTTAAGTTGACCAACACATTTTTTACAATTAAAACACCTGTTTAAGCCCTTTAATTATTTTTTTTTCTTGAAAAAAAAACTATGAAATAAGCTCGGTAATTTCGAGTGTGTAGGTTCGATAATGGGCGACTTGTGCTGCAACTCGATGAATTTTACATGAACGTTACACGAGTCTCGGTTAATTATTCAAAACCTATTTAGAAATTACAAAGGTTTTAAATTCTTAATTGGAAAAAGGTTTGAATTATTCAATTGAATGAACAGCGGCAGCGCAACGCCTTCGACTAGGTCTATATACCAAGACAATGTCTTTGTCGCCGAGAGAACTACTTTTATAATATGCTTAATGGCTTCGTCTTTAGTTCGAATCGAATCGATTGTACAGAAAGAAAAATATTTTCTTTGGCTAGTATTTAAAAGTTTGAAGTGTATCAAAGGAAAATTGGAAAGCTTCAGATAACTAAAACGTCGATGAAGAAAAATCGATTTAAATTTATCTCAAAGCTCTTAATTACAGCTTAAAAGCTAGATTCTTTAATTTCATTTGATTGACTTTAAATTTTTACCAGTTCAAGATTTTAAACTCAAAAGTTTTCGATCAAACTCGTTATACTTCTTACCTAATCCAATTTTAAAGTGTTTAAAATTTATTGCGACTCGACAAACTTCGAAATGTTCATTCCATTCGATCTACATATACACAAATTCGCAGTAAAACTTCTTCAAGTTTACAACGATGATATTTTCAAATAAAATATTCAAATTTAACAACCCGAAAAAAATCAATCTGGTCATTATCATTACTTTAGTTGCTCGTATCTTTATGGGTTTTTATCGTTCGTTCCCTCATCTAAAATCAGTTCAATATTCAACTGCATTATTTATAATTTTACGATCGAAACTATAAGTAAATGGTCGATAAAAATGCACCACCATGTTATATTTTCAATGTTTGCCTCAATGCAACATTTAAACGACCGAAAAATAAAAGCGCACGAGAAAAAAAAAACGGTTAAATAAACTCGAGATTTTATATCAGAAGAAAATGATGGCATTATGGAAATGCATGTTTATGGCTGTGGTCAGAGAAGAGAAAAATGATTTTCTTTGTACGCTTATTTGAGCGTGAGACGAATTCTTTTATAAGGTTTCGAGTCGTTAATAGATAACTTGCGAAAATGATGTGTTTAGAACCAATCAAATCAATCGTTTATTAATAATGATAGAATGTTTCTATGGTTACTGAAAAACTATAACCAATTATTTTGAAGGAAAATGTTTTAAGATATATTTCCATGGCAACCAAGTAAGCAAGTTCAAACTTTGGATTCTAATAGGAGGTATCCCAGAGGTCCTCCTAGTTAACCCCCCTTGGATTTAGCCTTTATTTTACTACCTAAAACTCTGCATAAAATCGAACTTTTGTAAGATTTTTCTAAGTTAAAAAAATTTTTGAACATTTTTTGTTTTAATTGTTTAAAGTCATTTTAGAACAACTAAAGTCATCAATGACTCAAACGAAACATTGTTCTATGGAAATTCTGGGTATTTAAATCTTTTATTATTGACACCCGAGTCGAAATTTCAGACCTCCGTTGGCCCTTAAATGGTACTTTGACCCTCTTTTGGGCCTCCAAAGAGTAAAATGAGCCTCCGATAGACCTTAACGATTCCATCGTCTTCATTTTAACCTACATGAAATTTTTAATATATTTTGTGAACATATCGTTTCGTCATAAAAAAAGGTTTATGATCATAATACATAAAATATGGTTGTAAATTTCCTTTTTTTTACAATCACTATTGCAAATATTATTTACTAATAACCCAAATTTTTGATCTCATTTTGATCTTAGATGCTTAGTATAATATTGTGTATTCTTGTATCCATTACTGGTTTGTCCCTTAATCCTGTTCACTCTGGTTCATTTTTACTCAGCTTTAGTCTCTTGTTAACCGTTCAAGTGCTACACGAGTTATTATACAACAATTGAATAAACTTATTTCACTATTTGATTATTTTTCAATATTGTCTATATCAAAAGGCCTAAAAGTGTAAATGTAAAAAAATTAAAAGTGAAAAAACCGAGTTTCAAAGAAAAAGTGTAAAGAAATTTGCTTTAATTTATTATCTTGAAAGTATAATCAGAGAGATGTTATAGAATTAAATAAAATTTCTAAAGGAATCCACATGGTTGAGTGTATGGTGGATTATAATAAAAGGAAATTCTGGAAAAAAATGATGGCAATGGTGACAATAAAGGAGCTGGTAAACAAGGACAAGGAAATTAAGAACTGATATTTGTAATATTCTTATTACTTTTAAATTTATCGCTTATATTAATGAATAAAAAAAAACAAAATATTAAATTAAAAATGTTATTCTTTTTGAAAAAAACC
The DNA here is from genome assembly GCA_958496155.1 of Sisyra nigra. Classification (NCBI taxonomy): domain Eukaryota; kingdom Metazoa; phylum Arthropoda; class Insecta; order Neuroptera; family Sisyridae; genus Sisyra; species Sisyra nigra. Next base: position 40,105,721 of record OY292317.1, read on the forward strand.
CTACCAATAAAACAATAAAAAAAAGTGACAAAGAAATAGTGGAGAAAAGAGAGAGAGAGAGGTCCATTTGAAGTTTTTTCTGTAAACCTCTTTGGGCCTAAACATGGTATTTTGTCCGATAAATGCCACTTGGAGGTTCAAAAGAGGTCTTAAATTCAAATGCAAATGGTCATGTTTCAATCTACTTGAATCCAGATTTTGAGGTCTAAAATAGGTCTAAAATTTCGACTCGGGAAGCCAACATTATTTAAGCCAAAATCTTGAACTTTTGTAAATATCTCGCTTCCTGTACTATTAAAGGCATTTTGGGTTATGAGCAAAGTTGTAGAGCTGAAAATTTGCTACAACTTTATTTATGATCAAATTTTCATACAGCTAACCATTATTGAGATAGAGCTTAATATATGACAGGTGTTTTGCCAAATGTTTATAGAATGCACTATTTATATTATTTTTCAACAATTTCTCGCTTTACATGTGGCTAAAATCCTTCTACAAACCCTAATATATCTGAAAAACAGTTAGACGTATGAAAATTTGTTCAGAACCAAGGGGTCATTCAAGGAATTACGTAGACACCGAAGGGGAGGGAGGGGGTCTTTTATCTGCTTATTTTTGATGACATAGGGGCCGGGGGGTCTGAATGATGATTACCTCAGCAATGTATATTTATTATTTGTTTTTTTCTTGCAAAATTTAGTAGATTCTAATTCACACAAATATAGTAACCCTATTAATTGCCAAGAAGTCTCCAAAACAATTGATATTGCTTAGGTACTCGCTCTCGAACAGAAAACAACCAATTTCATCAAGAACTTGGAGTCATGAATTCAAGTTACATGGACTGAGGACAAATAATTTTAATTTACTAAATTTAAAATTAAAAAAAAAATTAAGATAGTTTATAGGTTAAAAAATTTTTAAATGTGTTTACGAATGTTCACAATTGTCTTGATATTTAATATTAACTGTGCAATTTGACTTTTGCTGACAAGAGGGAGGGTGGGGTTACAAATCACTAAAATTCTGTTTACGTAATACTTGAACGACCCCTAATCTCCTAGACTAGACAATTTTTAGATCAAAAACTTTACACTGACCCAAAATAGTCATATGTAAGTTTAAATATGAGAGCTTTGAGCTTTAACATCTTAACCACCATTTTTCATGGTTTTTTTTTATGAATATTTATCCTAAAAAAGTTCAATTTTTTATTACAGAGGGACACTTACGATGCATTTCTTGAAAGTAACCATGGAAACACGTACATAAATAAATGGTGGATTTCAAAGTTCATATATTCTGAAATCTTTTGATCGAAAGATTAAAAAAAAAATTTGATTAAACAAACAATTTAATGGGTTATTTTTTTAATTTGTTTAATAATGGTTGTGGTGGCCGAGTCGAAGATGAACTCCCGAGAAGAGGCCACCGTAAAAACCAGTTTCATCATTTTAAATGCATTCAGGGGCCTTTTACGTCCTCCTAAAAAGCGCTACCACATATCAGATACATTGAGGCATAAAATCTCCATCCGCCTCTCCCCCAAATCCTGCTCACATATTCCCCCCGATCATCCCCTCAATCCTATTCATTGTATAATTACACGACAATCAACGAGAACATTGTGGAAATCTCTGGCATTCCACTAAGCGGCCTCCGGCTTTTAAACTGAGTCTTTTGAAGAAGACAAAAAAAAAACAACAACATAAGAACAACAACAACAAAGAAAAAAAAAAGGAAAACGGTCTGCAATTATCGAGTGATTGCTCGTCGATGCTTTAATTGCTGTTCTCGCTAACTGAACTGCGTTGAACGAGTCAAGAAATTTTTTAAATTAAATTTTATAAGTGGCAATTTGAATATGTACTTGCACTTTCTGAATTTTAAATATATTATTAATAATAATCGTAATAATGAACGATAATTAATCGTTAATCGTTACGGTTAATTTAATAAAAATCGCCACCGTGGGGATGTGAACGTGCGTGCAATATAAATATGTTGAGATAATGACGTGACATGAACACGATTGCAATCAATTTGATCGATTTGGATCGATCGATCCAATGAAAAAGAAGATCAAGAAGTTTGTTTCACTTCAACGATCAGAGTTTTTATCAACAAGATAATTTCGATCTTCACCAACTGAAAGCTCAACCAGTTTAATGTCCTAATAGTACGAGAGCTAGCGACGTCTACGTTATCTCTCGTACTATCCCGGACATCATACAAGCTGCCTGGCTGTCGGGAGGGGTTGCGTTTATTAGTGCGCATCGCACCTGTACAGGTAAAATATTGAAATTTTCAGAAAAAAGAAAAAGTTTCAGATGAAATTTGTTGAAAAATAACATATTACATAAAAAAATGTCTAGTGACTAATTTTCGTTAAGTAGCTAGTTTGCCCGCTACAAGCTTGTAAAACTCATTGTATACATGTCGGCACAACGGCTGTATTTCTAAACGGTCGGCTACTCAAATGACGTCAGGTCGAGCCAGCCTTTCGAAGCTTGTAGCGGGCAAACTAGCCACTTTACGAAAATTAGTCACCGGACATTTTTTATGTAGAATGTTATTTTCTACAAATTTCATCTGAAATTTTTTCTTTTTTCCGAACCCGTATGATGTCCGGGATAGTGCGAGAGATAGCATATATAAAAACTGGCCGACCTAAAATTCTCTCTCGAAAACGTTGCTAGCTCTTAGACTATAAGAAACAAAACTATTACAAACCATGACTTTAACGTCCATCAATTTATGCGATTCTGTTTTAGTGTAATTATTTTATTTCTTGGCCTCCTCGTGACGAGGTTCGCCCCGTCTTTTAATCGTTATCAATAAATTAAAATGTTGTTAAAAATGTCATTGCAACAGAGTGAGACAGAGTGTAAAAATAATAATTTCATAAATCGTTAATCACATGGTCAATAAAATCCGTGTACGTTTATAATTTAATGGCGAACAAATAATATTAATTCTTGTGAGTGTGTGTTCTCTGCAAGTGGCGCGTTAAATTAAAAAAGAAAAATTAAATGGGAAAAATCCACAGGAAAAATAATGAGAATTTTTTTTCGTCTTGATTATTGAAGAGAAGCTTGTAAATTGAAAATAATGTTCCATGTGGTTATATGTTGCTCGTGGGGAAATTCGATATGGTTATTTGGCGCGTTAATGATACAAAAAAATTTTTTTTTTGAGACATGGCATATTTTAATGATTGGATGTTTACGCTGACTCGATTGGTAATTGGTGTGTGCTTTTTTTTTTGGAATATTGGATGAGATTTGGAAAATCCATTAATTTTTTTCTGGTAGTTTATTAGTCCCATTTTTCCCTGATTCGTTCCCATTAGTTTTGTATGTATCGTGTACGAATTAATGGCGGGTAATAAATCACATGTTTTTAAATGTTGTATGTTGTGTGCTTTTATTTACGACGTCTCTTTTGACTGACTTGATCTCACGGAAAATTTTATTCTTTTCGGTCAGCTTTGGACCATGCTGTTAATGGTTCTTTTGTGGTATTTTGTAAATTTCACAGATTATAGTCTAATTTCAGGGTTATTTGACTATTAAGAAAAAAATTTCAAAAGCTTTAATAAACCCAAAAAAAAAAAAAAAAAAACTGAACCCAAGAAGACATACATACATACTATCACAATTTATTTACAATGAGAATAAGTTTCTATAGTAACTGAAAAGTAAGACCTAGTCTTGTTTAAATGAAGTATTAAGAAAATCTATTGAATGAAATTTCCATAGCAACTGCTGAATAATTACAAGTTTTTATTTTTCAGTTACTATAGAAACATGTTATAAGTATAAATAAATGGTTGATAATTAATAAGGTCTCCTAAATTAAGTTAACGAATTTATGAAAATTACTTAAAATTTGTGTTGTTTTTTTTTTTTTAAATTAACATTTTCTTTTGGTTTCACCTGGTTTTAACTTTGTCAATTGAATTCCCATTTCCTGTTCGATTTTCAATCAACTTTACGTCGTTGAGTAAATAGCATACCGGATGTTTGACTTCTTATGCATAGGTATATCTATATGCAAATATTGTACAAACCGTTTCATTCATAGGAAGAATCTAAAGACAAAATTTCTTAGTCCCAACCTAATGGTAGAAGTCAAGTAATTTCAACTCTTTTTTTCAATTATTTTAGTAAGATGTTCAGGGATAAGCGAAGGTAGTGGACAAAGTCAGAAGCCTTCTTTTGGTATTGGTGAGGCTATAAAAATCTAATAAGTAACACACAACAGTGAAATAAAGTTCTTGGACAACTAGTAAGAAAATAATAGGAAGAAGCTGCTCCTTGCTCACTTCGGAGTTACTACGACAAATAAGAAATCACATCAGGACTGTGACGAGATTAATAACCAAACACTGATAGCTGAGAGAGCATCTGCAAACAATTAGGATAATCCAAGAGAATAAAAAATACAAAGTGTATGAGGATGGGATCGAAAGTGTAATCCAGTCAGATTTGACTGCGAAACTTAAAAAGGGGGGGGGGTATAGGATCAATGACATCCAAATAGGTAAAAGCGCACTTAGAGCTTAGTACAGGAACTACTTACGTAGACGAAGGAAGAAGAAATAATAAATTAATATGGTTTAAAGTTAGATAGTTCTGCTTCTGTCTAGTATAACGATGAACGAAACATATAGCCAATTCCCCACCGTCACCTTTCGATTAACGGGTCAAAACTTCACAAATCATCATATATGGATATTGAGTTACGAAAAGCCTTTCTCCAGCATTTACTCCATGTACCCACGATCAGAGTTCCTGCAATTCCATCCCAGGGTCCAGAAAGTTCCATTCCGCAGTTGAAGAACCTCTAAGCTGTTTTGATAGGGAAGTAGAGGCAGTTTTACTGTCTACGTTCAAACTTCACAAAGTTACATAAGTCATGTACCCTAAAACTGTCTTCTCTATTGATTTTCAAGCTACAATAGCAGCACTATCATCTAACTACCCCGCCGATTGCAAATGTACCCGTACTATCAAATGTCGAGCCACCTTGGACAGTCTCGCTAAAACAGATTGGCACTTGTCATTACAATGGATTGCCAGTTATGTTAGTATCTTGGGAAATGGAAAATCAGGCATCCTGCTAAGACCCTTCTCTAAATCAGCCGCCAACTAGTATTTCCCTAATATCAGCTCAAAGCCACATCGCAAGTACTATCATCTGGTATTCCTCTAACACTCAAAAAATGGAAATCTTTACTGGAATGCCCTATCCCACGACTTTTCCCCCGCCAGGTATCAGTCAAAGCTTTCGTAGACTACCACAGGACACGACTACCTTTGCGACCATTTACACCGTATTGGCATCCTACCGACTCTAATCTGCTCCCTCTGTAATGAAGAACCCACGAACGCCATGCATCTTGGCAACTTTCCTGCACTTGTAGACGGGAGGGATGTAAACAAAAACAATCAAAACCAACTACTCGGCGGCACCAAATGCCAGAAATGTCAAGAGTGGGCGTTGGATAAAAAGAAAAATTTTGACTAGCCAGAACGTAAAATCTGGAATATGTAGAAGTGGGAGGGAGGAAACAAACCCCTAACCTGTTTATCTGCCAATGGGGAAAAATGATAAAACTTTAATTTAAAATTTGAAAACTTCGAGTGCACATCAAAACAGAGAACTTGAGAAAATTAAAAATTATGTTCACCATTTATTTATAGTTTATAAAATGTTTCTATAGTAACCAAAACGTCAGAACCAATCATGTTTAAAAATGACATAAGAAAAAGTTACTGAGCCAGATTTCCATAGTAACGCTTAAATAAGCTAAAGCTTTGACTTTAGTAACAATTGAAACATTCGGTATATACCTAAGTTGTTTTCTTGGAAAACGGTATGCCCATTTTATATAAGGTATAAGAAGATTTTAATTATAGTTGTGTATTAATTGAATTCTCCTAAATACTTAAACTTATATTTATAGAAAAATTTTGAAAAATTCATCGGCTGTCAGTATATCAAAAAAAAATTGGTTGTCTGTAAAGTCGGTTTACGGACGATAGTTTTACGTGATAACGTCATAAAGAACACCTAATTGATGAAAAATTGCGTACTTTAATGAATTGAATTATTATCACTGAATTATCATTATTTTGTATAATACAAAGAAGTTAATTGAAAATTAACAATTTTCTCAAAATCAAATCAGACTGAAAATTATGAAGGAAAAAATCAATTAAATCTTATTAAGTAAATTGTAAAAAAAAAACACAAAACACGTTGTCTAGGATTCAACAATACTATCGTGCCTCTCTATCACTTGTATCGCGTTCTCGCTTGCATGCACAGGCTCAAATGGAACGTGACAAAATAGACGTTCTTTTTCAGACTGGCTGCCGTAGTTCATCAATTAATAAGATGTTATCACGTCAAAAAAAAAAGACAACATTTATTATGATTCTTAACTATAGATTTTTAACTTTGATTTCTTTTAAAATGTTTCTTGGTTTATCAAAATTATCTGTATAATATCAGAAAACAATTCGAGATCAAGATGACTGTGCCATGACTTATCACCAAACAACTTTATTATGAATCATTTTTTTTTTCTCCCGACTGATTCATATAACAATGAAAAGCTCTTAGGAAAACTAATTGGCAATCCTAATATTTGTAATTTTCCGCTAAAACCATTTACCATTTACCTTTTGATTAATTTTATTTGATAATCGCTCCAATTGCTCCATTTTCCCATCCATTTACCGCACAATTTATTATTATAACCCACCAACTCCGCGCAACCGACTATTTTTTTTTTCGTTTTCTCTTACTTTCAAACACTCGCATAAAAGCATTACGACAAGTGATTATACTTCCACATCATATATAAAAGTGGAACGAGCAAAAAATTATTACGATAATCTCAACGAAACGCAAAAAACCATAAATTGAACTAAAAAAAAAAAAAAAAATAAAACTTCTCTCATTAAAAACCAAGAAGACGACGCAAAACGTTTATTTTTTTTTTTTTTTTTTGAGAAACGAACAAAAAAACCCTATGCTGATTCAGATAATTCTATTAGTCGAGAAGCAACGTTTGCAAATTTTCCTATTTTTCTCAACCATTTTAATGTAATGCGCGTTTCGTTATACATAAAAACAACACGCAAATATAGTTGGATAAATGAGAGGAGAGGGAAAAAAAAAAGAAAAGCAAAAAGAAAAACAAAAAAAAATTTGTAATATGAAACTTACTTAATATGAATTCAGTGTTGAAATCTGAAACAAAATACAATCAATTTAGCATAAAACAATCAAATGTCGATGTGCCTAGGATCTCTCAATAATACCAATAATATTAATGATCCCAGGTGGCTGAATTTCTAGTCAAATTGTGTGTTTAACATGACATTAATTACATTATTACGATCCCGGCTAAATCAGATACATAAATCCCTGCACCTCCCACATTAAATCAACCCGAGATAAACATTTGAACGTTCAAAATGATTATTACATCGCAAATCTATAAGTCATAATATAAATGTCGCTTGTGTTCAAAGAAAAAAAAAAAAAGACAACAGTCGTGGTAGCTATAATACGAAAAAGAAATTAATGAGACCAGTTCCGTTTTATGTAAGTAAAATGTTTATTGGGAGTCTGATTTGGGCAATGACGCCCAGAAGGCGAAATGCAGATCGAATGGGCCTTGCACGAGAAACATGAGAATGTCGGGCTACTGGTCTTCGATCAAGTAGCCGGCTTAATTCGGTAGTCTACTATGCGATGGTGATGTGAATCAGTGGTTTTCAAACAGTGGTTTGCAGATTTCTGGGAATTCATTCCAGAATCGTCAGGAATCCGCGGTGGAACCCATTTTTTTTGACTATATACTTCCGCATAGGGTCATATAAAAATTGCTCGTTTCTAAAGAAAAAAATATCTGCTGCGAGATGTCACAGTACTTTATGAAACTCGTTATTGGTTTAAAGAGCTATAAGCACTATGTATGCACTATAACTATGTATATACGAACTCCCACCATTAATCCCAGAACCATCCATGTTTGAAATTTCCCAGAAAAAAGTTTCAAATAAAAGTTGTAGACATCAATAAGTCTAGGAAATATAGAAAGCTTAAAGAAAATCGTTGGGGTCGTTTTTAAAAAAAAATTTTAAAGCTCAAAAATCTATTGATTAAAGTTGAGCTTTCAGCCAACCAATCTCAACCAAAAGCTTTGAGGCACAATTAGATGTAATTAGAAGACTTAATTCCAAGTTTTGTGAAATTTGGATAAAGCTTTCGATACGATATCGCTGTCACACATACACATAGAGAGGTTTCTAACAACCACCTTTTTGGAATTCAGCCGTCAGCGGACTTCAAAACTTGCATTTCCGGTTAAAATCGGAATTCAACCCGATTACAATATATACTTCTTTTAACTATATAGAAGTAAAAGAAAGTAACACGTATACAGCTTATATTATGTAGATAGTTACGAATTCCCACCCTTAACCCCAAAATCGTCCTTATTCGAATTTTCCCAGGAAAACGTTTCAAATGAAAGATGTAGCCAATAATGAGTCTAAGAACTATAGAAAGTTTAAAGAAAATCGTTGGAGCCGTTTTCAAAAAAATTGGAAAAAGCTCAAAAACTCCTAAAACAAAACGGAGCTTTCGATTAACCGATTTCAACCAAAAGCTTCGCGGCACAACTAGGTATAAAATTGAGGTCAAATTCCAAGTTTAGTAAAATTCGGATAAAGCTTTCGTTACGATATGGCTGTCACACATACAGAGACATTTTTCTAAAAACCACTTTTTTGGACTCAGGGGACCTCAAAACATGTATTTCCGGTGAAAGCTCGAATTCGAAAATTCGACCCGATTACAATACTTCCTTTATATAGTAAAAGGCAGTAAAAATTAATGGGACCAGGTCCGGTTTTATTGGGAGTCTGTTTGAGAAGGACATCTTACAAGATCAAATGGGCCTTGCACGAAAAACATGAGAATGTCAAACTACTGTTTCTACTCTTCGATCAAGTAACTATTGAATTCGGTAGCCTGCTATGCTTTGTTTATGTAAATTAGTGGTTTTTAACCAGTAGTCACAGTAACCAGTGAGACAGAAGCCAGATGTCCTACTCACTGTCTTTGATCTGGACCGTCTTTTACCGGTTTGACGCAATTGTGGTACATAAATATTTCTAGTGAACGACCAAAATTGAAATTTTTCAGAAAACTCTTAAAATTGTAAGATTTTATTTTTACTTTTCGCGATTTTGTCGGGTCATGCATACGAACAGTTTTGATGGCCTATTATGGTAAAAATGTTGGGAACTCCTGATCTAAATCAAGGAAGCTATGCACGTAGATGCGTGGCTGTTTGTGTTGGTATTAGTAAGCTATGTAAATCACCCGAAAATGATCATAGCCGATTACGATCGTTCAGATAACGTCAGCACAATTTCCATGAACATTCGAATATTCAATTTCGCTCGTTATTATATCGTGATATAATATATTTAATGGCCACTAGATTATTTATTGCAGCCACTCAGCTACAAGCCGATTACTAAGTCATTGTAATTAATGAAAATGTTTATACTTTTCTATTATAGTCTCGATACAAGATAAAATGGAGGAAATCCACAAGGATTTCAAACTACTCCGTTTCCATTGAGCTAGAGGCTGATCGGTAAGTCATTAGATTTAGCGAAACTGTTTGTACGTTTTTCTTTTATAGCCTAGGTACAAGATAAAAAGGGGGAAATCCCGTGTTGTATATCCTTTGGGATTTGAATGTAGCCCTTTCCCATCGAATCTTCCCGTTCTCGTTGCACTCAATTGTTTATAAATCAATCAATCGAAGGGTCTGGGAATAGAGCCGTCTCTCTATGCAAATGTCATACAACTGGAAATGTCACAGTCGGAATATTTAATATTTAATTCATGGAAAAAGGGATGTGATGGGGATACACGGTTATCGTTAGGGGTAACACAGAATAAGTCAGCGTGATGAAAATACAAACAAAAAACCGTGGGGGTTGATAAAAATCAAAATTCTAAAAATATCGTTATGAGTAAAAATCAAACACGTTTCATTTTTTTTTTTAATTTTTCTAATTTAGTGATCGGATTTACTTTAATTAAAAAATTAATTTCGAGTTTTGACTTGTAATTATCTCGAGAGAGACAAAAAAATAATTAGACAGATTTTTTGTCGTTTCAGGCGTGACATTTTCTCCCTGGAAACAATAACGCAACGCATTTTTGTCATTTTTTTTTTTTTTGAATGAAGGTATTGTTGCCCTTTTGTTGTTCATCCAAGAGACTGACGTGGAACAATTGTATAGCGATGTATGTGCGACGAGAAGCCGTTCGAAAAAAACAAACGTTCATATTTCCTGTTTTTTTTTCGCGTTGGGACACCTATTTCTGGAATGAAGGGACTGTCTGTCATGTCATTGTTTTGTCCTGACTGCTATGTTTCCCCTTCGCAGTCAACAGCGAGCGATATCATTCTGTATCACGCCAATAATGTTGACATTGGTTACTGGGATAGACAGCGATGGGATGGGTTACGGGGGGGCAGAGATTGCGTTCCGGCAGCCCGAAACATGACAGGTAACAGAGATAGAAATTTGAGCTACGTCAGCCCTTAACCTGTAACTGGTCGGAACAAAAGCATCATTTACTCGACAAATGTTTTGATTACAAATTCTTATACAACTAATATTGAATCAAATTTTCTGGACAGCCAGGAATCATAACCTAGAACAGTGGTTTTCAATCTGTGCATTCCAGTGATCGTTTTGTAAAAAAAAAAATATATATTTTGATTTTTGTTTCCTGCTTTGTTATTTTATATCCGTATATTATGTAGTCATTTGTTTATAGTCAATTTGAAAGCTATGCAGATTTTCAATTGTTTTTAAAATCTACCTTCAATTATTTGATTATTATCATTAGGCACTATAAATGGAGGGGGGGGGTTACATTATATGATAAGAGTTGGTGAGGGTTCGTTATGGTAAAAAAATTTGGGAACTACTGATCTAAAGAAAAGCGTTGCTAAGTATCACTTTGAACTTTTACTTAGAGCAATCCAAATAAATAATCAATTTCTAAAGCTTATGTTAAGAGAATTTCCCCAGTAGACTTTGACATCTTCATCATAATATTTGCAGCTCAACTACGCCCACATTTCACGCTCTCTCTTGAAAGCGGTTAGTTATATAAAAAGTTTCCTAAGAACCAAGTTCGTAGAAAATTTCACGCTCTACAAATTTGGTAATAACCTAAAATATCCTAAAAACGTTAGATAATGAGATATTTACAATAAAAACTTAGATTTATTAGTGCGTTTTGACTTTTTTGTTTTGGTTAACTAAGTTGTAAGATATTAAGTAAAAGACTCAAAAAAAAAACCAAAAAGTCGAAAAAGAGCTTTTTTTCATGGTGACAAGTCACGCAAGTCGTTATTAATTCTACAAAAATTAAAAAAATTTGACCTATACAAAAAGCTCAGTTGAATCTTGTCTGTGAAGTCCGGACCTAGTATACTTTAGATTGTCATTTGTTTTAACTCCTTCGAAACTTCGTTAATAGAATTACGTTGACAATAATCAAGTTAAGAAGACATTTGAAAGTCGTTTTATTCAATTTTTCAAACAAAAGGCAATCAAATTCTAAAGCAACAGTTTTCTTCGGATGTTCCAGAGAAATGAACATAAAAAATGGTTTGAAAATTGTTTTTCTTCACTATATATAACGGGGTTTTAAGTATTGAGGTCGTTAACGACCATTGAATCTGAAAACTAAAAAAAAAAGTGGGTCTATATTGGGGTTCGAACCTAAGAACAAAGGCTTGTATAGCAGCTTACTGCTTAACTAGTAGGTATAAGCCCCGATGGTCTTTGAGGTATGTCTATTATGTATACCAAAAATATCTGCTACGAAGCGTCACAGTACTTCCATTTAAGAAAATCGCTGTTAGTTAAAAGAAATATAAGCACTTTGTAACTATATATATAAACAGAACTATATGCATACAACTTATAGGCCTATATGTATATACGAATTTCCAACCTTCACCCCAGAACCGCCCTTATTCGAATTTTCCCAGGAAAAAGTTTCAAATAAAACTTGTAGGCATCAATAAGTCTAAGAACTATAGAAAGTTTAAAGAAAATCGTTGAAGCCGTTTTCGAAAAAATTGGAAAAAGCTCAAAAACTCCTAGAACAAAACGGAGCTTTCGGTTAACCGATTTCAACCAAAAGCTTCGCGGCACAACTAGGTATAATATGGAGGCCAGATTCCAAGTTTCGTATAAAGATTTCGATACGATATGGCTGTCACACACAGCCACACAAACACAGACATGTTTCTAAAAACCACTTTTTTGGACTCAGGGGACCTCAAAACATGTATTTCCGGTGAAAGCTCGAATTCGAAAATTCGACCCGATTACAACACTTCCTTTACTATATAGTAGTAAAAGAAAGTAAAAAAATGCGATGACTAGTTTTCAATAAACATACACAATTTTAGAACCTCTGATTAAAATGAATGAATTTTTAATACTCTCGAGATTATGATTTTTTCAATTCATAATTTTTTCCTAACTTTTTTAATTTAAAAAACTTTTGATCAAGAAAATAAGAAACAGAGCTTTTCGTGATAGAAAATTTCGAGCTTTTTGATGAAGAATTTACTGAAAAAAAAAAAAGAAATTTTCTAACCTAAGATAGGTGCGTTTAGATTTTTAATTGTTTTAATATTTGCCAATAGAATTATGTGAACAATAATAAACAAGTTAGATATTGGAAAGTTGTTTCCTTCAATTTTTGAACAGTGACGGTCTCAAAGCAACAGCTTTTTCTTGGACAAGGGAAATAGTATTAAAAAATTTATTAAAATGGCTGTTAATATAAGACTTAATATAATGAAATTACTTCTTTTGCAAATCTTTACAAGATGAAAACATACAAGGAAAAGTTACACTCTTAGAAAATATTACAGTAGGATGAAAAAATTTAAAAAAAAAATCAACGAAAAACACCCAATGAGATCTTTTGAGACTAAAAAAAAATTTTTTTATAAAAAGTTTTACCCTTCATTTTGGGAATTTCCCACATTTTCAACGGATAAAAATAAATTAAGCCTTTAATTTTTTTTAAATAAAATCCTAGTTACGACCCATTTAACTTCACCTTAATAATTTTTGTTGAGACCAAAGAATTTTTCACACCAAAGTTCATCGTTTTCACGCTGATTATTCTAAAGTAAAACTGTATCCACTTTCTTTCGTACAAATGTTAACTTATTGTTAGAATGTGCATTCATTAAAAACTGTATCAACATCGAAAATAATTTCAAAGATAAAAGTTTTTGTAGAAGCCATAATTTTATTTATTCGTGTATATAGAATAAAAAAACGTGGTAAAAAATATAACCGCGTCGTAAAAGTGACAGATTTTGTATAATAAAAAATTCATAGCTTTCAGAAAAAAATGGTAGGTATATCAAATTTGAAATAAAACTTGCCGCAATGTCAAAAATGTTTCGCTTTAATTGAATTTTCAAGAAACTTTTGTTGCTTGCAAACAAATAAAAAAAATAAAAAGCAAGAAAATTTTCGCACAAAAAAAATACATTTGTATTTGTCGTGAGACTTATAATTAGAAAAATGCTTTTTAATTTTTATCACAGAAACAATTTTTAAAGTGAATTTTCTAAAGACTTTACATTTGGTAACTGATTTTCATTGAAGTATTTCAAACACAATTTCCGATTAGTTTTATCCTTGTTTACACTAATTATAAGATTGCTATAACTGTAAAATTGTTGTAAAAATTTGAATTGAATTGCTAAGAAAAATTTCAAAAGTAGTAAGTAATACCATCAGAGGCGAAAGCGATCCTGAGATGCCTAGAAATATTATAGTAGAGAACGCATAGTAATAGCCATCTTCCCTGACTCGAAGTCATGCATTAAGGTCATAATGAGCAGGTAAAATAAGAACTCGACTAATAAGAGCTCCGCACTAGGGCTATAGAAATCATATGGATCCTGGGCATAAGGATCGCTGGTAATGTCTTAGCGGACTTGGCAACAAGAGACGCCATTAATGTAGAGCTAAGACAAGAACAGACACCGACTGTCGAGGATACACTTAGGTACTTTTGATAATCCCAACCCCAGAAACTCGCTAACATCAGAGTGTCTACCTCAGAAAATCCACCCGGGCAAGAGCTGTTAAGAAATCTGAGGGTAAGCCTCTGCAGGCTGAGGGTGGACCCACAAGGTTGACTCACAGCAACCAGTTCTGTGAAACGACAGCGCGATGTGAATACGATATCCGTTAAGCACCTACTGCTGAAGTGCCAGGAAATTGCGAGCCTAAAACGGAAGTGTTCACTGCTACAAAGTTTAAAAAAATGTCTGAGCACAGAGCAAGGAGTGACAGCAAGCCTGAACTTCCTCAAGAAGGCCAATTTTCTTACCGAACTATGATACAGTGTATGTGAAAACGTAACCTAGGAGTGCGTGAATGTGAACCATAATTGTGTGAAATTGAACTAAACAGTACGAATAGGACAGAAAAAGTGGTTGAATAAGATAGACAAAAAAATTTAATTATTGTTATTTTTGAATTTTGATATCTTTGAAAACGGTTGATCTGAGAACCTTTTCAAGGACCTTTTATGTAGAGCGTACAATTTTCTTTAAATCTCTTCTTTCAAATTATTTTTACGATGAACTGTTCCAAAGTTATGAAAATTCAAAAATACAACTCCTGCGTTATTTAAATACCCTACTAGAAATGAAATCGAGTTTTTAGCCAGTAACTGGCCAGTTCAACTAGACTTAAACTAGGAACTGGCTAGTGTACTATCGAGTAAATGTCTAGTAACTAGCTAGTTGTACTAGATATCAATTAAAACCAGCCCCCTACAACTCCATGTTACAAAAATGTGACCATATTTACTGGATTTGCAGTCACTAGTTGCCATTTAGTTGCTAACGAGTTGAACGAAGAAGACCACAAAGACTGACGAAGACCGAAGAATTTATGGAAGTCGGAGGTTAGAAATAATTTTTTTTAAACGTCAGGCAAGTTATTAAAATGAAACTTTTTTAAATGTTTTCATTATTAATGTAATTATATGAGAATAATTATGATAAGTATTTTTATATAATAATTATAATAACTCTGATAAGTTTAAGTGGTAGGGAGCTGTTTGAGACGTATGACTCTTATAACAACACAGATTTCCGTAGAAATCGGTCACGTTTTTTTAGCATTTCTCGTATCTAAGTGACAGGGGGCTGATTAAAACATGGCGACTTTAAGAAAACTGACAGCTCTCAATTTTGAGGTTATTATTAACATACACAATATTTAAATTATTTACACTGCTTTTTGATATTTACTGTTGATAATATTACATATCTTTTAAAGTGAAAAAAATTAAACATACACTAACACTAGCATAAATAGAATATTAGTGTGACCAATGTTTACTACTCAGTTGTAGGTGGCGCAATTTCTGGTTTTTACTTAGGTTTGCTGGCTAGTTACTAGAGTTGATCGCTGGTCAGTTACTAGGTTTAATCGAATAAAACTTGATTAATTTCTACTATAGGGATGGAAAAATTGATTGAGGCACCCCTTAATATTGGTACTTAGAGCTCGTTTTGGCACCAAATTTTTTTTAATATAGCTACGGAAAAAATAGTTGTGTAAAATTTACAACACTAAACTAGTAATATTTTTACTGCACTTTGTGTTCACTATAACCACAAATGTAACATTAGATAACACACTGTGTTGTATTCAGCTGTAACGTATTGTATTTTTAACTACCATAGTGTAGAAAAAATATGTAGCTGTTACGACTGCTGAGTGTTGTACAATTAACAAATTTTGGCGTTTGCACATGCGGCGCGTACAACATAACCAATAATTTTGACAAATAAATGCAAGTGTCGAAAATTCAATTACATTTTTACTAGTTCGTGTTGTAAATAATACTACAGTTTTTTAATTACGCTTGACTGGTAAAAGTTACCACACATGGTATCATCCTATGTAATACTAGTTAATGTAGTAATATTAACAAGGAATGTTGTTAAAACTACAACACATTTTTTTTCTTGTGCTACCAATTTTTGAACACCATACTTTTATCAAACATCCTAATCAACATACCCAAAAGTTTTACGCCACGTTTTTGGGAGCTTCACAATTAATACCAAAATCTATAGATTCATTATGATAGCAAGTTTATAAGCGAAAATTAAAAAACTACTCAAAATGCCGATTAAAATTTCATAAGAGAAAAGCTATCAGTTTTTCACAACAAATTTTCAATTTAATTATGATCAAATAAGACAGCTTTATTTCAGAACTGCATTTTAAATACCAAATTTCAATTCCATCAACATTTATATTCGATTTTCTTTCGGAGGAAAACAGTTGTATAACATATAGGGGGTGACTCAACTTTAAATAAGAGTTTAATGTCACACGTGAATGTTATGAATGTCAGAAATATATTAACTCAATACCAGTTAAAATGGTACTGCGACGATACCGAATGCAACACGTTTTTCATCCACATAAAACGTTCAAGTCTCAAAATAACTTAATAACACAACAGAATCGATGCAAGCGAGTTTTCCTCATTACCTACCTACGGTACGAGTAAAAGATTTTCAGTTTTCTTTCTCGATTTGTGCCGACAAATATCCCGTCATCATTATTACTACCACTTCAAACCTCCGAAGCGACAATTATTCTAAGTTTTAAGTCGTTTTGTCAACACTCCCTCAACTTGTCTATTTCTAACATTTCCATCTGACGTCAATTTGACGCGGTCCACATGCATACACGAACCAGGAAAAAAGCACGACCCAAAAGGAATACTCATCGTCTGTTTTAAATTATATAATGAAGACGCACAAGCCGGAAATACGATTTTTTTGTGTAGTCGAGTCATTCTTTGACTTGTCATTTTATTGCTCATTTTTTTCCCGGCTGAAAATGAATGAAGAAGTTTTTTCAGGCATAAAATTTAAAAGGTCTCCCGAAGGAGAGCGCACACCATTCACACTTGGCCTATTATTATACGGGATATATATTAAATGAATGTTAGGTGGAACGAAGATGCAAGATGTAGAAATTTAATTTCAAACTACTACGCGGTTTTCACTCATTCCACTGACGCTTTTCCGTCATCGAAAAGATCAAACGAACTGAACTCAAATAAATCAAATTAACTCACACCAACGTCACACAAATAAAGAGACAGACATGGTCGAGGAAAAAATTAAAACCAATCGACAAGGTTTTTCAGATGAAAATTTCAATTTTTCAATTTCTCTATACGAAATTCGAACGCTTTCATCGAATTTTCCAATTATTGCGACAATAATCTGGCAAGTGCACGTTCAATTATATAACGCGAAACGATTGAAATCTAAAAGCTGCTAGGAAATGTTGTCGTGTCGTTGACGAGACATCGAGTATATAAGACGAATTTCTTTTCTCTTGGATTTTCCTTGATATTATTATTATTATTGTAACAGCTCGAGGCATTTGTCCGTGGACTCGACGTGAAAACTGTGTTTTTCTTACTTCTTTTTGATGTCGAAAACGAAGCTTTTAGCTTAACAAAACACCGCCCGTTAAATAAATATTGAAAGAATTCAATGACACAATACATCAATTTGCTGGGTCCCGCTTAAATATTCGAGAAATTTTTTCCTTTCAAAGACCATCTCAATTTTGTCTAGTGCAACAGACACTTTTTTCTTTTAAACAAAAAAAAAACGATTTTTGTGTCTCGTTTCGAGCCCAGCGCTTTTTTGTTGGGGGTGGGTGGGTTATCACTAACGCATTTCCCTTGTTTTTCCCGAGCCCAACACGCTCGGGTGCTCCCAGCATCATGTCCTTGCCCGCCATTTTCAGTGACACAACCTTCGTGTTTTGTTTTCACATTTGCACAAATAAAAATGTTGACGGCAACGGGGAGCCGGGAGTCGGGTGCGTGAGATAAAAAAGAACTCACCCTACCCCCCAATCTTCTCTTACATATAGCGTATATCGCGTTTTTTCAATCTTTCGATATCGTAAAAAGTAAATGGAAAATGGATAAAGAACTTGGGAACATTGTATTAGGGATATTTCACACTTCTTTTGTGCGTTTCTGCAGCCGTTTGGAAAAGAAAAAAAATGGGGATTGCAATGGCTCGTTATCTAACCTCAAATCTTTTACGGGATTTTCGGGTACAAAAAACGGTTTTAGTCGATGAAAAATTGAATTAATTACACACAAAAACCATTAAAAGTATAATATCCAAAACACGGTCAACCATTTATTTAGTTACTTGTAAAACGTTTCTATGGTTACTGAAAAGTTTATACCAATCACGTTTAGGGATAATATAGGAAAAACTAAGTCACATTTCCATGGCAACCACTAAGTAATTTTGTGTTTTTAATATTTAGTAGGTAACCATGGAAACTGATTCAAATATAACAATGCAGGATGCGATTGAAGTATATCGATATGATCGATATATGTCTGTTAAAACAGTGTTTCTCAAACTTTTTGGACTGTGACTCCCTTTCCCACTTAAAATTAAAAGGTTAATAAAACTTTTGAAGTTTTAAGATAAGTGAAACCAATCTATGATATCCGAAATAATTTTCGATTCCCTTTAGAAATTTTTTTTAAAATCCTCCCTGGCCTCTTGAGTTGTTTTTAAAGATAGTCGTAAAACAGACAAATTTTGGAATTTCCTCAATATTTATAATTAGAGAAAGAATTTTCGATGAAATTTTCTTCTTATTCTTGAACATACAAATAACGGTGTTTTTTCCCCGTAAGCATAAAACCAGGTTAGGGCTCGTTCCCCCCGCACTCCAACCTTAGGCTTATTGTATTCCTGTTCTGCTCATGTATCTCTGTTGTACAAGGATTCTTGCTTATTCCAGGTCCACCATTTTGCCTAACAAAAGCAGTCCCTGTATAAGGCTTTTTGCGCGATTTGTGCCTATTTTGACGTCACTAAAAACGCTGTTACAAGTATTGAAACCATTTTGGAAAGTTCCTAACAACTTATGATTTAGGTATCGAAAGAATTTCCAATTCATTTTCCACAAAGATGAACCCCAAGACAATAGAGCAAGAAACTGGATAACTTGAACCTCATTAACTCGCCAGAAAGATGAAAAAATAAGTTATTTTTCTCAATAAACTCGGAAATTCGTAAGGTTCCAAACTATTTAAGCTACATAAGTTGAAAAGATATAATCTCCGTTTTCCGTAATGGCGTATCAACTTAAAGTCTATAACTCGAATCCTAACAAACCAAAATCTAATGGTTTGGTAAAACATTTTCAACCAGTTAAAGAAAGAAGGAATCAACCGTGATACTCTAAACAATTACTTGCCTCCCTTGGAGGTTTTGTACGAATTCACCCCCCCCCTTCTTCTTAAGAATACACGCATGATAGTTTTAGATTTTTAATCATTCCAGAAAATCCACAACTACTTACAAATGGAAAATCGACAGATTTCCAATTAATTATTAACAACGTAGATTTCCAGAGCAAGAAACTGGATAACTTGAACCTCATTAACTCAAGAGGAAGCTGCATATAGAAACTTTTGCTTCCAATAAATAAGTTAAAAATGTAAAATCTGGAATAATTCAGACAATTATATAACAGCTGAATGCTTTTCTATATCAAAATTGCAGTCATCAGATTGTTCAGATCATAAAAAACTCGGTAAGTTGGAAACTGTATAACTTGAAATGTTGAACTTTTTAGCTCTCAAATTCAAGTTAACCAGTTTTTCACGGTTTAAGAATTATTTTTGTTGTTCTTTTGTTAAGGGGCCATTTATAAATTACCCAAGACATTAAGGGGGCGGAGGGGGGGTGACGATTTGATTTTACGTATGATTTTAAGTTGAAAATTTTCCTTGTTTGCACTAAGAATCGCTCTGATTAAACGGTTATTTTATAAGTAGGTTCATATGTTCATTTTTTAAGAAAATTTCTTATGAAGTGGAAAGGGTGAGTGGTTGTAATCTTATGATTTCTTACAATAGGGGGGGGGGGGGGGTAAATAAATCTCAAAAATGTCTTACGTAATTTATGAAAGGCCCCTTAGTAGTTTATTAAGGATAGCTCACTAAAAGTTTATTATTTCATCCCCTATTTTTAACCCCCTATTTTTTTTTTCAAATTAAAACCATTTTCAAGTTAGACTCTTACAAATAAAAAAGAATTCAACGAAATCGGATGATTCAGTCAAATATTACGCGTGTTCATACATACAAAATTGGCTGATGTTAATTTCACTGAATTTTATTTTATAGACAAATAATAAGTTCAGTTTTTCAACTACCAACAAAATTTTCTCTGACTCATTAAAATCCAAGAGTTCGAGTCTATGAAATCCCATATATACACGTATAGTAGTTAAAATCTTTGTCTACTTGATTCTTTGCTCTTCTAGCTTCGCTTTTATTTGTGTTATCCCAGTTAAAACTTGTATCGAGTCGCGCCTGTCTCATCCGTAAACATTATTGAGTTAATTTTCGTGTTCCCGTTTGACGTTTTCTAAGACGCTAATCCGCTATAATCAGATTTATCGTTAACGAAACAAAATCAAATTAATCCTCTAATGAGACAAAGCTCACACTCACACGAAGAACTTGACAAGAAACTCGCTCTATTTACCAAGAGAGACGGCAAAACAGTTTCGAAACAGTTTAAAAAAATTCAAAAATAACACAAAACGATAATTATGTTTACATTTGCACACCTCCACGCTGTTTTTAAACGTGTTGTTCGACGCTTTCATCGCTCCTCGTCCCACACCCACTCCACATTTATAATGATTTGAAAATTGACGATGAAAAACGTTTTTCAAACTGTCTCATTTATATACGGGAAATATTCGGCCTGGAGGCACCACGCTAATGATCCTGACAAAGATATATTTATTATGTCTAACAGTGGCTCTCAACCTTTTCCCTATACCGGACTCTCAGAACTCCTTACTTATCGTCTGGGTAAACATAAAAAAATAAAATTCTACCTGTATTAATGTATAAGGCGTAAGTATACACTCAGAAATACTACACGGAAAAAATAGTGGTGTAAAATTTACAACACTAAACTTGTAATATTTTTACTGCACTTTGTGTTCACTATAACCACAAATGTAACATTAGATAACACACTGTGTTGTATTCAGCTCTAACGTATAGTATTTTTTACTACCATTGTGTAGTAAATATATGTAGCTGTTACAACTGCTGAGTGTTGTACAATTAACAAATTTTGACGTTTGCGCATGCGGCGCTTACAACATAACCAATAATTTTGACAAATAAATGCAAGTGTCAAAAATTCCACTACATTTTTACTAGTTCGTGTTGTAAATAATACTACAGTAAACGTTACTACATGTGGTGTCATCCTATATAATACTAGTTAATGTAGTAAAATTAACAAGGAATGTTGTTAAAACTACAACACATTTTTTCCGTGTACGATCCATCGTAGATCCTCAAAGGTCTATGGACCAAAAGTTGAAAGCCACTGATACATCGCATTTAAGCATATAATAAAAATACGATGAGTGAGTGAGACGACTATAAGGATTAAAAGATTGCCATGAAATTGTTTGGATTGTGTAATGCAACCTTTAAACAACTACCCGATTTACCTCCACCGTACCAGTCGTATAAGATATAAAAGCTCCATCATCCCGTCTAAAGCAATTATTTTATTCAAATGAGAAACGCTTTAAATGTTTGATGGATTTGTGCAAATCTATATAATATTACAAATACGATGAAGATGAGATGCGAAGAGAAAATGTTACTCATTTAAAACAATAGCGCTGCTTTGAATCTCGCGCAATTTCCAAAACGAATTAGCCGACAAGAAGCCGGTTTTTCGTGAATTGGGGGAGAATGGGGCCAATTGCCCCAGTCCATGAGAAAATTAGTCATTGATCACACGGTGCCGTCATCTATACGGTGAGTACATTTTGCGTTATGCTTACATGTATTAAATATCCGCCGCTTTATGACGAGTCGAGATATTAAATCGTCAAATAATTTATTCTAAGTCTCTCGTGTTTACGAAGGGTATATAAACGAAAATTTGGGACACGAAATACGAAACACAACGGGGGAAATAAATGAGTGTAATGAACGGTGAAAAGAAGACGGAGCTTTCACATTATCTGGCTGGGGGACGAGACAAGAAAATAGGTGATTGAAATTTCAAATATTGTACGCGATTATATCCAGATTTACGTCTTTTAACTTCTGTTTATTCATTTAAATTTTCATTGAAACATCTATATAAGTGTTTGAAATTTGCCATTTTCCAACAAAGTTTCACTTATATTGCTTATTTACCGATTAGTTAGAAAGTGAAAGATTAATTGTCTTAAGTAAGAAAAACAAAGATCAATGATTGGTAGGCTATGATTTGTTATCAAACATATTTACATGTTACTACAGTAATCCAAGTTATTTTCCATAGCAAGCTTTAACTTGAAACAAGTTAAATTATTGTTTGATCCACTGGATTTTCCAAAGGTTTCTAACCTTATAAATAAATACACATTAAAACGTCAAATATCAAATATCAGATCAAATTTCTGCTGCGAGGCGTCACAGTAATTTTTTTTATGAAACTCGTTGTTTACTATAAGTACTTTATAAAACTACAAATACGAATTATGTGCATACAGCCTCTATTTAGTCGAATTCCTAGTCCTTATTCAAATTTCCCCAGGAAAAAGTTTGAAATAAAAGTTGTAGGCATCAATAAGTCTAAGAACTATAGAAAATTTAAAGAAAATCGTTGGAAATTGAAAAGCTCAAAAACCCATAAAATAAAATTGAGCTTTAGGTCAACCGCTTTCAACCACAAGCTTCGCGGCACAACTAGATGTAATATGGCGGCCAAATCCCAAGTTTGATGAAATTCGGATAAAGCTTTCGATACGATATGGCTGTCACACACAGACATGCTTCTAAAAACCACTTTTTTGGACTCAGGGGACCTCAAAACATGTATTTCCAGTGAAAGCTCGACTTCAAAAATTTGACCCAATTACATATATTTCCTTTACTATATAGTTGTAAAAGGAAATAAAAATTGGTAAGCTATTATATTTGATATCGACCATATTTACGTTCTATTACAGCAATCCAAGTTATTTTCCTTAGTACACTTCAACTCAAATTAAGTAAAATAATTGTTTGTCCTACTGGAATTTCCAAGGCTATCTAATCGTATACATAAAAATTAAAAACATAGTTTTCTTTAATCCATTTTTACTTTCTTTTATTGCTATATATTAGTAGAGGAAGTATTGTTATCGGTTCAAATTTTCGAAATCGAGCTTTCACTGGAAATACACATTTTCAGGGGTCCTGATTCCAGAAAAGTGGCTTTTAGAAACATTTCTGTGTGTATGTGTGTGTCTGTGTGCCGAATTTCACCAAACTTGAAATTTAGCCTGCATATTACATCTAGTTGTGCCGCGAAGCTTTTTGTTAAAATCGCTAGACCGGAAGCTCAACTTTATTCTATGGGGTTTTGAGCTTTTTCAAATCTTTTCGAAAACAGCTGCAACGATTTTCTTTAAACTTGCGGCAGTTCTTAGGTACCTTAATGCCTACAACTTTTATTTGAAACTTTTTCTTGGGAAAATTCAAAAAAGAGGGTTCTGAGGTCAGGGGTGGTAGTTCGTATATATGCATATAGTTATAAACGACGTCCATACTGTCAAAATGTTGCGGAACATGTCTTACGTTGCTAATGCTGTGTGTTCTAAAGTCTTCCATTCTGATCGGGAGACGTTAGACCTGCGATTTTTGGTCTCGTTTCAGGCCCTTGACGGAGGATTGGACTTGACTTGAACTTGGACTTGAGGATTCGTCTATAGACATGTTTATTGATATAACCATAAACGCGTCTCAGAGACCAAAATCGCGCAAAATGTCTACTAGTGAGTACTAGGCTTAAGAAATTTCTTAATTCTATCGAGATGCTAGTTTCTAAAAATGTGACGGCACATCAAGAAGAAAACATCTCATAAATATGAACATCTGTGACAAGGACGAAGGAATGAATAAAAATTTATGAAATTTTTGTGACGTTATTTATGGACGGTTCCTAACTTGAATTTAATAATTTTTACTCAAATAGTCAAAAAGTGACAGTTTAATTATAACATATGAGAGAAACAAAAACAAACGAGGAAGTAATTGGCAGGCCTTGATTTTTCTTCAGCCATTCTTACGTTTTAATCCAATAATCCAGGTTATTTTTCTTAATAGGCTTAAACTTAAAACTAATCGAATTATTTTTTGTTCCACTGTAATTTCCGAGGCTATCTAACCGCATACATAAAAACATACACAAAAACCGAGTAAATTGAGAAAATCTGGATCACCGAAAATTCTGGATGAAAGAAAAAAACGATCAATCACCCTCCAGTTTTTTCCCGTACGTTGTCCTCGGTGTCGTTAAATCTAATTGATTGAATGTTTCGTAATGATAAGGGATTTTCTTCGAGCAGCTCAGTGATTAAGTCTATCCCGATTTCCCGGATAAGCGACACGTGTTTGGTTCGATCAATCGATTTTAGAAAAATACATAAAAAATAATAAAACTAAAAAAAGGACATTGAACCAAGTGACAAAACAAAAAAAATCAAATTCCCGAATAAAACTAAGAGAAAGAGAGAAGTCCCGACATCTTCGTAGAACGATTAATTTATCACACCGCATGTTTGCCGCTCTCCCGATTTTATTAGGAAGAAAATTCGAATTCCCTGACGTTTTTATTGTTCGAACGAGTAAAAATTGATCGAGAAATTCATTCAAGTCGAGTTTTTCCCCGTGTGTGTTTTTTTTTTCTTGTTCGAAGGGAAGACATCTTGACCGGTTCTCTCCACAATATTGGTTCTATTAGTTCTCGAGTCTTGCGATTTTCATGTCCGGTCGAGTCGACGTCTCGACACTAAAACATTCAATCACGCGTTCATTCGACTCGATACAACCAACAAAATTTCCAACAAAACACAACAAATTAACTTGCATTTTTGTCATTGCAATAAATCGTGGTGTTTAATAACGATTTTACCACCCTCTCTAATTTCATTGCACTCGTTTAGAATTCAATCTCACCCCCACACGTCGACAATAAATAGTTCGAAAAAATGATTTATCATTATATCTGAATGTGATAAAAAAAAACCAAACTAAAGTGTTATTGCATAATACAACCATCATGATGACGGTTATAAAACGAATTAATTGTACCAAAAAATCAACCACTAAATAACTCAATTATTATTCTGTTTGAAATGTTTTTGTTCTCTCATTGTTGGTACGAATTTCGACCACCACCCTCAACCGACCAGCCATCTCAACCCTCCACAGAGTGACCGTAATAATTAATTCAATTTATTTGCCATTGAAGTAAATTACGTCATGGTACTAGTCGAGGAGCTGTGGCGACCCGACCCACTGGTTAGAATGAGGCGGGATGACAAAATGTATTTAATAATGAAAATAAATTAATTACACGGGTTGATTTAAGGATAAACTTCCCGTTTTTTCGGAAGATTAAATTAAAGCCGTATCAGAAAAACAGACGCTTTGTGTCTCTTGACCCGAGATCTGAGGGTTAATGGGACCGAAATCGACCCTTGATCGAATGAATATAATTTTGATATCAATCTGATATCGACTTAGATGAACTTTTTACACTCGAAAGGATGCTTTTTGTGCATGTTTAGGGGATATTTTTGGGAACCGGGTTTATTGTTATTAAAAAACTCTCGGGAAGCACCTGAGAGCCGTCTAATCGACTCCCCGAATAAGTGTCAGCCGTCATAAAAGTGGAGTAGTGTGTCATTTGTATGAAACACCCCTCTGTTTTTTACATGACATCTATAGATCTTAGAAGGGTGAAAAAACGAACACCTGGAACGTGAATAAAATATATTTGTACTCAACAAAAAATTTCCACGTTAATTTGGGCTATAAATGAATCCAGGTTGATATAATTCATCGAAAATGCATTTAGAACTAACATTAAAAGTGACCAATTAATAACATGTAAGAAAAACAAAGATAAAAAATGTATTTGGTAGGCTTTGCATTGCTATCAGTTATATTTAAATTAAACTACAGTAATCCAGGTTATTTTCCTAAACAAGTTTAAACTCAAATCAAGTCAAATTATTGTTTGTTCCACTCGAGTTTCATAGCTATCTATCCTCATACATAAGA
This sequence comes from Sisyra nigra, assembly GCA_958496155.1. Lineage (NCBI taxonomy): Eukaryota > Metazoa > Arthropoda > Insecta > Neuroptera > Sisyridae > Sisyra > Sisyra nigra. Next base: position 40,132,073 of record OY292317.1, read on the forward strand.
ACATATATAAAAACGTCAAACTTTTTAAAATCATATTTTGATCAATTAATATGTCAAAAAAAGACAGATTTATTGTAAACATATAAGAAAAACAAGGATATAAAGTATGTTGATAATAGTAGCCATATCTATACTTCATTAAAGTGAGTCAGTTATTTTTCCTCAGAGAATTAAAGTCAAAACAAATCAAGTTATTGTTTGTTCAGCTACAATTTTCAAGGCTTTCTAACTACATGCAAAACAACAAAAATTAAAATAGGTAGCAAAAAGGCTGCAGTAAATTTTCTTTACTAAAAATTATTTTTCAATAAATATGCCAAGAAATTTTTGATAACTTTTCGATTGAAGAATGTTTGATATGTTTATGAATAAGGATTTGTTAGTAAATATGCCCAAAGTGACAGATTAATTATTCATCACGTAAGAAAAACAATGATAAATAAACAAATAGTTTGTAGACTTTGATTTATCTTCAGTCATATTTAAGTATCATTACAGTAATCCAAATTATGATAAGACTTGTTATAAGTAGACTTTAATTTAATTCAAATCAAATTATTTTTTGTTTGACTGGAATTTCCAAAGCTATCTGCTCGCATATGCAAAAATATAATTAAAGTGTTAAATGAAGTGATCAAGTAATGGAAACATTTAAAAAAAAACAAAGATAAAAATAAAGAAACATCCAGGTTTTGATTTTTCTTTAACCATATCCAGGTATCATGCACTTCATAGGAAATAATTGGACCAATAAATAAAATAGTGCTACACAAATTTTGATGCATGAAGAAAGAAAGAGAAGATTTCTAACAGAGCCTTTCTCTCTTCATACAACCAAACATATATAGCACTATTTCATCTATTGGTCTTAGTTGGAAACCCATGGTTTCCTACAAAGTGGATAGTACCTGGCCATATCTATTAATGTTCTATTACAGTGGTTCATATAATTTATATGAAACAACCAAGTTGAAACAAATCGAATTATTATTTGTTACACTTGAATTTCCAAAGCTTTCTATTTTCATGTATCTATTAAAATAAAATGATGAAGTTCTACAGTTGTGCGTTAATAACTCAAAAACTACTGGGAATATTTCGATCATTTTTTTTTTGACGTGATAACGTCTTATAAATTGAGCAACTACGGCAGCCAGTCGGAAAAAAATCGTCCATTTTGTCACGTTCCATTTGAGCCTGTGCGTGCAAGCGAGAACGCGATACAAGTGATAGAGAGGCACGATATTATTTTTGAATCCTAGACAACGTGTTTTGTTATATTTCACAAATACTATTCACTAAAATTCACAACACAAATTATAAATTAAAGTAAAAATAAATGTAAAAATCACAAAACGAAAAATCCAAATTGTTAATTTTGTATCTCCAGATACGTATTTCAAACGCCATGCGTTCGTCATCATTGGATCAAATTGAAGTGTCTTCGAGGACAATTTCGTGCTGATTCATTCATCAATTTATTTTTTACTTTAATTTATAATTTGTGTTGTGAATTTTAATGAATACCTGTATTTGTGAAATATAATAATTAAGTCTAAAGTCAGCGAAATTTAATTTTTTATTAACGTGTTTTGTATTTTTCTTTTACAATTTACTTAATTAGATTAAATTGATTTTTTCCTTCATAATTTTCAGTCTGATTTCATTTTGAAAAAATTGTTAATTTTCAATTAACTCCTTTGTTTAATACAAAATAATGATAATTCAGTGATAATAATTCAATGTACGCAATTTTTCATCAATTAGGTGTTCTTTATGACGTTATCACGTAAAACTATCGTCCATAAACCGACTTTACAGACAACCAATTTTTTGTTTTACTTCTTAGATGCTTGGCCCTTATCTAAAAAAAAAGAATTATCACGATATCTTAGTTTAATAAAAATTAATAATAAATTATTTAAGCTTGAAGACATATAAATAATGGAGATAAAAGCACGAAATTTTAAATTTTCATTGTCGGCTTTTTAAATTTACATTAGCAGTGTTGTGTTCATTGTTATTATTTTTACCATTAGTATGAATTTCGGTAAATTTCAAGTTAAAACTTTTCTAAAGCTCACGTGGACAAAGTCGCGGGTACAGCTAGTATTAAATATACGATACATAAACGTAAAAACGTCAAAAGTTGCAATTTCGACAATAATTTCTCAATCAACGATCGAAAAAGAGTTAAATCATTTCCATTTTATTGACCACTTAAAAATATTTTCATTTTCCTTTTATGAAAAAAATTGTTAACCCAAACCCCCCAACCCATAACTCACTATCAAAATTACGATTTAATTCGTCTATAAAATTAAATGCTCGTTTTTTTTTTCAAATATCACATATCTCTCATTCGTCCCCTATTATTACCGGCAATTATCAAATTACATACAGGTGTACATTTAAATTTCCCGCGCCATCAAATAAACGATCATAATTGCATTGGTAATGTTCGATTTAATTTACGATCTATGCACGCGAAATGCCCCCAACCACCCTCATCACTAAACATATGCCATTTCAAATCGATTCGATCGATTCCAACCAATTTATTAACACTTTCAACGTCCCGAAAAAAAAGAGAAATTATAAAAGCCAACATATGATGGTCGATCGGAAAATCAACCCCCATCTCTTTGCACTATAATTAAGTTATATTCCCAAATATATACATAGATACATCGGAAATCATTCGGGAATGAAATTCGAACCAATCAAATTCAAAAATTAATAATCAAAATATTCGATATGATTCAATGGAATTGAATTTGATAAACGATCTTGATAATGACGATTTAAATTATTATTATTATCATCATCGGCTCGGCTCACTTGATCGTCGCTCCCAAAACGGGAATACGGGTTGTATGTCTCGATTCAGGAATAATTTATTTCGTACGATGGGATTTCATATTGAAAATCAAAGTCTTTTTTTTAAGAATTAAATAATCGGATGATTCTTGATATGGCAGCAATGAAGGACGGTTTTGTTCGGTTTGCGAGTCCCACGGGATCTATTCATCTCACGAACAAACTCCTGCAGGTAACACTAATAATAATAGCTAACGCTAGACGCGTCCATTGTTCACCTGCATGAATGGATGAATGCAATGCTTCCTTTATCTACCGAAAATGCAATTTCAAGTTTGCATCATGCCATTGAGTTGGGCACGAAACGTCGCGGTCCGCGTCTGGATGAATAACGAAAACGGGAATACGAGGACAAAACTATCATATCATAGAACGACAGTGATTTTTAATCCGTCTTCTCATCAAAAGTTAACTTCTTAAACTATTAACGATAATTCATTTAATTTTTAAGTTTGAAAGATTCTTTTGTTAAAGGGTGTACTTCTATCATTATTCATATAATTTGAATTGCATGCAATCAATCGCATATAATTTTGCTTTACTACGTCAGTTGCGAATGAGCACAAATTCGTAATTAAACATTAATTTTCCAGTTATTTAAAAAACAAAGTTCCAGTGGTTTTATGAAAACTCCCACTCTTCTCCCCAGAACCCCCTTTATTTGAATTTTCCCAGAAAACAATTCCAAACAAAAGTTGTAGGTATTGATGAGTCTAATAATCATAGAAAGTTTAAAGAAAATCGGTAGAGCCGTTTCCGAAAAAAATTAAAAAAACCCTACAACCCATTTAAATAAAGTGGGGTTTTCTGGTAGCAAAGTTTAGCCAAAATCTTTACGACACAATTATATGAATAAAGAAAGGAAAATTCTTAATTTAGTGAAGTTTAGAAAAAGATCAATTTTTAAAAACCACTTGTTCGGACTCAACACGTGTGAAGATACACAGTTAATTTACCTATCTTTTGCAAATTAGAAAAAACGATTTTAAACAGTACCTTCAATATCCGCGCGAGTAACAAGTAGAAGAACAGTGCCATATTAGAAAGCTCCCAAAAGTATCATTTTACACCCCCGCCGATATAAATTTATTTTTCTAATAATTTGTTTCATTAATGTATATGTTATAGTTAAAGCGTAAATTGCAGTCAGTGTATACACTAACTAGTTGATGCATGCTTTCACTTGTTGTCTTAATGAAAGTATATACATTATTTCAAATGATGCATACTATATTTGTCAATGCATTCATTAACTAGTGAGTGTATAAACCCACTGATTCGCATTAGTGATAGTATTAGTAGGATGATATACTATACTGGTAATATTTTTTTGGATTCATTCTATACCATAGTTAAAAATACTGAATGTGCACTTACTGACACCGCAAAGTGTTACAGAAAACAAAATATCTTATCTGTGTAAAACTTTGCGGTGTCAGTAGGTGTTCATTCAGTTTGATTCAGTCAAATAAGTTACATTTAGTTATTTTTGTTTTTTTCTTCTTCTTGAATAATTCTTGGTTTTGCTTAATACTTTAACTAATTTACAGTAGACGGTGTATACAATTACTAGTGGAAGCATTTATAAATTTATTTGTGTACACTTTCTTTGATTAGTTTAGTTAAAGTATACTTTAGCTAGTGGGTACATACATCGACTAAGTTGATGCTTTAACTGTAACAAATACATTATTGTCATTAAATTACCATTGAATCGTAAAGATTTTTTTCCTTTTTCCACCCTTAATAAATTCAATAAGGTTTGCGTCAAATAAAATCTAAATAAAACCCATATCCATTCTCGTAATTTCCGGTTAGGAAAATCCGAGCAAAACGCTTTCACCTATCACTAACCTACAAACGCTTTGCGGGTGAAACAAAACGACAATTCGTTCGCATATTGTCGAAAATTTGTTTGTATGTGTGTGCGTGGAAAATATCCTCGGATCCTTTTTATCCGGGTGTCGCATTAAACATAATTTGGTCGAGGAAATGCGTACTCACCGTCGTGGTAGAATGCGTGGGAAAAACTTTTCGAATTAAATCGTAATTTTGGTGGCGTGTAACGGGCAGGGGATGATAAGGGACAGTGTTGACTCGGGACGGGAAATCGTTGATCAATTTTTTCATTTCCGGATGGTGAAGATGTATTTAGGTGGTTTATATGGAGTGGAAATGTCCGTATATTAACTCTTTTTCGATCGTCGGTCGTGAAAAACGGAAAATTGCAACTTACGACATTTTAATACGACTTACGTCCTTGTATATTTTATATGTTCAAGATTAGATTGCCTTGGAAATTCTAGTGGAACAGATAATAAATTTGTTTGATTTGAATTTAAGCCTACTACAAAAATAATTTGGGTAATTGTTAAAAAATTTAAATATGACTGAAGTTAAATCACAGCCTGCTAATTTATGTGTCTATCTTTGTTTATCTTACATAATTTTTGATTAGTTTGTCACTTTTTGCACGATCAAACTTAAGTAAATGATCTCCCAGCTAACCAGCTAATATATATGAAATTTAACACGTTTAAATAGATAGCTTTGAAAATTCCAGTAAATCAAAGCATAAATGACTTGATTTATGCTAAAGCATACTAAGAAAAATAACTTGGATTACTATAATAGAACATAAGTATGACTGAAAAGAAAATCAAAACCTACTATTTACTTGTTCTTCTCTGTTTTTCTTATATATACAATGCAATAATAATAATTTTGTCACTTTTTAACTTATTGACTAATGAATCGTTATCCTTAAACGAATTTCCGGCCCGATTACAATCTAAAAAAAATATTTTTTTAAATTCTCCCTGCTATTTCCTCTTGATATTTCCGATCATTTAAACCACCCAGGACTAATTTATAGCCCAAATTAAAAGTAGACATTGGAATAGTCGAAGTTGTTAAAAGCAACTAGCCAAATATAATTTGTCGCGTATTAAAATATTTGTCGCGTACTCCACATATGGTGTGGTTTCAACGACTAAAACCCACCCTCGCATATAAACGGCCACCAAAAAGAGCCTGGACCCCATTAGCCTCAAACACGAACCCTTAAAAACGGACCGAATGACACGACGTTTGTTTGTCATGCTTTCAACATTTGGCGCCTAAAACGTGAACTTGCACCCCCATATGAAAAAAAAAATCCTAAAAGTTTGTTAAAATTTTTCCTTTGTCCATCGCTGCGAATTTCTTAATTAATTTTTTCACCCCTTACATGTATTTGGCCACCTTGAAAATTTAATTAAATTGATGCCAGAGTCAACCGATTGAAGTCATCTTTGCTTCAAAAGGAAAAAAATTATTTTACGATTCGTGTCTTGATAACTTCCTCGTTTTTTAATAAACACAAAACAAACGGGGAAATGCGTTGGAGTTAATTAAATTTCCGCGTTTCAAAAAAAAAAAAAAATGTTTCCTTTTAAATTTTGTCAACAAACCCAACTTAATTAAATTACAACCCGGAAAAATCTGATCTCATCGAGAGTGTGTTTTTCAAAGCGAAATTTCTTGTTTCCTAATCTTTTAATCTCGTCAAACAATAAAAGATTGTTAACCCAAAAGGTCGTAACCGTGAAGAATTGACGAAAGATGCGTCCGAACAAGCAGTTCCCATAAATTACGTGATACATTCAAGTCCATTTGCAGTTCAGTTTGGCTCTATTTTATCTATCTTCTACCGGGAGGATATATAGGGCGTTAGAAACAAGGGGATTATAATTTTTTTTCTTCGTGTCCTTTTCTCTCCCGTTTTTGTCTTGTGAATAATTCAGAACATGAAGGAAAAAAAGAGCGCACAAAAGCGATACAAGAAAAGGTCATGGGAATTTTATTCTTTTCAATTCTGTGATTTTATGGGACCAGAGATGGGTTGGGACGAGGTGAGGAGTCGAAGGTCTGAAAAGGTTCAAATGATTGTTTAATTCGTTTTTCGGTTCCGCTTCCGAAAACTATTGGAGATGAATTTGAGCGGAGCCATTTTAAAAAAAAAAGTAATTCAAAATGTTAGGTGATAAAAAAAAATCGTCGATTTAACTAGTAACGATAGTAAAGCAATATAATGGGATAATAAAAAAAGGTTTATTGGGCCCCCCTCATATTTTCGATTTGTTCAGACAAAATATGACTTAGGTGTTTTTTAGAGGTCGATATTTGAGAAACTATTAGACTTACAAAAACGTTAAATGGAAACCTTTTGTAGGAAATTTAATGAGCTTTAATTTTGATAAGACTATTTTTTTCATAAAAACTTTTAGTTTTTGAGATATACTCAAAAATAGAAGCATTCTTGTGTTTTTGTTATCAACATGTCACAACGATTAATCAAAGGATCTAGTTTCAAATCCCGTTAGGGGTCAGTGTTTTTTTTTTTTATCATACTCTTTTTAAGGGGTAAGGATCTCAAAAAAGACTAATACAGTAAAATTATCAGAAACAAAACATTTTTTCTAAGAAAAAATGGCTACTAGATCAACTTAAATAATTCTTTACCTTCCTTGTAAATTGTACAGTAGGAGCTAAAATAAAGGAATTAGCGAAAATTCTACAGGACAACTTTGGTAGGGCATAAAACCATCTTTTATTTCGAAAAGAACAAAATTTTCATGAAAAGACCAATTTTTCGGGATTTAACCCAAAAAAAGTGATATATTCATTATCATAAAAAAACATTAATTCTACTTCTATTTCAAAGGGCATAGGTTCAAGTCAGTCTGTTGGAACACCTTTTATTTTAAATTATGTTCAAACAGGACATAAGGATTTTAAAAAAGCTCAATATACAGAAAATAAGGATTTTTTTATAGAAAAATTACTACTTGATCAAAGTAAGGTATTTCCTTTCTCTTTCTGATAAATGGCTTAATAAAATCGAAAATATAAGGGTTGGAGAAAAAATTATAGAACAACTTTTGTAGGGGATGGAACCGTCTTTAATTTCAAAAAGTACAAATTTTTCATGAAAAGGGCTAGTTTTCGAATTATAGCCCAAAAAATATCGATACACTTATTGCCTCATAAAACCACTATTTCAAAGGACATAGATACAAGACCCAGTCCTAGGGTATATTTTTTTTTCATTACCTTAGAATGAGATCGTAAGAATCTTAAGAAAATAAAACAGTAAGCCATTTTTATTTTGTTTTTTTTTTTTTATAAAAAAGTGACTACCTACTTGATCAAAATAAGTAATTTCTTTTCTCTTTCTGATAAAATACTTAACAGGACTTAAAATATTAGGATTAGTAAAAAATCTACAACGCATTTTTTGAAAGGAATGAAACCATCTTTAATTTTGAAAAGTACAATTTTTTCATGAAAATGGCTAGTTTTCAAGATATAACCCAAAACATAACAAAATACGTTCAATGCCTTTTAGTTTTAGGTAGGTATTAGTTGCCTTTTTCTTTTTAAGCTACTTGACTTGATTTTCAAACTGCTTGGCTTGATTTTCAAGCTACTTGACTTGAATTTGAAACTGCTTGACTTAAATTTTATATGAAATATTTGTTTAAATTTCAAAGTTCGTAATATACTACCCTCAACAAAATAAATATTCCAATAATTAGTGTAAAGGACATAGATGAAGAGTGATTATAAAATCCATTTTCAAGTTTGGTTTTTTGGTCGTTAAAAGAGCATCAATAGTAAATTTACTATGACAATTAATAAAGATTTCAAAAATTTTATCATAAAAACTATTGAAGTCATGGGTCATAGGTTCAAATCTCTCTGGGGTCCATTTTTTTTTTTTTTTTTTTTAATACCACATACAAAATTCCAAAGTATAAAGACTAAAAACCTACCAAAAAATAAAAAACAACGGTTACCAATGTTACCAATTTGTTAAAAAAAAAATCACAACTACCAAATATTTTCATGTAACATAATACCATGAATAAAATTTGTAACGTTTTTTTTTTATTTCCAACTGAATCAAAATTATGAGAGCCACTTGTGGGACGTAAAGTCTTCATCTTATCTCATCAATTCACCCAAATGGAGCACCAAGCCAACGACCACTCCATCCCAAAATTTTATTATCCAAATTAAGAATGTTGAATGAACCAAAGAGGCATCATCATCATAAAACATACAACAAAATTCTGAACAACCCAAAAAAAAAAAAAAAAAAAATTAAAACCAAGTCTCCATCATCTTAATAACATTGTATTTTTGTTTTAAGAGATCATCTTCAAGGCGGCTCGCTCTCAGATCTCATCATCCAGATCTTCGCCCATCGCACGTAAAGAAAAAAAAAACGATGTTAAAAAATGATACCACACGAGAAATATAAACCAAGAACAATTTGACATTATTTATTAGAGGTGCACAGAACTGTTCAACCTGTTGATATTTTAGGCGCATTATTTATGAAGATTTTTTTCTTCAAGTCCTTTGTTTCAACGGCAAAAATACGTCCAAATCTGCCCATAAGGATCGCACCGTCGTGCCATTTACCTGAATGAAATATTAAATGGGTACATCCCACACGACTCTTAAGGCCTCGGGGAGGTCTTCCAAAACCATATCCTTTAACAACTCAATAAATATAAACTAACACAAATTACATGTAAATTTGATCGAATCGATTGTAACAGCTAATTAAACGAGATTTTGACAATCACTGGTCAAGAGAACATTGGTCTATGCAACAATGGGACGAGACCAAGAAAATTGGCCGTTAATCAAGCGTGACATAAACTTTTCGTTGAATCTGTGGCTCGTAAACCGGTAATAGGATAGTCTCGAGGGGCCAACGCGACTCTAATCCTGAGAAGCTGAACTCCGTCTCCCGGTTTCCCTTCGTTCCCGTCGCTCAACAAATAAACGTTGGCTTGATTATAATCAACCAACTTAAGAAAAATCTCTCGAGATTCACTGGCAATCTTTCGCTTATAAATCATTAAATGTTTTGAATATTCACTGTTGAGATTTTCAAAATATCAATTCAATTATTCGATCATCAATCATTCGAATAGGTTGTCTTCATCTTTGTCTTGTTTGGGATTCACTATCTCGATCTCAATTCAATCACTCTATTATCGAAATCTTGATCTCTTTGTGTCCCGTTATCTGCCTCCTTTACCAGCAGCATCCCTTCAATCATCTCATTTTCGCTTCTTGTTCTATTCAATGGAATAATCACAATGAGTGAAAAAAGAATCTAAAAGATTTATTCCTCGTTTTTTCTCCCATTTTTACTTATTCAACGCATGTCGTCGTATAAAAGAGATAATAATTCCAAACTCGTTGAAAATAAAATATATATCATAGAAAATCCCGAAAAAATGTTTATTATATATGAATTTATGAGGTCAATATTTCCTCTTGAATAGCACCAGCATGTTTGATACATGGGACGTTCACGTAGCGAGGGGCCAAAATGAAATTTTTGACTGACATAGCATTAATTAAATATCTATGCCTGATTATGTTATATAATTATCTCGACGTCAATCATTTTTGTTGAGATGTGTATACGCTTGGTATTTCAGCTATAAACATTTTTTACAAACATTTTAGGGGTGTGCTTTTCAAATATATATTTACCGATATGTTTATATAATTGAAAGGGTTGATTTTTGAAATTTTAACATTGAAATTTTTTTGATGAAAACAACTTCAATCATGGATTTGAATTTTTTTTTTTAATATTTTTATAATGGAATTCGAGTTTATGTTGGTGAATGTAATTTGTTTAATTAATTATTAATATATGGAGGTATTTTCAAGTAGGTGTGACTATAACAAAGGGGTCGCTTTCAAAGGTTTTTTTTTTATTAAAATTATAACAAATACATTTGAATTTTTCTCTTCTTTGATCTAGTGTTGGTCATTATCATGTTACATTAAATCACTACCATAGATTTAGGCTACGTTCCATAATGCGTTGTCAATGATTGCGCTCATTGTCGTTAATTTTTGGACAATTCCGCTAGCTTTAAAGCGTTTCTGGTCTATGAAAGGTTGACGTAAACTTGAGCAAAAGTAACGACGTTTATGATGACGTTTTCGACAAGTACTACGACTGTGGTTTCGGCTTAAAGAACGATTCTAAACTGGTTTCTTAAGCGACTTAGCGACTATTTAGTTCAAATTCTATGTAATGTGACAAATTGCACTACAAAAGCCTAAATATGAAAATTAGACAAAAAATGTACAGAACAATATTTGTAGTAAAAGCATTGGTCTTTAATTTTGAATAAAACATTTTTTTTTACAAAAATGCATATTTTCAGAGATAACCTTAAAATATTGTTTTTTTCATTGTGATGAATTTGTCATAAACTCAAAGGACACAGGTTCAAACCTGAGTTGGGGAAATTTTTTTTTTTTTTTTTGGTCACCTTTAACTGAATCTATGGTCTTTAAGGGTCAAAAAGTCAAAAATTAACTGTAAAAAATATATTTCATTAATTTTCAATTATTAGACAAGGATTTAAATTAGGTTTGTTTATTGCACTTTGCAGAATTGTTACTGACAAAGACAAATGACGTATTTTGTATTGTCCTGAAAATTTATCTATACATACAAATGTAGTGAACAATAAAAATTGATTCAGATACACCCCCACCCCCCTTCGTGACTTAAACACAATCAACATTGAATTTCATACTTTTGTGATAAACTGGCTTATAACAGCTGAACTAAAAGAATTGATAAGAAATGTACAGGACAAATTTTGTAGAGAATATATTTATCTTTAATTTCGATAAGAACAGTTTTTTCTTCAAAATGCACCGTTTCGGAGATATAATCAAAAAAAAAATCTCATTGCAAAGAAAGGAAGCTAAAAGGACTTAAATTTAAATTCAGGACTGGGAGATTTTTTTTTTATTTGATCTCACACAAAGGAATATCCAAGGATTCATATTGAACAAAGTAATCAAAAAGTATTTAAAAAAATGTTTGGTAATCAAAAGTTAAAAACAGTGCACAAGACGAAGAAGAATATTTATGTCGATTGTAACCTCAGGAATACACTGAGTGAGGAACCAACAAGTTATTTTGGATTTTTATGAAAATATATACCTTCTTTTAGAGGGGAAGAATATTTCTTTTACAACCCTACTGTAACTTGAATATAAAAAAAAATAAATGTCTTTCTTTTTATTTGGCACATATTGGCTTGTAGTACCTTAACTATTGAGATTAGGGAAAAAATTACTTAATACTTTTTGTAGAGACAACAATTCTCTTACATTTTGTAATTAACATTTTTTTCATGAAAATTCATCGTTTTCGAAATACAGCCTATAAAAAAATTAATGCAACATCTAAAACCTAGCAATAAAAATTTTGCATTAACTCAAAGGACCCGGATCGAATCCAAGTATGGATCAAATTTTTTTTTTTTTGTACACATTCAAATTGAAAAACCAATTATCTTGAAAGGTCAGATATTCACGAAAATAACCTTAAAAAATTTTTTTACTCTAAAAAATTTGTAGATATATTTAGCCTATTAAACTTCTGTTCCTAAGGTAGGGTGTTCCTAATAGAAATCTAAAATTTGGAAAACTCTAATTTACACGATTATCGTAGCCTGAGAGTAAAGTAAAGAAGATCGAATGAAACTTTCGAGTAAAGTCTAAGAGCACAATATGAAACATTTTGAACCACAACTTCTCAGATGCTATCAGCTTCGTTCCACTAAGTTATAACAACGTTAAAAAATAGTTAAGAAAGGTTCTTTCAGCCGTTTATTCATAACAACTACAGTCGTTGTGTTCACTAAAACGCCATCAATTTTCTCTAACGTTCATTTAAACCTTTCTTAATTTCAAATACTTTAAAGTTAGTAAAACGGACAAAACGCCATATTGAATTAAGTATGACGTCAGCCTATAACCAGCAAACAACAAAAACGCTTCTAACGATACCTCATTTGTTAAAATATGATAGGTATTTCAAAAGATATTTGAGAACAAACATCAATAAAACATCCATAGCCTGCTGTAATCATAATCTTTCCTTTTAGCTTCATCATATACGAGTAATAATTAAAATAATCAAACTCCTCATTATTCTTCGCGTCAATTTTTCCAACTCACTAATTAACAGGAGTAAAACTTAGTCAACATCTCAATTTTCCAAAGCGATCAACTACCAATTTACGATTAATTTACACCCCGTCTCTTTCAGACTATGTATCAACGACGATGGATCAACCTCGGCGGGATGTAATAAATAAATATTTGCACCACCAACCGAAGACAATTGCTCAATTAATTTTAACGAGGTTAATTCAGATGTTTCCACAGAAAATCATCATATTTCTATGGGATTCGTTAAGTATTTAATTAAGAATATTGACATGAACGGGAATATGGGGAACGAACGGGAGACTAGCCGGGAAAGCATCGCATCGATGGGAATAATTATGATTTTATGTGCGCGCCAATGTTTGTTTAACAACATTAAAATTTCATGGTACATGAAAAGATTGATTTAAACTAGGGAAAAAACTGAGCAAATATCGGGATTTGAGTTCAAGTTTGAGAATCTCTGATCGAGACCTACCGGGAGCATTTTTTTTTCGAACACGAATATAATCATTCATGTAAACATTAAAATATACCCTTCTTAAAAAAACAAGGGGTAAATCAGGGTAGAAAAAAATTACTTACATCCTCATCAATCAGTCGTCATCGTGGCGAAGAAAAACTGAAACAAAAATGAAAAAAATTAACATGTTGGATATATGGAAAGATACATAAGACGAAAAAGAAGTAGTAGAAATAGAAACGATTATCTTGTCAAAATAGACGTGTTGAAAACAAATATTTAACTTAGAGGAAATCTCAACTTTTGCCATTTTATCCATTGCCTTCTGGCTCTCGATTTTTTTTTTGTCTTCCTTAAAGAAATTTGATTTAAACAACTTGAACATTTAGCCGCACCCAAATCAAGAGAAACACAAAGTCAAAAAAAAAATGGAAATAAATTCCCATCTGTCCAATTTGAATATTTGAACATCGATTAAACACAGGCTTAGACGTCATTACCGTAAGCGGATTTATCGCTCTTTACTATATATGAAATTCTTTGTATTTGATTGGTATTATTCTATTTTAAAAAAAGTATTTCGTCTTATATTTAAATAATATAAGAAAACTGTAGAAGATTTATTTCTGTTTGTTTGTTGTGCCTCTTTCACGCAATAACTACTGAACGGATTTGGATGAAACTTTTTTTGTTATATAGCTATTAGTCCTCGGTAATATAATGGCTATAATTTAGTAGAGAAAAGTGGGGAAATTCAAAGATTTGTAATGTTATGTCATAACAAACCTATTTTTGTGCACTTACATTGCAAACGCTGGCTAAACCTTACAAGATAGATCAAACTTATATGCGGCGAAATTGTGTATCTTAAAAAGGTTGATAAAAAAGTTCGCGACGGTATATGTCTATCTCCTAAGGATAACCCACAGGAACCATTTTTATCTTTTACAAATTACAAAAAAAAACTATGTTGGCATAGCGGCTGGATATTGTACAACGTACGTATTGCCTGTTTTATTGGTATCTTCTTCTATATTATAATATATAAAAATGTTATGTTGGTATTTATTCTGTACGAATTGAGCTGAAATTTTGATGCAATCAGGCTCCAGAATGGTTTTTATCTATACTTCGTGTCAGTAATATATAGTGAAAAACACGTGTATCCCATAGGATAGCATAACAATTGTATCCTACAGGAATCGTGTATTTAAAAAAAGTTTCGTTGAAGTTCGCGGAATAGCATTTTAACGCATTTTCCTCAAGAAGGCCTGGCCAATTTTACACAGTAGCGAAAGAAATTCTCTGCAAAGTTTAAAATAAACAATTGACAAAATTTTACTGAAAAATAAAAAAGAATTTCAATTTAACACCCGATAAAATTAATAATGACATTTTTTTTTAAATATTTGAATTTTTCTGTATTGTTCATTGTCGAAGAAATTAATTTGAAATAGGTAAACGTATTAAAATAAAATAATAGATTTTTAAATAATTAATAATTACTGAACGGAACGGAACGAATTTTAATGAAGTTTTGTTAAAGATACCAGGTACGCATTGCCTGTTTTATTGGTATCTTCTTCTATATTATAATATATAAAAATGTTATGCTGGTCTTTATTCTGTACGAATTGAGCTGAAATTTTGATGCAATCAGGCTCAAAAATGGTTTTTATCTATATTTTGCGTCTGTAATTTATAGTGAAAAATACGTGAATCCCATAGATAGCATAACAATCGCATCCTACAGGAATCGTGTATTTAAAAAAAATTCGTTTAAGTTCGCGGAATAGCATTTCAACGCATTTTCCTCAAGAAGGCCTGGCCAATTACACAGTAGCGAAAGAAATTCTCTACAAAGTTTAAAATAAACAATTGACAAAATTTTACTGCAAAATAAATAACAATTTCAATTTAACACCCGATAAAATTAATAGTGACATTTTTTTTTTAAATATTTGAATTTCTGTATTGTTCATTGTCGAAGAAATTAATTAGAAATAGGAAAAACATATTATAATAATATACTAGATTTTTAAATAATTACTAATTACTGAACGGAACGAATTTTAATGAAATTTTGTTAAAGATACCACGTACGTATTGCCTGTTTTATTGATATCTTCTTCTATATTAGAATATATAAAAATATTATGTTGGTCTTTATTCTGTACGAATTGAGCTGAAATTTTGATGCAATCAGGCTCCAGCATGGTTTTTATCTATATTTCGCGTCTGTAATATATAGTAAAAAACACGTGAATCCCAGAGGATAGCATAACAATTGTATCCTACAGGAATCGTGTATTTAAAAAAAGTTTCGTTTAAGTTCGCGGAATAGCATTTCAACGCATTTTCCTCAAGAAGGCCTGGCCAATTACACAGTAGCGAAAGAAATTCTCTACAAAGTTAAAAATAAACAATTGACAAAATTTTACTGAAAAACAAATAAGAATTTCAATTTAACACCCGATAAAATTAATAATGACATTTTTTTTAAATATTTGAATTTTTCTGTATTGTTCATTGTCGAAGAAATTAATTAGAAATAGGTAAACGTATTAAAAAAATATACTAGATTTTTAAATAATTAATAATTACTGAACGGAACGAATTTTAATGAAGTTTTGTTAAAGATACCTCAGATCTTAACATATTATTGAAATATAATTTATTCTAAAAAAGAACGGTTCCTGTAGGATAGCTCTTCATTTTTGCTACTAAAATAGCTCAACTGATTTAAATGACATTTGACAAACTCTTACAGAACCTGTAAGATAGCTAAAATCTCTTCCTAGAAAAGTAGTTTTAAGGATTTTGATGAACTTACTTAGGATCTAAAGTCTGGAAGTATCTAGCATCTTTTTCTGTCAAAATATTATAGATTAATTTTTATATTTCGCTATGAAGGTAAGGGAATCTATTAATCAATCAATTAAATTTAGATACTCTCAGCAAAGCGAACGGTTATCAACTTATCAGCGGGTATTGATTTATCAATCGTTTTCAAATTTTGGCCTTAAGTGCAAATCACAATCATTTTTACATTTTTGTAATTAAAAAATATTTGCGTTATGACGTTGAGTCTGTTCCATATTAAAGTATTTAGTTGCTCGATATGACTTATTTCGTCTTAATTCTTCTTACTTATTTCCTGATTAAGGAAATAACTGGAAGTAACTATGTAATACATTTCGATCCGACCAACGCCAAGTGTTTTAGCTGGTCTTACAATGTTCGTTTCCATAAATCAAAATATGAGCCTTAAACTGGTCTTCCAATTACTTACTCTTCCAGAAATGGAAAAAATAATGAAAGATTTTCTCGACGTGTTCCCGGATAGAAATGACGAAATTTCCTCGACCACTCACATTTCGTCGAGCAATTCATTTCTTGTTCGGTTCGAATCCTTGGTTTTGTCTCGATGTGAAAAACACTTTGTTAGATTTATCGTTATTGGGCGAAGACGCCAAATGCCACAATGAGCTTTTCATAAGACGTAACACCCCCCCCTTCGTTTCTCAACCCCTCGTATATATACCTTGTTCTTGCACCATAACTTTTTCGCCTCGAACATTCGTCTTTTTTATTTCTATTAGTCGCTTTCCATTGAAAGCAATTCCCTGTTACTTCAATATACGGTGAAGAAGAAAATGCAACGTTCAATAATTAATAGATCGTACACCACTCGTATATATGTGGGAAGCTTTAGTTTTAATTAAACCCAAGTGAACCATGCCATATGACTTTCAATGGCTTTCTTCAAAAATTTTTTGCTTCTCAACTTCGATCTCTTTGTTTGGTTTAAAAATTACCCAAAAATAAAAACCCTCTACCTGCTATTTTTCCCTTCCGAAAAAAGGCCATCACCAAACCATTTGCACCCTAAAACCAAGGCCTTTATCTACTTGAAATATGATCAAGCCAAGAACTGAAGAACCCAAGAATGACAAGAAATAAATCATTTATATTTTATATATATACAATGATATTTAAACGATGAAAATTTATTTAAGCATGAAAATTGAAAATTAATCTTTTCTCTCGACTTTCGGTGAGTCGCACAATCCTATGGGATTGAATTTATATGTATAATCTGGAGCGTTATGGGCGATACAAATACATTGAACACAACATGGACAAGTTTGCCACGTTATAATTACATTTTGTTGAACTTCCTTTGCGAGAAAAATCGAGGAAATGAAGAAGTATTGTCTAAGTTTTATCTCATTTCCTCGTTTCGATGTGCGATCGCCGAGAATCTCGGTTGCGATGCGAGAAATAAATACTCAAGGGCTTGTATTTCAATTAACTATGTAAAACAATTAAAACCAATATACACAGAGCGACATTAAGATGCTTTCTCATCCAATCGCTAACTGTTCTTTTCGAGGTATTTCAATCCCAGAGAGATAAATCTTAGAAAAATATTTTTGTGAGAATTTTCACAAGAAATTGTCCAACCTTTGATTATAATATGAAATTTGTTTTTGTTGACCGATAACTTTTGGTCTATGACCAAACTGAAACCAAAATGAAACTTTCGATGCATTGTCTCAAATTTTTTGGCTTGTCTTTAGCATGTCGCTAAATGTAACACATTCTCGGCAGGGAATCGACAAGTGTTCGGCAGAGCTCGTAAACACATTGTTAGCTATATACCATGTCGTTTTACCAGAGTTGTTGCGCGAGCTATTACTGAATGTAATGAACTATTTTCCTCTCCACGATAACGTTTTATTATATTATAAGTTGTCATTAATTGTCAATCATATTTGTATTGGTATTTGCATTTTGATCAGTGTATTGATATAAATGTTATTGTTCACTTGATCTTGCTAGACAAAGATACAGCTAGTGAGAATAGTGCAAAAATATCCGACGGTGAGGTTACAATAGATAACAACAGGCAGATGATCGATTTAACAATAATCAACAAATTCAATAATAAAAATAACATTTGAGTATTAACATCAATAATGGAAATTCAAAAATAGTTGCAACGGTGCGCGTCACGTCAGACAGCGAATTCGTGCCACATCCCTTTCTTTCTATTCTATTTTCATACGCTGGATCGAATAATTTTCCGAAAATTTTCAGTTACTTAAGTGCCTAAAATCCGAAAAAAAATTTCACTTACATCGTGGTTTCGTAAAACCACACATTAATTTTTTAGGTTCTTTCTCCTTTCGTCCTTTGTAAGTCCCAAAACTAAAGGCTTATGAAAAAAATGTATTGATCATAATTTGTAGTAAATATTTCAATCTTTAAGTTTGATTATGACAAGTTTTTCCTTTTAATCAATGGTTTTCGAGATATCGTTAAATCAAAAAAAGGGGGAATTTTCAAATTTTCTTTTTAAAAATTTTCTCAAATTGAGAGTATTGTTGGAGGAGGGGGGGGGGGTAATAGGGTATATTTTCTTTATGGGGAATTATTAAATCATCACTTTTGTTATGAATGATTTTTTCTTAATATTGCATAGAACTAGAGAAAAAGTAGCAAAAATATGCTAAAACGAGTTTTTTTTAACGACCAATAGTACCGAAACTATGGATTCCAGAAAAAATTTGCTCGAGACCTTTTTTGTAGACAATTTAATGATCTTTCATTTTGATAAGAACAAGTTTTCCATGAAAACCGTTACTTTTCGAGATACACTAAAAAATAAGGTACACACAGTGATAAAGGTAGGGTAAGCACTCTTTATTTCTCTTTGTCCACCCACAAAGAAAATATTAATGAAAAATTTACAAAAAAAATTTTATAGTAAAATTTCTAATCTATGATTTTGATAAGAACCAAATTTTCATTTTAATCAATAGTTCTCGAAATATCATTAAAAAAACACATTAAGCCTAACAATTCAAAATTTCAATATTAAATATTTTCCTAACCTTAAAAATGGGAAGAATCGTTTAGCAGACCATTAAACCAATTAAATTATTTGATTTGATTTTAATTTTTTTAAATGCCTAGATTTGGGGATCAAGCAACAAAGATAACCTCAACCAAATTAAAAATTTTTGATGGGCAATATTATCAAAACTGGAGCTTCTAGAATAAAAATGCAAGAAACCTTTTTTATAGATAATTAATCGATCTTTCGTTTTATTAAGAATAAGTTTTTCATGAAAACCTAGCCTTTTCGAGATAACACACAATGAAGATAGCTAACTATAAAATTATTTTTAACCTTTCAAATTTTTAATTTAAACCAATCAAAAGCTTAAATCGCCCAATTAAAAAAAATTATTTAATACTAACCAGGTTTCACGGCTTGAAAGTCCATGGAAAATTGAAAATTTTCATCCACATCCACAGCATTGTCGCTAAGACGCTCGCATTTTTTCTATATTTACACTATAAAACGTTCAAATCACCGGGAGTTTTTTAATTCAAAGTACCGACCACAAACTCAAAAAAACGGGAACACATTTTTATTTCATTTTTAAATCACTTAACTACAAGAAAATAAGGGATTAATCGGGACCCATGTGAGTTGAAGTATTTACAAACACTAACAATAAGTCGGCTTTGGTTGACTGTCAAATGTTTCAGCATCACATGACCTGTTTAACCAATAGCGTATGAGCTCTGAACTTCAAGTTGATTGTCGAAAATTCAAACAAAAAATGGAAAATAATTAAGAAAAATTAAATAAATTGGATTTTTGGTATTTTTAAAGTAATTAGTTTTGCATTTCTTTGGTTTTTACCTGGGATTTCATATTTAGTTCATTGAATTGAAAGATTTGAGAAAGTTGACTGCAAACACGCCCTTATGTCTAGAGTGCATAGGGAAAACCAATGCAGTTGGGACAACGATGAAAATTTATAATTTTAATAATAGTTAATAATTCATTTTTTAAGTTTTAAATTTTCAACAAATTTTGTATCAGCTAATTCAGTTTAAATGAACAGAAAGAATAAAATGGCTACAATGTTAAATAAAATATGTATCTGGGTTTTAGTTCGAAAACCAAGCCTTTTACGGAAAAAATTGTTCTTACAAAAATTAAAGATAATTAAATTTTGAACAATAAATGTTCTGTACAACTTTTTGGTATTACTTATGGTATCTTTTGTACAAGGCGTTAAAAATAGAAAAATGTTTATAGGCATGATATTTTGGCTATAACTCAAAAATGATACGCTTACGAAAAAGAACTCTTTGGTTAAAAATTAGAGACCATCAAATTTGCTACAAAAAAGTTTTAAGGCATTTTTCCCTTGTTTGGATAGTTTTGCCACAATCGAACTTGGAAATTAAAAAAGCAGAAAAGTTGCTAGAAAATTAGTTACATCTCATAAACTATTGCAATATGAAAACATTTTACTGAACATAATTTTAAGTAAATTAAAAGATCTTTAAATTATCTTATTACAATAATGTCCATAAAGTGGATAGTTATTGAGACACAACCCGAATAATGTTAATTTTTAAACGTGTCTAGTTTTACTTAAGGATTTCTATAAAAGTAGTAAGATTTAGAAAAAATGTCAAAATATAACTTTTATAGTAAATTTTTTTATCTTTAATTTTTGTAATTACAATTTTTTTCATAAAATGTACCATTTCCGAGATACACGGCGATTTATTTGATTCAACGTTTAAATTACTGAAATGAAATATTTTGAAAAGTTGATTGTAAACTCGCCCTTATATCTATAGTGCATAAGGCAAAACCATTGCACTTATACTAACAACAAAATTTTATCGTAAATAATAGGTTTATGATTTAATTTTTAAAGTTTTTTTTTAAAGTATTAAATAAATGAGTAAATGAACGGAAAATTTTGAATGGCCTAAAACGTAAAAACAGGTTGCTGGGTTTTAAGCAAAAACCGAGCTTTTTACGAAAAAATTTGTTCTTATAAAAATTAAAGACAGTTAAGTTTTGAACAATAAGTGTTCTGTACAATTTTTCGGTACAATCAATAGTAACTCTTATATAAAGCGTTAAAAATACAAATATATTGTAATACAAAATTTTTTGGTTATAATTCCAAAACGATACACTTGGAGAAAAAATCTTCGAACAAAAAATAGAGATAATCAAATTTTATATAAACAAAGTGATGGGCATAATTTTCCTTCATTGTATAGTTTTGTGACAATCGAACTTGAAAGTCAAAACAATCGGAAAGTTTGTATTTTACCAGCAATATCACCGAAACTATATTAATATGAAAAAAATATATAAAACATAATTTTTAGTAGATTAAAAAATCTTTAATTTATCTAATTACAATAATTTTTCTAGGATGAATAGTTATTAAGATACACCTCGAAAAAGTAAAAATTTTAAATTTTTCTAGTTTTAATCCAAAATTTCTACAAAACTATTCAAAATAGCAAAAAAAGTATAATTACATCTTTTGTAGTAAAATTTTTTATCTTTAATTTTTGTTATTACAATTTTTTTCATAAAATGTACCATTTTCAAGATACAACCTGAAAACTTTATCCAAAAAGGTTTCCATGTCATTGATCATCGTTTTTAACCAATATTTTCCTAATTTCAAACTTAATTTGGTTTAAGTCTAATAAAAAACTTGAAAATACACAAAATTAACTAAATGGAATTATAAGTTTTCCAAAAGTTTCAACGAAAAATAAAATTTCCTCAATTTATCAATAACGACTATATAAGTTTTACTCGGTGTAAAGCTGACTTAGGGTGTGTGTAAAACCAACTTGTCAAAATAATTTAAAAACCAATTCCCGACTTAAGAACTTTAACTTAACCTAAAGAAACATTAAATATAACACTCCAGCAAAAAGAAAAGTCATCTTTACAGTCATTTTCTTTAATATTTTCCATTTTCTGTTCAAATTCAAAAAATGACATTTAAATATTGTGCATAGAATTGGCTGCGCAATAATTAGTACGCATCGTTTGTTGACAAAACAGAAGACGATCTACTGACGCCGATTTATTACATGCAATCAATCGATCCTGATCAATCCTTTATAATCCCGGATTTAAGTGAAATGAAGTGAAAAAAAATGTGTTCCCGTTTTCTTGAGTCATATCTCAATACTTGAAACAAAAAAAATCCGGATGATCTGAAGTGCCTGAGGAGTAAATAAGAAAAAACGGGAGCATATCACTGGCAAGGCTGTTGAGGTGCCTGGAAAATACCAATTTCCATGGATTTTCAAGGTATGCTTGAAATTAAGCATTTTAATTCATTGATTTAAACATTTGATTGGTTCAAAATGAAATTTTTAATGGTCAAGAATAAATTTATACTTTGGTATGTTAAGGGGGTTATATCTTGAACAGGAGAGGTTTTCATGAAAAAATCATTCTCAACAAAATGAAAGATCATAAAATTTCCTACAAAAGGAGTACCCTGTGTTTTTTCTCTAAAAATTATGGTTTCTTAAATATAGGACCTCAAAAAATGTGAAACTCGATTGAGGTTATCTTTCCGGCATTATCTCTTAAACGATGCGTTTCTATGAAAAAAACATTCTGAATGGAATTAAAGGCCTGGCAATTTCCTACAGAAATGTTATTAAATTTTTTTCTCCTAGGTTATTATATTAAGGTGTTCCTTTAAATTATCCTTGCTTTGTTTAAATTTTTCGACAATCAACTTGAAGTTCAGAGCTTAAACGCTATTGGTTAAACAGGTCATGTGATACAAAAACATTTGACAGTCAACCCAAGCCGACTTAGTACTTGTAAATACATCAGATATTAACTCAAATCACCCCTAATTTTCCAGGATATAAGTGAATTAAAATAAAAATATTCCAGTTTGTTTGTCTGTGTTCAATGCTTTGCATAAAAAAATTAGGTGATTTAAACTTTCTTTCGTGAAAATTTGGCAAAATGCGAGCTGCAGTGAATGTGCATAAAAATTTTTAAATTTTCAAGTCGTGATAACCGGTTAGTACTAAATAATTTGTTCTGATTGAATTAATTACGGTTTTGATTGGTTCAAGCCCAAATTTTCAAGGGATCATAATAATTTTGAACTTAACTACTTTCTATGTGTGGTATCTCGAAAAGGAGAGATTTCCATAAAAAAATTATTCTTATTAAAATGAAAGATCATTTGATGATCTATAAAAAAGGTCACTTGCATTTCTCTTCTAGAACCTCTAGTTTTGATAATATCGACCATCAAAGAGTTCCGATTTGATTGAGGTTATCTGTGATGCTTTATCTCCAAATCTATGTATTTCTATAAAAAAAGTATTCTTAATGAAATAAAAGATAAGAAAATTTCTTATTTATATGGTCTCACCCCCTCCCCTCATTTTAAGCAATGAACATAGAAGGTATTAAAAACTTGGATTCTAAGACTTGTATTTTTAAAGATATTTCAAAAACTATCAATTTAAATGAAAAATATGTTCCAGTAAAAGTTGAAAATAAGAAATTTTACTATAAATTTTGTTTGAAAAATGTTTCCGTATCTGTTTTATTTTCGGGTGTACGAAAGATGCAGAATCCCACTTTATAGTGCCGCTTATTATTTATGGTTGTATCTCGAAAAACGTAGCTTTTCACGAAAAAAGTATTCTTTTTGAAATTAAAGGTCATTAAATGTTCTACAAAAAAGATTTCGAATGTTTATTTCCAATACCCAAAGTTTCGATAGTATCGATCGTTAAAAATTTAAATTTAATTGAGGTTATCTTGGACGCTATATAACTTCAAATCTAGGCATTTCATTGAAAAAACCATTCTTTTTAATGTTAAAAATTCTTTAAATTCCTATAAAAATGGTCCATTAAAATTTTGCCCCACGTTTATAGTTAGAAATATATTTGAGAATAAAAATTTGAACTTAGAAATTTTATTTATTTTTAACGATATGTCGAGAACTATAGGTTTAACTAAATATTTTGTTGTTATTAAAATTAAAGATAAAGATTTTTCTTGAAAAAGATTTTTAGAACGTTCCTTTATTGAGCTTTGAGTAAGACCAGGGAGACCATAACGTAACGAAAACCCGACCTAATTCTCTTTTTCTTAAACTCTAATTCCTTACTCCTTCTATCTCCTTATGTTAATTGTTTGCCAATAATGGTTAGTTACCCATAGTTTCGATAGTATCGATCGTTAAAAATTTAAATTTAATTGAGGTTATCTTGGTTGCTATATAACTTCAAAACTAGGCATTTCAATGAAAAAATCGTTCGTTTTAATGTTAAAAATTCTTTAAATTCCTATAAAATAGTCCATTCAAAATTTTTCCCACATTTATAGTTAAAAATATATTTGTGAATAAAACTTTGAACTTGGAGATTTTAATTATTTTTAACGATATCTCGAGAACTATAAATATTTTATTGTTTTTTTTTTTAAAACGATTTTTAGAACGTTCCTTTATTGAGCTTTGAATAAGACCGGGGAGGCCATAACGTAACGAAAACCCGGTCTAATTCTCTTTTTCTTAAATTCTAATTCCTGATTCTTTCTATCTTCTTATGTTCACTGTTTGCTAACAATGGTTAGTGAAGAGTGAATTGTTCCGAGTGAGAGGATAAATTGAAAGATAAAGAAAGCAAGGGATATTTTCTTGTTTCGAACAAATATCCTTGTTCTAATCAAATAATGGACATTTTCCTTCAAAAGTTGTCTGAATAATTATTTTCTAAGAGCAATCTTTCTATGACTATAACGCCTTTAACAGTTAACACGTAGAAACAAAAAATACCTACATCCGAGATCAATGGACCTCCAAGCCAAACACAACGCTTTTTTTTTTCAAATGATCTATCTATTAATTACTAGAAATACATATTGATTTTTTTCATTCGATCGAAATCAATTTGGAAAGTGGGACGAATGTCGACTTTTGATTGGATCACGTCCATTTAAAAATCTGATAATTACTATGATTATTACACACACACACACACACACACTACCTATCGCATCAGAAACTCTCACAGTGAAATAAACCTTTTGAATGGCCGATCTAAAGATAATAGAAAAAAAATTTTGATGAGAGATTGAAACCAACCAAGACTCGAATAGAGTCAGAACCGATTACACAATTAATATATAATTAAATCAGATAGAATGGTGAAAGTATAAGAGGTTACACACAGACGGACAGACAGAGAGAAAATGTCAAAAGGATAAAGAAATTTTTCAAGAAATAGTTCATGACTTGATTTAAAACGCCATACCGATTACATTATAATGTGACGACCTCGCTTATTGCATTTTATATGAACCATGCGGTTACTTGAAAATTCCAGAGTTGTACTGAAACTTTTTTCCAGCATTAAATTAAAATAATTGTCTCATCCAACAACTTTCCAATTAACCCCCCAATGGTACCCTTAATAAAATCGATTTGTAAATTGGTACATTCTCGTAGTAATTAGAACGCGTCTCCTCATCTCGAGCCGGTCCAATAACCAACCCCCATAAAAAAACAATACGTTCGTAATTGCGGTCGATCGACTCGATATAACCAATTTAACGATATTAAAAACACGTTAGTGACGATCGAAAAATTAATGAAAATTCAAGCAAAAACCCGTCATTCATATTATATTAAAATAAAAAAAAAAAAAGACGAAGGCAACATTTTCTTCCCGACTATTTTTCCTTTAAAAACAACGTAAAAAAAAATCGTACGTCCCTCGGGACTAAACAATGAACAAACGAACACGTAATTTAATCCATTTAACGATATTGACAAAGCTATAAAAATTACGCCTTTCACATAATTTAACCAATGGAAGTTTTAACGATGAGAAACGATGTAGAACAAATAAAGATAGAAAACTATAAATTTCAATTTTAATATCATTAATCTCATTTTTAAAGAGGAAAAAGTTTCATCATCACTGATAAAATTAATAACAATAATTAGTACGTAAGCCATGAATAAACAAATGACAATATCGTCTTATTTATGACCTCCCACGTTCGTCTCAACCCTTTACCCTTTGACTCGACTCATCCCAACATAAAAATTCCAAGTAAAAGAAATTTAAATTCGATTTTTGTCCTCTCACAAAATTCTCTTTGTTTTTTTTAAAATAAACAATTAAACAATCGAAAGACAAAACACGATGCCTTACAATAAATAGAAATGTACACAAAGTGTCTTCCAATAAGACCACAAACGAGGATAGACCATAGACAGAACGCCAAATATAAAAAAAAAAAAAAAAAACTAAAACAATACCCAGCGAGAGCACCATATAAAACATATAATATACTCGTACAATGCACCTAATAGATGAAATAAACGTTTTAAATTACATTGGTAAACACCCGGCCGCCCGTCGACCGCCCGCCTAAAAAAGGAACAGGAAAGACTTGAGAAATTATCGTTCGTTAGTCTAAATAAAAAATGTAAACGTAACAACCTGTTCTTTTGTTTTTTAAAACAGCTGAAAAACAGTGATCAATTGGTTGTTGTTTGATGTGTGACACTAAGAGCTTCTTCTGTTTCTTCGAGAAATAACCTAAATATCTCGTTTTGGTAATTTTAAAAGTTGACCAAGTACTTATAAATCATTCTGTATTCTTAAAAAAAGACGATCTAGTAGCAACCTACTTGATTTCACTATGACCAAATATTGAAATTTTAAGCCGCTTACAAATCAAATATTTAACTTTCAATCAATAAGAGTGTCCATCAAAATTAATCTTAACTTTTTTTTTAGATTTATAACTTATGAATAACTTTTTAGACAAAATATAGCTGTAACTTAAAAAAAAAATTATTCATTTCTAATCTAGGAGTAGTAGGCTGTGTTTTTACTTAGATTGCGTTCCACTTGGCGCTCATAACACTCAAAATGGGTTTTTAGATGAAATAGCCCTAGTCTACAATTTTTTGAATATTGTTTGTTTTGTCTGTCATTTTTTTTTGTAACAGACATCTAGAAAAAAGATAGCCTTAGGATAAAGTTAAAAAATTTAGCTTTAAAACTCATGAAGAATTATATTTTGACAAAAATACCGAAGGAAAAAGTTATAAATAATTAAACTATCTTAAAATTTGTTTTTGAAGTTTTTTCTCTAAAATTCATAATTTATGAGATAAAGCTTAAAATTTGTGTTCACTATAACCACAAATGTAACAGTAGATAACCACACTGTGTTGTATTTAGCTCTAACGTATAGTATTTTTTACTACCATAGTGTAATAAATATATGTAGCTGTTACAACTGCTGAGTGTTGTACAATTAACACATTTTGGCGTTTCTGTTACTGGTGCGCATTAAAATAAATGCAAGCGTCAAAAATTTCAATCATTTTTACTAGTTCGTGTTGTAAATCATACTACAGTTTTTTAATTACATTTAACTCGTAAACGTTACCACACGTGGTGTCATCCTATATAATACTAGTTAATGTTGTAAAATTAAATAGGAATGTTGTTAAATCTACAACACTTTTTTTCCGTGTATGATTCACTCATGAGAGCTTTGTTTCCTCTAGTTTTAATAAACCTTGTTTTCCCTTATGGTGCGTTTCACTTGGCGCTCACAACGCTCGAATTGTTCTTTCAGGTGAAGTAACATTTTTCTCGCAGTAAGCCTCGAATTATTGAAATTGTTTTGTTTAGTCTGTCAATTTTAGAAAGATAATGGATTTATAGTTTACTCATAAAATAATATTTTAGACATAAGCGCTAAAGGAAAACGTTGTAGATATTGAAATTATCTTTAAAATTTGTTATTGAAATTTTCCTTTAAAGTTAATAGTTTATAAGATTGAGAGCTTTGTTTCTTCCATTTTTACTATCGTTAGCTGTGTTTTCACTTATAAGAAGCGTTTGTAAGGTGCGTTCTACTTGGCGCTCACAACGCTCGAAATGTTCTTTCAGCTGAAATAATTGAATTAATTTTATTTGGCTCGGCAATGTTTCTTTAACAGATAGTTAGAGAAGGGGTAGCCTTAGGAAAAAAAACCATCACAATTACATATTGTATCAAAATGTTTCCTAAAAGTCGTCAAAGGTGATAGGTTATGAGATATAGGCCAATACGTTAAATATAAAGTAGAGCTATTATAAAGCATGATAAAATTGAGTATTAGTAGGCTATATTTTACAACTAAGTAGTTCTTGCATTAAAAAAAATCTTTATTTGGTTTATAATTTTATTTTTTTTGTTAATATATTAAAAACGGGAGATCTAAGGGAAATATTTAAAAGGCAAAAATGTTCAAAATTAAATTTTCTATAAAAATGTTCTTACACTTTTAGTGTAACAGGATATAGCTCGTAAGATTGTTCAACTTAAAACGTGAAAATTAAAACCTCAGTAGGCTGAATTTTATAACTTAGTAGGTTTTGAATTAAATAAATATTTTTGTTTGGTTCATAATTTTGTTTTTGTGGATTATCTTTAAAACAAATGATCATAGAGAAAAATTTCAAAGGAAAAAGATGTTCAAAATTAAATTTCCTGTAAAAAAAGTTCTTCTAGTTTTAGTGCTAGAAGCTATACTTTTGGAGATATAACAAAATGTATTAGATATAGATTCAATGATGATTTCGTAAACTAAGTTTTTATCAAGGTAGTCATGGAAACGAAACAAGAAACAATAGACTTTTAGAACTTAATGGCGTTATTTATAAGTAATAACTACTAACTATTATTACTCAAAGTTAGTAGGCTGTGAATAGTTGATATTCTATAGATTGTAAAAAAATAAATAAAAAGTATTTAGTGAGCTTTGGTTTAATTGAAACTAGTTGAAACGAGAATAGTCCTTGAAAATAGTAGGCCATGATTTAAAAAAAGTACTGTCTAGAAGACTTTTGAAAAGTTTTTGGGTTATAATGTGAAAACAGTTTATGATAGAGAAAAATCATAAAGGAAAAATTTCCAGAAAAACCAATTCCCTATAAAATTAGTTCGGGTAAAAAATCTTCTAAAGTTGGTAGGTTTCGAAATATTTCTAATCAAATTTTTTTTTGTTACAATATTGTTATTTCGTTAATATTTGGTTGTGGCACTTTTTAAACGCCTAAGGTTGAAAGCACCGGCTAAAAATTAATATCAAATCCAAATATTAGGATAAGATCAGGTCGACCCTGCTTCAGAATTAGTGCCTGTAAAAGGCCATCAACGGCAACAACCTGTTTTTCGATTTTAGAAAAAGACACACACAAAAAAAAAAAACGAAAGACGGCAAAAACAAAAATAGATGATAGATGACCAGCACTTGTTTGAAATATGACAAAAAACTTCAAAACAGCCATTTTAATAACGATTGGAAACCCCGAGCTCCCCGCACCCGCGCTTATTAACCATAATAACATATCAAAACGAAATTTACAGACATGTTCCAAACATATAATTGATTTTTTGGGATAGAAAAATTCAGAAAAAATATGTTAATGATGTTGTCGATTTTGGATTTTATGGACCCGTTTCTTTCCCGTCACAGACAAAAGACAAATCGTTTGCGAGACGTTTAAAACAGTTGGTCGTCTATCTTGGATACCAGTTAAGATACACGGAAGGATAAAGACTTCAGTCGGACAAAAAAAATTTTCTCGTTTTTGTTCACAAAAAGGTCTCTCACAAACTCGATTCAGACTTTTTCCTCTTAAGTTGTCGTTAAATCGACATTACATCATCCCATTTTTGGCCCATTGTCCATCAATTATCGAATATTATTGCCTTCAAAGGATCGAACAAAGCAACAAGTCTTTGCCTCTTTTTCGAGTTTCAAAAAACGTAAATTTTATGTCTTTGAAGAAATCTAGACGTTCTTATAACAGACCGAACGACCATTAAGATAATTATTTGAATTCCTTTTTCTTCGTTTTCACGGCACAATTAACTCATTTTTCGGTCAAGCAATTTACCAGTAGATTTCTTGTGTGTTAACATTTTCATATTTAGGTGTGGACGGTTCATGTGTTGAAGAATTTTTTTTTTTTTTAATTTTAATGAGAGGCAAAGCGCCGATAGGCGCGACTTGAAAACGTTCTAATTTTAACAACGATTCAAATAAAAAGGGCAGCCACCATCATGTACCGCCTTCTCTCTTTCCACTGACCCCCTCAAAAAAAGCTATAATTATTTCTTTCAATAAAACTAATGGAAAAAATGTCTTAAGCCTAACATTTACATATCTTATCATTAAAATCTCATGATCCAGTAAGCTTTGGACTGTAGCTCTGATTCAGCTATTTTGACAGTGTATTGTTCTCATATAAAACCGATTATTGAAATTAGTGAATTCCAGAAGTCTTTTATTTGAAAATGTGAACGTAGAGATTCAGTGTGAACTGATTGAAAGCCAAATGGTGGAATGTCGAAGGCGTTGATTTATAATAATTTTTTCGATGGAGGTTAATACAAGAAAAAACAATACGAACGGTCAGTGGTTTGGTTTAAATGAAGACCTTAAAACTCGCCTCGGAGCTGAGAGATCATCCGAACAGATTAAGTCTACGCTCGAGCCGCGGACACGCAGAAGACATGAAGACACGCCAACATTGATTGCACAAGAGCAAACATCATGAGGGTGCTTCGCCACTTCTCGGTAATGCCCATTTGTTTGACAGCTACGTAAATAAATTAATGATTTCAAGATCGACCAAGATTTCTTCTTGTCCGCAGTGCAGGATGAATTAATACACAACGCAAACCACTTGAAGACAGAATGAAGGCCCTCGCTGAGGGACTTTCAATATTAATTTGCTGCGAACAAACATTGGCGGGGGTCGAAAGCCCGCACGGCACACGCGGCACATGTAATTTAAAATGCAGTAAAAGTACATTTTTAAAATCAACATTGAATACCCAATGGACATCGGAGGATAAGAAAAAAAAAACTATAGAAAACCCCTCAATTCCACCTAGAAGACACATTTCGGTTCACAATTTACATAAAAATAAAAAAAATCCCCCTCTAATTTATATTTTTCTTTGATACGGTGACTCTTATAACACTAACTATGGAACTCCAAAATATTCAGACTAATTGGGTAACCCGAATGATATTTACGGTATAATTTAATTACCATTTGCCAGTCTATGGTAGTTGAACTAATTTAAAGACGCGTTCCACTAGACGCTCACAACGTTCCAAATGCTATTTATGCTATTGTTTTTTTTTTGTTTCTGATTTTAAGTGTTATGAGCGTCTAGTCTAGTGGAGCGCACCCTTTAATGCTAAATTGGTTTATGATAATGATTGTAAAACAAAACAATATAAACTACAAAGACAAAAGAATACAGATAAACTGTATTAAGGCCTATAGAAAATAAATTTTATTGTTTGTGTTTCTAAATTTGGGAGTGATAAAGGGTTTTATTAATCAGAATTCTATCATTGGGCTAGGATTGTTACGAAACCTGGAAATCTGATGGAAAATAATTTCTTTCTTGATGAGGCTATCCTGAAAAGAACCTTAAGTGAGCCCGAATTGAAAAACCTGATTTCAAATGTCTTCTTTTTTATTGAGGTCTTCCTGGCCTCTATACCCTGAATTTCCATCTTCACAAGATCGGTAAAGCCGACACTACCATATGTCTTCTCGGCTCGAAAGCGACAGAAACAGGGGAACATATTTTGTGCTCATGGGGGGTAGCTTTTAAAAGAAGACTGTAGCATCTAGGAAAGACAGACATGACGCCTAGCGAGATATCAATAGCAGCCCCTAGGCAGGTGCTGGCTTTCTTTAAAAGCCTGAAGTTCTCCTGGTAAACACAGAGGGTCACATCACAATAGACCTCTTTGGTCGCAGTGATAAAAGGAAGGAATATCCTAGGACCCGTTAAACAGGAAAAAAGGTCTTCCTCACACAAACATCAGATGGACCTGACCAGATCATTTCATTAAAAAATTTTTTTCTTAATAAAAAAGAAATTTTTCCATCCCTATAGGCTCCTGATATGGACCTAATCGACGGTAAAAAGAATCTTCGTAAATACTTTTTTTTTATAATTTGGCAATCAATCTTTTCAAGTGTTTTTTTTATTTTTATTTGTTAACAATTTCATTGTTGTCTTCAACTGTTAAAACAAACGACAACACTTGCTTCATTTTCATCTGTTTAATTGTTTAAATTATTTAAATAAATAAGTCATTGGAACCATTTTATTGAGAGGTTCCTTATATAAAAACGCCAGAAATCTTAACCTGATCTTCTCACACTTGTACACACACATTAATTTATTCGATTTAACAAACGACTCAAGTCGTCACAGCACGCAACCAAATCCCAAGATTTCTCACCAAAAAAAAAAAAAGACCAAAAATTTCGAGGGGGTCGAACTTCAACTTTCTAAACATTCACTTGTTTCAATTAATGCCATTTTCTAAAAAAAAAAAAAAATGTTTCTAGTCGGTCTTTTCTTAATAGTACCAACACATGTGAGGAGGCCATAAATTTTTTTTCACTTAATTTGTGATGAATTGATATAATAAAAAGCGCAGCGTGCGCCCCTCTATAAACCAATATTATTAGTTACCGTTTTTAGTGTTGGCCGCCATTGAATCCCATAAAATTTTCCACGTAGATTTTTTTTTTTTGATTTATTCGTGATCGTATAAAATGAATAAACAAATATTTAAACGGTGCTCAGTGGGAGATGAGGCGAGGAAAATTCTAACCTATCATAACATATGTATGAAAAAGAAAAAATGGGCTACTTGATCTGAATTGAGAAGGCTATGAGTTTCGATTGTTTTCACACAGGCACCTTAATCAGTTTTGTACAGATGGGAACAGGAAAAAAAAAGGTTGCCGGTGTGCTTTGAGAGTTGAAGTTGATGAAATTAAATGTAATTATTTCGTTAATGGCATAATTGGTAATTATATGTTTGTGCTTTGGTCGTAGCAATTTGGTCGTCTGTTGTTCAATTAGCACAATTACAGAGCTTAATTTTGTTTAATTAAATTATTATTCACCGGTTCTCGACGCGGTGTTACGAACAGAAAGACACGCGGCCGCCTGGAAAAATTGGCAGAGTGTGGAATCAAAAGTTTTCACAAGCTTTTCATTTCAAATTTGCATCGCATCAAGTTGAAGACAACGAAGAAAAGTGCATTTTCCTCTCTAATTAACCCATCACAAATAGAGTCTGTGATTTTCTCACTCTTATGTACATATGAGTACCTACCAATGACAAAGCATGAAAAATTAAATTTTTTCCCTTTTATCTTATATAAATAGAAATCGAGATTTTCCCGAAACAAATTATTATTATGGCCCGTAAACACATCAATTTACCGTGAAATGAGACGTTGTGGTCGTTGCGAGAATTAGACAAATCATGCAAAGTCCACATTTAGTGTCTCGTCATCCATTTGTCCAACATCTGTTTGTTGAAACGCCAAAGTGTATGCCCCCCCCCCAAAAAAAAAAAATGTCAAACACCCACAATATACACGCTCGAATATCAAGCGAGAAATCTATTTTTTTAACCCGATTTGTAACAAGCCGAAAGTGGAGGAAAAAATAATGAGACATTTATGTGGAGGAGAAAAAATTGGATGTCACAGTGGATTGGGCGAGGCGATGGTAATAGGGTGCTCACATATGGAAAGTTTTTTTTTCCGCTAGAAAAAAAATAAAAATTAGTCATGGAACTGAAAAAATTACGTTTTCATTTGTCGAACTGAAAATTGAAGGTTTGGTTGTTAGGATTATTATTATTAGGCAAAATCTGAGTTAATGATAAAACTCATTGAGTTAGCAAGTTTTGGTCCCATGAAACCCTTAAAATACGACAAATGTTCTTGTTACCATTATTTTGTGGTTATTGGAAGAACATTTCGGGCTTTGTGAGCGTCTAGTGGAACGCAGCCTGAATAGAATCTTTTTGTCTATTTATAAAAAACAACTTATCGTAACATTAATCATTCTTTTATAAAGGAACTTTGGATTGGTAAAAAGTTGTTTATAATCTGGATATTTCCGGAACTTGTTTTATCACCCCTAAACTGTAGATATTGGGGTCTAGAAAAACTCGTTGAAATTATAATAATAAATTAAAGACTTTTTAAAAAGGAAGTTTTAAATGCAAAAACTTAAATAATGCATAAAAATATTTAATGGAAGTTTGTAGGGATTTTAAGTGAAACATCTTGTGGTACTCACAGGTCTATAAAACTGGTTGTCATGGCCTTGGTCACTGTTGGGTACCTCAATAAACAGGGAAACGCATATCTACATGGTGCTTATAAGGAATTTAATTTTTTTTATAAAATTTTATTTAACATTTCAGTCATATAATTCAAATGAAATAATTGGTAATAAACAATGAACTTTCAAATCAGCCATTTATTTACAAATCCTGAATGTTTCCATGGTTACTTAAAAATTAAAATCAACACTATCTTAAATAATTCCTTATGGGGAAAACTTGTTGAATCGTATTTTCATGGAAACCATTAGGTAACTTCATGCATTTCAACTTTAGTAATTAAGGAAACATTATAGGTAATTGTGACTAAATCGTTGATCTAAAGGTGTTTTGGAACTCATAAGATTGTTGAAGATTGTGAACTATAAATAAATATTATAAAAAAATGAAAAACCGACTTCAAAATAAATAAAAAATCTTAAACAAGAAATGCACTAAAAAGTAACAAAATAATGGCGTATCTTTGCAGTATCTACAACTTACAAATTATTAGGATGATACAATGTACAACTATTGTTATTTTTGGAGTTGGTGTCAGCCAAGGGAATACAACTATATTGGTACTTAGCAAAAAACGAGAATACCTTATGAAAATTATTTTTCAAATGAACTTTAAAACAATATACTCGTACTGTAACAATATCTAGCGACCTTTAAACTACAAAATACCAATTACCAACTAAACCTTTTTACAATTTTTACAAATTACCATTAATATTTATTTTCTTGACTGACACCAACTCCAAAAATAACAATAGTTGTACATTGTATCATCCTAATAATTTGTAAGTTGTAGATACTGCAAGGATACGCCATTATTTTGTTACTTTTTAGTGCATTTCTTGTTTAAGATTTTTTATTTATTTTGAAGTCGGTTTTTCATTTTTTTATAATATTTATTTATTTCTCGCGTTTTAGTGATCTGAAATTTGATAACTGATTTTATTTTCTTAAAAATGGTTAACCTTCTAAACGCGCTGCTCATATGAGGCAGCGCCGTTTAATATTAAAAGTTACTACATCATCGCTTTTTGCCCTTAAGGGTTGAAATATTTTGCTTTTAAATGTAAAAACAAAACGAAGTGGATTACTCTTTCCAACAGAAAAAAAAATTATCAAAATTCGGTTAAATGTCACTATTTCAACCCCTATTTTCATCCTTAAGGGGTGGATTTTTTTCTTCAAATTGAAATGTGACCAATTCAAAGGTACGTTGTACGTAATAGAAACAAAATTATCAAAATCGGGTTAGCCAGGAAAAATTTATAATATTATTTCATCTTTAATTTTTAACCCCTTATGAGTGGAGTTTTTTTTTAATGGATAGGAGATTAATTTAAAGTTGTGTTCTACAAATAAAAAAACAATAATCAAAATCGAGCTAGCCAATAAGAAGTTAATATTTCATCCCTTAGTTTCAACCCCTTAAAAGTGGAAGATGTCCCTCAAATTAAAACTGGACCCCACAAAAAGCACCAGCTTTCAAATAAAAAAAGAATTATCAAAATCGAGCTATCAATAAGAAGTTAATATTTCATCCCTTAGTTTTCAACCCATTAGAAGTGAAAGATTTTCCTCAAATTAAAATGGGACCACACGAGAAGCACTAGCTCTCAAAAAAAAAGAATTATCAAAATCGAGCTATCCAATAAGAAGTTAGTATTTCATCCCTTAGTTTTCAACCCCTTAAAAGTGAACGATTTCCTTTAAATTAAAATGAAACCACACGAAAAGCACTGGCTTTCAAATAAAAAAATAATTTTCAAAATCGAGCTATCCAATAAGAAGTTAATATTTCATCCCTTAGTTTTCAACCCTTTAGAAGTAAACGATTTCTTTCAAATTAAAATTGAGCCACACGAAAAGCACTAGCTTTCAAATAAAAAAATAATTTTCAAAATCGAGCCATCCAATAAGAAGTCAGTATTTCATCCCTTAGTTTTCAACCCTTTAGAAGTTAACGATTTCCTTCAAACTAAAATGGGACCATTCGGGAAGCATCAGCTTTCAAATAAAAAAAGAATCATCAAAATCGCTTCACCCAGTCGGAAATGCTGAGGTAACAAACATTAAAAAAAAAAAAAAAAATACAGTCGAATTGAGAACCTCCTCCTTTTTTTGAAGTCGGTTAAAAATAGTTTTAATTAAGAAAACTTATCTCATACATGATCAAATGAAACTTTTTTTTTTAAGTCGTCTCAAACCGAAGGGCCTTAGCTACTATTGCTTGGAATTATGTTTCGTCCAATAGTTTCTGGGATTGTCGGATTTCTATGATTGACTTCAGACACGATAAATTAATAGGTTTGTTCCAGACGTTGAAGCCAAACACGTCCACGTAAGACAAAGAGCAAGGCACACTGACCAAGAGACAAGAGTTAGTGAAGAAATGTTTCAGCCCTCAGCCGCTTGGCCGCATTAGACCGAGAGTCGAGCTATGAACGTACGTTTTCATGACAATAGCTTGCTTCGACACGGATTTGGAGGTGTTAAAACACCGCAAAACTGGTTTTAAATTAGGAAGAAGTTATGGCTTTATGATTTTTACTCACTCTTGTCTCTCGGTCAATGTGTCTTACTTACTCTTTGTCATTCGGTGGACGTGTTTGAACATCATCAAATGGACAAGTGGAACAAACCTGTTGTGAGCGTCATTTGTCTGGTTGGGGATTCCCTTTTCCATTTTTAAACGTTGTAATGCGGGACACAGAACGATAGCATGGGGAACTGTTAAAAGATCACCACACTTCGAACAACTTCTGGAGGCAGATTTCTTCAGAAAATGTGCATGGGAGAGAATGTTATGGCTTATTCTAAGTCTAGTGACTTGGTCTCGTCTGTATTTTGGTTGGGGCGCAACTTCCCAGGTGTTCTTGCCTACATCCCTCAAAATAGAAACTTCATTAAATCGTCGCAAATTTTTTGGCCTGTTTTTAGCATGTCGCGTGTTACATTCTCGGCAGGAAATCGGCAGAGCTCAACAAGCCAATATGGCGGCACCCATTTATACAATACAATTTCAAAATTTAGAGTATCCTACACATTGTTAGCTATATAGCATGTCGTTTTACCAGGGTTGTTGCGCGAGTTATTATTACATGAATGGCTATTTTCCTCTCCATCACAATGCAACGTTTTAGTATATTATAAGTTGTCATTGATTGTCAATCATATTTGTATTGGTATTTGTGTGTTTTGATCAGTATATTGATATAAATATTGTTGTTCACTTATCATGATAGACAATGATACAGCTAGTTAAAATAGAGCGAAAATATCTGACGGTGAATTATTTTTGCGCCGTAAGAGAAAGACTGCCGACAGAGTTCGTGCTTATAGAGACAGGAAAAAGGCTCCTGGTGAGTTGATTTAATTTTTATAGTGACTTTATTAAAATTATTAGATTTTTTTTTTTATGCAACTAAAAATTAGTTTTCATTGCCGTACTTTAGTAATAAGGAACCATTGTCGAAATCCTTCGCATTTCCATGGTTACTAATGTCAAAACTTGGAAACATTTACGGTTGCTATAAAAATTTTTCAGTAACCTTAGAAACGTAAAATTAATAAATGGTTGATTTAAACATCGATGGTACAGTGGACTAATTGCTAAACACTCGCACTAATCAAAGTGTAAATGAGCCTTAAGGACAAGTTATAAAATTGACTTGAATTTATAAATTTTAAACAATTCGAAAGATATTGGGTTTTTTTTCGGAGGTCAATAGTTTAGAGATACGATTATTTTGATTCGATCATTTCATCTTTTTAACCGACTTCAAAAAAAAGGAGGAGGTATTCAATTCGAATGTATGTTTTTTTTTTATGTTTGTTACCTCAGAATTTTCAACTGTGTGAAGCGATTTTGATGATTTTTTTTTTAAAGCTGGTGCTTTCCGTGTGGTCACATTTTATTTTAAAGAAAAACGTTCACTTGTAAAGGGTTGAAAATTAAGGGATGAAATATTAACTTCTTATTGGATAGCTCGATTTTGATAATTCTTTTTTTTTATTGATAGAACATAATTTTAAATTAATCTTATAACCATTTTTTATAAAAAAAACTCCACGCATAAGGGATCCACGCAAATAAAATAAGGGATGAAATAATAAATTTATCCTGGCTAAGCCGATTTCGATAATTTTGTTTTTATTACGTACATCGTACCTTTAAATTGTTCACATTTCAATTTTAAGAAAAAAATCAACCCCCTAAGGATAAAAATAGGGGATGAAATAGTGAAATTTAACTGAATCGTCGGATTTTGATGATTTTTTTTTCGTTCGGAAAGAGTTTTCCACTTAGTTCTATCATTAAATTTAAAAGTAAAAAATGTCAACCCTTAAGGACAAAAAGAATGATGTAGTAACTTTTAACATTTAACGGCGCTGCCTCATATGAACTGCGCGTTGAGTAGATTTTCCCATATTCAAAGAAATAAAATCAGTTATCAAACTTCAGATCACTAAATATCGAGAAATAAATAAAATTATAACAAAATGAAAAACCGAATTCAAAATAAATAAAAAATCTTAAACAAAAAATGAATTAATAAGTAAAAGATAATTGCGCATCCTTGCAGTGTCAACAACTTACAAATTATTAGGATGATACAATGTACAACTATTGTTATTTTTGGAGTTGGTGTCAGCAAAGGATACGGCCATATTGGTGCTAAGCAATAAACGGGAATGCCTTATGAAATTTATTTTTCAAATGAACTTTTATACAATATTTTAATACTGTGACAATATCTAGCGACCTTTAAACTACAAAATACCAATAACTAATTAAACCTTTTTACAAATGAACATTTATATTTATTTCCTTGGCTTACACCAACTCCAAAAATAACAATAGTCGTACATTATCTCATCCTAATAATTTGTAAGTTGTTGACACTGCAAGGATACGCAATTAATTTTTACTTTTTAGTGCATTTTTTGTTGAAGATCTTTTATTTATTTTAAAGTCCAGTAAATCGACAACAACTCCACCATCATACACTTACTTTAATTTTTTTCTAACAAGAAACGGTCAGAGAATTTATTTTATATACGTGCTTACGTTTTTTAATTAAAAAAAAAAAAAAACTCTATAAAAATGTTTATTTCAACTGGCCTTAACTTATAGTAATTAAATTGGCGCCCATGCGTTGCATATTATGCATAAAATATACTCACTTACATCGACGAAGAACAAGAAAAAAAAAACACATAAATATTTAAAAACGTCTAATTGAACATAAAATATTTAAAATATTAATTAACTACCTGTAAAATTACATGACAAACTAACTGTTTTGTGTACACACTACAAGTCTATAATGAACATAGGAATTTTTAATAAATTTTCAAAGCTCTTAATTTTTAAGCTCAAGCTTTTAGATAATACGTGAACCAAACAAAACGTGTCTCGTTTACTAAAATGATTTCAATGAGTTAGTAAATAAATTTTCGCTTCATTTAGCCTTTCGTTGGAAAAATGAGGGCTATATTAAATTTTTCATATATCGAGATCTAAATAAAAACGTTTCTTCGTTCGTTTCAGCTCTTTTTTCTGGTTTTAGTTTGTATAAATTTCTAATAAGTGCACGGATTGTAAGATACTCGGGCGCGATATTTCGACGAAGAAATGTTTGATTTATTTTTCATTTTTTTCTTTTCTTATAATATAAACTCGTACAGTTCGAGCATTGAAGATTTGATCAAGACGTTGGGAAAATATTTGCATTTTCTTGACTCTTAACGGTTCGTCTTTCGTATATACTATATCTATATATGTTTATGTGTATAAGCGACGTATGATATGTAAATAGTCACACATACAAACTAAAATTTGTGTACGGGCACTGGAAAAAGGTCGGTAATACATGACGTGAGCGCATAAATATTTAATTTCTTAATTACGACTTGGTATGTGTTTGTAAACATGCATATTTGCTGAGTGTCGATGTGTGTTAAGATCTTGTATTTATTTATCTATTCATTTCATAAATTTTATAAATAAAACGAATTGAATTACAAATTCAAAGAAAAAACGAGACAACATTTAAACTTTATGTGACTCTAATTTGCTAATTGAAATTCCGCGAGGCTTTTAAGCCGGATCAAGTGATCAGACACGTAATAATTTTTTAAATTTACAACTCAAAGTAGGTTTTGCCTCAACGCCATCTTGATAGGTCGATGCAAGACGTTTTTTTTTTTTTTTTTTTGAAATCTGCATATAAATTGGATTTGTAGGTGTATGAACACATTATGGATGATGACATCGTTTTGATTCAATTAGATTTGGCGAGTATGGTGCTAACCACCTATATATATACATACTAACAAACGCCACAGACCCAAGATTCAATTTTAATAAAATGACAAAGTACAGACAAAAAATACAATTACGTGGGATGATTTTCTCTTTTTCATGACATAGAGACTTGTCAACACG
The DNA here is from genome assembly GCA_958496155.1 of Sisyra nigra. Taxonomy (NCBI): domain Eukaryota; kingdom Metazoa; phylum Arthropoda; class Insecta; order Neuroptera; family Sisyridae; genus Sisyra; species Sisyra nigra. Next base: position 40,173,045 of record OY292317.1, read on the forward strand.
ATTTTTGGGATATAAAAACACAAAGATAATGACTCTGAATGATACAAGCCATAAAAGATGATGTTTCATTAGTGACAAAAAAATGTCATTCCCCTGATTTGTGTTTAAAACAATTTAAAGAAACCATAAAAAATCATCCATTTAGGACGTTAAAAATGTTTACTATATATAAAGACTAAAGATTTGACACCCTAACATGAGAAATCGCTACTTTTGTGTCACCCTGTAGATACCCTTACAATTGATAATATCGAAAAAAGTTTCAAATAAAAGTTGTTGAAAAGTACAATTTGTATCGAAAGTATTCTATGAAAATTTTTGATATTTCAATCAGTTTAAAAATTATGACAACATTAAAAAATATACCATATCAGACTTTTATTTTTTTTAATAAGTATATCGAGGTACCTATTAATTTATTTCCTTAATAAATTAGTAGTAGTACAATCTTTCAAAGAAAAAAAAATGGTTTGGACCTCGTTAATTGAAAGAAATTCCGAATTAATAAAAACATAGTCGTTTCTAGGCTTTAACGACTATACATAAGGTATATCAAGATTATGTTTGGGATATTTTTGATAGTAAATTTGATTCCCTTCAACTTTTATTTGAAACTTTTTGCCATATAAGCCTCCATTTTCTAGACATAAATAAAACAAAAATTATCTTTTTTTTTATAAAAAAACCCAAAATTAAAAAAATGTCTAAACAATCGTTTTTAATTTCCACTCAATAATGAACGATCTGAAAACATGTAATTCCCCTGGCAGTCTAAACAACAAAACGTACTCTTTCAATTTTTAAAGTGAAACTTTTGATGCATTGTCTCAAATTTTTTGGCCTGTCTTTAGCATGTCGCTAAATGTAACACATTCTCGGCAGGAAAACGGCAAGTGTTCGGCAGAGCTCGTATACACATTGTTAGCTATATACCATGTTGTTTTACCAGGGCTCTTGCGCGAGTTATTACTGAATGTAATGAGCTATTTTCCTCTCCATGGCAACGTTTTAGTATATTAAAAGTTGTCATTAATTGTCAATCATATTTGTATTGGTATTTGTGTTTTGATCAGTGTATTGATATCAATGTTGTTGTTCACTTGATCATGATAGACAAAGATACAGCTAGGGAGAATAGTGCGAAAATATCCGACGGTGATGTTACAATAGATAACAACAGGCAGATGATCGATTTAACAATAATCAACAAATTCAATAATGAAAATAACATTTGAGTATTAACATCAATAATGGAAATTCAAAAATAGTTGCAACGGTGCGCGTTAAGTCAGACAGCGAATTCGTGCCACATCCCTTTCTTTTTATTCTATTTTCATACCCTAAATCGAATAATTTTCAGTTACTCAAGTGCCTTAAATCCGAAAAAAAGTTTCACTTGCATCGTGGTTTCGTAAAACCACACAATATTTTTTTTTTTTTTTTTTTTTTTGTTAAGAGCCCAACTCTAAGGTGTTTCAGTATTTTGTTAAGATCATTATTGACATAAAATTTGACTCCCTACAACTTTGTTTTGAAACTTTTTATTAAACCGCCTATTTTTAGGGTAAATAAAACAAATGAAAATCAACGAAAATTTTTTAGAAAAAAAAAATCAAATTAAAACAGATGATTCTCAAACAAGTGATTTTCATTTTATTTAACTAAATTACTTATATAAAGCTTAAATAATGTAATTCCCCTGTTAGTCTTTTACTGAAGATCTACCTCAACCGTTTTATGTTGACGACTAAACACTTGAGGATATCAATATTGTAATCAGGACATTTGTGATAGTAAATTTGCTATCCGATAACTTTTGTTTACATTTTTTCCATTTATCCCTCCATTTTTACTATCTATATATTTTATAATCTTTCTATTTTATTATCCCACCAATTTTTTTAATACTTCTTAAAATGTTTGTATCTGTAAGGACTTATTTGATCATTTTCAGTTAATTATAATAAAATGTCATTTAAATAGCAACAATCAAGTTATCTATGACTAGATCTACGCTCATTGGATGATAACAGGAACCAAGCGTTTTCATTCGTTGGAACTTAGAAACTTCCAAAGCTTGCTCGCTATGTTAGAAATATTTTTATTAAAGACTCATTAAAATTAACTTCTCTGGTTTCATTTCACACATTTCCTGGTTGATTTTTTGGTGTGACCCAACCGAAAATGATTGTATCCGAGGAGAGAGCTAATGAAGCGTAAAGTGTGGCTACTTATGTATCTCTTCGATAAACACAGCTAGGATAGAGCGAGTCAACATTGGTCTCAGAAGCACCAAAAGACAGATGTGTTGACTTTTTGGGGTTCCTGGTCTTTGTGCGTGTGTACAAATACATTTGTGTACACAACGTCTCTAATCGAATTAACCGAAAAATCTCTCCATTTAATTGTTCCTCTCCGATTAAGCGAACAAAGACTCCAAAAAACGGATTAAATAAATCTTTCAAAAAGGCACCAAGTGTTTACTAAGAAAATATTTTCTTACTTTCAGAGAATATGTTGAATTGGTCTTACCTGAAAAAAAAAAGAAAAATGTTATTTTATTTTCTTTTTAAAACGGGAAAAATTTTGGTAGTTTTTTTGTTAAATTACAACACACGCATTTCCCATTTTTCCCCCAAACGACAAGAACGTTTAAGGACACGCACTCGTTTTCACTTAACGTCCCATTTTTCTCAATCCCCATATATACACGTCCTCATATATTATCCGATATAGCGACGAGGATATGAAAAATCCAGGATAAATGTGCACCGAAAAGAGCACAGCCAATATTCGTTGAGTGACGACATTTACTCACTCACACACACAAAAACCATCTCAAATCTTTTAAGTTTTTTTTTTTTTTTTCGTGGAACACCATATAATTACTATCTATTACATATTAGGTCATGAACGGGACAAAAAATAACTGTCCGTCTTACCAAAGTTAAATTATAGAGTAATTTGAATTTTATATCTAATGATTAGTATGTTTAATAATTTATTATTAATTATAGGATTCGGAGTCGGCGAAGAGTGAATGAGGGGGGCGCCTAAAAAAACGCGCCTTGTACGTTTCTCTCTTCAATAATAACAGGTTTTTCAATCAATTTCAAAAATTAAACATATAAGAAAAGAAATTAAAACCGACCGACACACAGCGTTTTTAATGAAAACGAAACTTTTTTTTTCTTTCAATAAAAATTAATATTTACCATCAATTAATAGAGAACGATCAACATTTAAAATGTGAAGGTTTGTGTCGTGATGCTTTGAAGTAAAAAAAAAAAAAAAAACGTAGTTATGAAACTTTAGAGAGGCTTGGCTCGAAAAGAGCGGACGACCTGAGCGACCTGAACTAATATAACCTATGTATATGTACAAATTGTATAGAATATATCCTTTAGCCATTTTTTTTTCGTTTGTGATTCGTTTGAAAAAATATTTTTAGACATTGAGGAGAAAATTACTTGAAAAAACAAGCATGGCTAATCGTTTCCTCTCACGTGGCTGGTTTGTCACGCATGATAAATGGGTGGTTCGAGTGATTTTAGTATGAAATCGGCCACGTGGCTCTTCATCGATGAAAATAGCTGCCGCTATGGACACGATTTAGTGAAAGTGATCTTAAAGAAAGGGTTTCAATTAGGACAAAGTACCAACTTTTAGTGTGGCTAAAAAGTATTGATTTAAATGAAAAAATTGTTACGATTAAGAAAACTGGCTTTATCAGGCACAGTACTTTCTTTTATGAAACTCGCCGTTGGTTAATAGTACTATAAGCACTTTAAAACTATACTAGTAGAAGCCCGGTAGTTAACAGAATTGACTTCTATTCTAGTGCATGGTATCAGTGTATATGGACTATTTGAATTCCGTGGCACCTTCACTCCATTGGCTGGCACTGTTACGCAAAAAACCAATAAGATATCGGAGACAAACTGACCCACACTTAAGCTGCATATGAATAAGATAAACAGAACTATATGAATACAGCCTCTATGTATATACGAACCCCCACCCTTAACTGCAAAACCCTCCTTATTTGAATTTTCCCAGAAAAAAGTTTCAAATAAAAGGTGTAAGGCATTAATGCGTCTAAGCACTGCAGCAAGTTTAAAAAAAATCGTTGGAACTATTTTCAAAAACAATTGCAAAAGCTTAAAAATTCTTAGTAAAAAGTTGAGCTTTCGATTATACGATTTCAATCAAAAGCTTCGCGGCACAACTAGATGTAATAGGCAGGCTAAATTCCAAATTTGGTGGTGAAATTCGGATAAGCTTTCGATACGATATTGCTGTCACACACAGACACACATACACACAGAAATGTTTCTAAAAACCACTTTTATGGATTTAGGGTACCTCAAAACGTGTATTTCCATCGAAAACTCGAAATCAAAAATTCGATCCGATTACAATATTTCTTTTACTAAAAAAAGTAAAAAAAATAGTGTGCTTGCGGACCACACACTAGAAGTATAACATCTTTTGCTATCTATATATGTATCAGTGGCGTGCGGTGACTTTTGAAACAGGGCATGTGGTTAGAAGTGGGGGGGAGGGTTATAAGAACCACATTTTTAAAATTTATTTTTTTATTTGATATAAGTGATGTTATAAGTATTTTTTTTAAATTAGCCTTATTCGACGCTCCTTCTTACAAAAATCATCAACAACCGCATCATCTAATGTATTTAAAAACCACGAAAATAGTTATCATCCTGAAGAACAGAACATTTGTATGGCTTTTGGGTCAATAATTCAAAATAACTCACAAAAAGTATCAGTAACAATTAAATTCACTGTTTAGATTCAAAACGGCAAACGCATCTGCAGACCGTTAATCAGCTATGTTAAATGCAGAGAGAGAGAGTATTTGACCGTACTAGTGCGCATGCGCGACCAATTCGAAGCAAACAATCGCATGCTACTGTCGCCAACGCATTCATTCGGCTTTTGCCGTTCATTTGATTTGGTAAACTATGCCAATTTTATGAGTGATACATTTCATTATTACGTAAATTAAAAAATTTATAAATGATAAAAATATATCCTTTTTAGAATGATTTTACAAATGCAATTACGTAAATTAAAAATTAAATGAATAAATCATAAACAATATTCAATTTTTAAAATCGTCTTACAATCCAAAGGCATCTACAGCATGTATGGACCGCACGCCTCTGATATGTATATATATATATATATATATATATATATATATATATATCACATGTTTTCACATATTACTAGTAAATGTAAGATTCAAACAACAAGCTTATGATAGGAACAATCGGCAATGAGAGAAAATGTACGGGCTTGCTTGCTCTTACAATACATCTAGATCTATGTAAACTCTCGACTGTAGACGTTAAACTCAATGTAGAAGTAGGGACAATGTAAAAGAGAATCGAAGAATAGACCTGCACTGTGTATTAGATATACGAACGTAACTCTATCTTTTTCTATCTTTACTAACGTATATCTCCCCTCTCAACTTCGATCGCCTCGCCAGATCACACTTTTCGTAACGCTTCTTGAACACATTCATTTCGTTACATTCTTTCTTCATGTAACTGTTACAAAAATTTTAAGTAGTTTGCCGTTTGGGTTCAGAAAGAAAAAAAATCCCCAGATATGATCGATTTAAAAGAAAATTAAAAAGAATTCTTAAAAATTATCCTAAGAAATTAACCTAAAAATGTATCAATTGAAACGTTTGTAAATTGTTTTTGCTTCCTAATTATATACAATATACTCTATACCAGAATTCTTCAACCTGAGCTTCATTTAAATTCATAAACTAGTTGCTTCTTAAACATAAAGTTCCTTCTAGAAAACCATGAGATTGAAGGATTCCAAAAAAATAGAAGCATAAAAATCCCACTCTCAACTGCTATAGATGCAAAGCTTAAGAAACGTTTTGTTTGAACTCGCTAATCTTAGACACTACAATTTGCAACCATACAAAAGAATTTTAAAACTATTCCTGGTTATCTTGAGGGTGCTTTAGGGTATTTCAAATCCCCTAGATTTTTAAAAAATCCAACTATCGTCTGAAACTATTTATAACTAACCCATTATATATTAATCAACACCAACAAGCTACCAAAGATATTAAATAATGAAGTATTTTAATTTTTACAGGTTGCAAATGAACGCAGGTGAAACCGCGGGGCACATCCAGTAATAACAATAAGTCAAACACAAGGTAACGTAAAATATAAAACATTTTTTATAGATCCGTTTTATAAGTTTTAATTTAAACGATAAAAAATGGAAGCTGCTTAAATCATAGACCCCAATTTTAAGTAAAAAAATTGGGTAAATCCCTAGATTTTACAAATAAATGATCCTGTTATGTTCATTTGATACGTTTCCATGGTAACTATAACGTTAAAAGTAACCATATTAAAAAACAATACATAGAATCTCATTTCCATGGCTACCACTAAATAATCTCAAACTTTGACGTTCCGGTAACTATGGAAATGCTTTAATTTTAAATAAATGGCTGAATGATAAGTCAAATAATTAATTATTCGAAATCTCACCAATTTTTGAATGGATTACCCTCCAGTTAAGATTTTTAAAGTTTAAACCTCAACAATTTTTTTTTTTGATCCTTACCATCAAGTATTGTAAGATATGAAGGGTTTAACTAAAGTTTGATGTCTGATAGTTGACATCAACAGTAGTGTAAGTTATTGGAATTGGTACAAAGGCGTTTTGGGTCATTTTAAACATAATAAGGAGTCATCCATAAATTACGTCACACGAATTCATAATTTTTGACCCCTCCCCCGTCCTTGTCACAGCTGGTCACATTTGTGAGACCTTAGTGTGACGTCACATTATTGAATTAAAACAGCAGTTCCAAAATGTATTTTATTTCAATTTAAATGATTTTTAATAAAATTAACATCAAACCAAACATTCCAAGAAATAAATAAAAAAAAAGATTAATTATATTAATTAAAGATCAAACTTAATCATTTTGAGTCCATGGACCTACTTTTTTAAACACTTAGATTAAAGAAGATTTGAAATATGACGTCACGAAATTTAGGACCTCTCCCACCCCCTTGTCACACAATGTCACACTTCGTCGACCCCTCTCTCCCTCTTAACGTGTGACGTAATTTATGGATGGCCCCTTAGTAGCTTTAAGAAAAATTAGATTCATTTAAGCCTTTAGAATAAATTGACACTTAAGTAGTACGTAGACCTTTTTATATCACTGAGAAACAAGGAATCGTTAGTAAGTCTTTTTAAAAAGCTCCATTTTCTCCCAATTTACGAAAAACTACAAATCCTAGAGAATAGTTGTGAGGCCAATCTGGAAGAAGTTTTCCAAATTATCGCAGTTGATAAATTTACTCTATACTACTTACTTACTACTTACTTACTTACTTACTTACTTACTCTTTACTCTTACTACTATATATTGGGGTATTGTTGAGACAACCCTATAGTTTTCAGATACTTTCTCAGTCTACACACGTAAAAAAATAGTGGTGTAAAATTTACAACACTAAACTTGTAATATTTTTACTGCACTTTGTGTTCACTATAACCACAAATGTAACATTAGATAACACACTGTGTTGTATTCAGCTCTAACGTATAGTATTTTTACTACCATAGTGTAGAAAATATATGTAGCTGTTACAACTGCTGAGTGTTGTACAATTAACAAATTTTGGCGTTTGCGCATGCGGCGCGTACAACATAACCAATAATTTTGACAGATAAATGCAAGTGTCAAAAATTCAACTACATTTTTACTAGTTCGTGTTGTAAATAATACAACAGTTTTTTTATTATATTTGACTGGTAAACGTTACCACACGTGGTGTCATCCTATATAATACTAGTTAATGTAGTAAAATTAACAAGGAACGTTGTTAAATCTACAACACATTTTTTTCCGTGTAGCTTTAGTTTACAAGAAACCGTTCAACTTGTGGGGTAAAAATATTTGTTAAATAAATTTTGAACCCACAACTAAACCAAGTCAACGATGCATACCTACGATTAAATTATTTACGTGAAAATTCAAAAACATTTTCGCCTGTAAACACTGAGCATTTCCATTATATTAAGAAGGCCGCCTGTTGTCGAGAATATGAGAACAAAATTCAAAGGCTGCAAGTTTAATTTACTGCGTTGAACGACTCGCTTACTTTGCCGTCCCTTAGTTAACAATTCAAAATTACCTTTTTACCCCCCAAAAAAAAACCCTATCTAATTTCACTGTTAAAAACTGAAAATAATACCCGGCTTTGTTCTCTCCGAACGCACGATTTCCTGTGGCTGGATGCCTTTTTCTCTCTATGTACTCGAATGCCAGATCTTTGTATTCTCGCCCTCTCTATTCCCATATTAATGCATTAAATAAAGATGACTTATAATAATTATATTTTTTTATTAATATTTTCATGCGTTTCAACGACCGGATATTTAGAGGTCTATTTGCTATTCATATCATTGCCATCCACAAGACGGGGAGAATGAAATGCATTAGAGAGTTAGACATTAAAATTTATTGTTGCTTGATGGTTTTTTAAGACAATGTGTATATATGTGGTGTGTTAAATGCTTGCTGATCGTTAATTTTTTCCTTCTCTCCAAAGGGATGAGAGACTCAGTTTCAACGACAGAGAAATAGTCATTATACTTTTTTTTTTTGTTTCGCGTATCTCGTAACTTTTCAGAAAAGTTTTCCATCCCCTTATCGTTTCTTTCCCCATGGACTTTAATTAAAAAATAAAGACGTAAGCCGACCATAAAGAGACAGATTTTTAAATATAAAACTGTTTTAAATAGATTTTAAGCGATGCTCGTTCGCATGTTTTTTTGAAGTTATACTTCTTTAGGCGCGGTATGAAAAAATGATGAGAGTGAAATTTTTAGATGGGCGGCCATCTTGAGACAAAAATTAACAAAACGAAGTTGGCCGTAAAAACAATCGGTTGGTTGTTGCGCGTAATTTGAATTTTTGTTTTATTTATTTACTTATTTATTTATTTTTATATTTAAATTAAAAGTAATTATATATACAAATGACACATATTATTAAAAAATAAGTTATTACTTTTCTCGAATTTTGTAGTAGCTGTTATACTATTTGGAGTTTAGTGATGAAAATGACGTCTGCATTCCATGCATATTCTTAGTTATCACGAAATCTGGGATTCTGAAATGATCCAACCATCTTAGAATAATAATTTAGTAGCACAAGATATCTATCATATATCACAAGAAACTTCATTTTCATGACATGCTAGAATTGTTAACCAGAAAAATGATCCTGACAAATTTTATAAACGTCTGGTAGCTTCCTTTGGATATTATTTATTGATATAAATTAAAATATTATTCTCTGAATTTTATTTTTAATAATTATATCTTTAAATATATATATTATTATTAAATATCAATTTACAATTTTTTAAAATTGATTATTTGAATGAAATTAATAAAAACTAATTTTTAATGATGCCAAAGAAGTATAACTTCTCACACGCGTACATAAGTACACGCAACCACTTTTTTTTTTAATTAAATTGATGAGAGGGAAAAGATGAACCTCTGAAAGCTTGTCTTGAGCAAAAGTTTGCCAGGATTTTTTTCGTCGTGGAAATCCATTATTTTACAATGTTTATCTATCGTCTCGTCACTCATTTCCATCGTTATATTTTCCGACCGACCCCCCTCAAAACTAATCGAACAAAGTTGAAATTGTGTATGTGATTTTGATTTGACTCGAATATATGCATTTCATTATGACTGAATCCACGTAAATTATTTGAGCGAGGAAAGTTTTCGTGTGAAAATTAATCTCGAATTATTACTAGGGTTTCGTCGTTGTTGCATTGGGATTTTTCTCGAATGACCAGTCAGGGTTTTCAGCATGGCCTCTTAGTGGTCGGTGGCTAAAAGTTTTGCCTCATATATTTTCTCTAATGGGAACATGGGGGAATAAAACTATCAAATGCTACATAGGATCAATGTGTAATGGGACTCGTTAACACATTGTTGTGTCGTTGGTGGTTGTAAGTAACTAAGGGACCTGCAACTCTCCATGATTTACTCTTTTCGTGAAAAGTTTTGAATCTATCATAGATAAAATGATGCTGATTAAATGGCCATTTTTCACCGAGACTTTGTTTATATGGGGGGGGGAACGATGAGCTGATGAGAAAACGAGAAAAATCTCATGCAAGGGAGAGGCCATTATTAAATGGCTAACGAACTATGAACGCAAAGATAAAAATGCCTGTCATTTGATTTGAACGCGGGCGGAAAAAGCGCTGTGACGGAACTTTTGAATTTGCACGTGCGGGAAAAAACCAACGCTGCGCTGTCCCCCGCCCCAATTTTGCATTTTACCAAGTTGCATTTAGTTGTTAAAACAATTCATATGGTGGCTCTTAATGGATTTTTAATGGATGTTTTTGCCAAGAAAAATTCAAGCGTTAAAACGATAAAGAAAAAGGGTTAGAACACGATTTTTGAGTCTTTAACTTGGAAAAATTACAAATTCAAAGTAATTCAATCGAAAATTAGCCAAGATTCAAATTAATATTTGGATATGAGCCATTTTTTACAGGTGGTGTTTTCATAGTTACTGTAAAATAAGGACTTGAAATTGCTTCATGGTTGCTTTTGAAATAGGTTTTTCCAAAGTCCTCTTCAATGTATTTTTCCTTTCAATTTTTTAATGAAATTTTCTTCCTCCCCTTCTATTCGCTCTGTGTAAAGTCATGGTAGGGAGAGGCAAACCGATGCTTGCTCTCGCAGTGGACAAACTGAGTATTAAAAAAGGCTGTTTTTAAAGTTCGAGCGAACAAATACATATGAAAATTTTAAAATTTTTTTACGATTTAAATCAATTAAAAACGAGGCACCACAGTTGCTATTTAGTTATTTACTATAGTATATTTTACTCTGACATTAACTTAACCTAATATTTACTGGCATTTTTTTTGTTCATTTCGTTGATCATATTTACATATTTTTGATAGCTGAACGGCCACTTTGTTGCAACGAATTTTTTTAAATTTTAATTGCAAGGTCCTTTTTGTGGATATATTAAAAACCTTTTGGTCACCTCCTTTAGTTCATACATGGTATGGCGCTACAGTCGCCCACAGAGCGAAAAGCTTAGAAAATATGGTACATATTATAATAAACAATAAGTTTCCATGGAAACATCAGAACCAACCATTTTGGTAAATGAGAGGAAAAAAGTAGCTCTAATACAGCATTTCCATGGTAACCTAAGCAATCTTTGGATTTGATTATTCTGTAACCATGGAAACGCTTATTTTAAATTTATAGAAGGCATTGTATATGTATGTGTGCTCGACAAATCCTCCAATAACTCAAAAACTATTTAGTAGATTTTTATGATTTTTTTTTTAAATATTTGTAATGATTTCGGGGTTCATTTATTGCATACATTGGATTCTTCCCGTATTACCACCTAATCCAGGTTATAATAAGGTTTATAAGGTTTATAAATAAGGTTTAAAGCTAGAGAAATAGTGCAGAGTTTTTTTTCTCGTTAGCAGAAAACCAGGTTAGGGCTTGTTCCTCCCGCACGGCAGCCTTAGAATTATTGTACTCCTGTTCTGATCATGTATCCCTGTTGTACAAGGATTTGCTTATTTCAGGTTCAGCATTCTGCCTAGCAGAACCCTAAACTAAGCGTTTTTACACGATTTGTTTCTGTTTGGGCGTCATTAATCCCACACAGGAGCCGCCACTTTGTGAGGACTTTACTCCACATCCCTAAACTGTCTGCATTTGGGGTCTTGTTGAGACAACCCTATAGTTTTCAGATACTTTCTCAGTCCACACACGGAAAAAAATAGTGGTGTAAAATTTACAACACTAAACTAGTAATATTTTTACTGCACTTTGTGTTCACTATAACCACAAATGTAACAGCAGATAACACACTGTGTTGTTCAGCTCTAACGTATAGTATTTTTTACTACAATTGTGTAATAAATATATGTAGCTGTTACAACTGCTGAGTGTTGTACAATTAAGAAATTTTGGCGTTTGCGCATGCGGCGCGTACAACATAACCAATAATTTTGACAAATAAATGCAACTGTCAAAAATTTCAATAATTTTTACTGGTTCGTGTTGTAAATAATACTATAGTTTTTTAATTACACTTAACTGGTAAACGTTACCACACGTGGTGTCATCCTATATAATACTAGTTAATGTAGTAAAATTAACAAGGAACGTTGTTAAAACTAGGTAGCGATATTAACAATTTGTTATGTTTTGAGTTAATTATTCCATCTAACGAATTTTGTGTTTACGTTTGGCAAATTTTGAAATTTTCAAGAGTTAAAGGCCCGAAAAGTGATTTTCTAGTAAGAAATCTTAATAAAAATAAGCTAAAATTTTTTTGTCGACATTTAAAGACGGTTTGTATTAATGCTTTGTAATACCAATTAGTGTTGTATTTGTGTCCCAGTGGTTAAAGTCACAGTCTCTCATGCGGAAAGTCAGCGGATCTAATTTTTTTTTAACTGTACATTCGGTAAAGCCACTGGTTATATATATGTAAACGCCTTTCTGAATACTTCCAACTTTTTGAATGAAAAAAAAATGACTTGTAAATTCATTGATAAAACGACAAAAATAAAATCAGTCAGTTTTTTACTACTTTTGATACACTCCGTCTCTCAAACAAGAGCATTAAAACGCCATAAATAATTTGAAATTTGATCTTTGTCGAGTCACACGCGCAAATTAGTCGCCAACATTTCATAATCCCATCTTTGAGCTCTATATTCAATTTCCAATTTTTCCGACTCTTACATATACAAAACTGAAAGAAGAAACGCGCTTATCTTCTAATGGAATTTCGTGACAGTAAATTGAAGACATCTTACGAGTCAAACCTTTTTGTTTCATCTGCATGAATATTCCGCTATAGTTGTATTATAGAAAATTGAAGTGGAGAAATAATGTACGTAGATATAATAATGAAACGGAGAAATGGAGGAATGTTTATTAGAATAAGTCACCGGCTTTGTTTCGTTAATAGTTGACTTGAATGGAAATTTAATATGTATTGTATAGTTGGATGTGTGATAAGCCAAAGTTGGGTGTTTGGATGCCTTTTTTATCTTTCCTTCATGCTCTTATCTCTGTGTATAGTTTTTTTCTTCGAGATAACCATGCTTTAATTAATTTCACAACGATAAGTCTTGCAGTTGACTTTTTTTTATTTTGTTCCGTCTTACGACACTAAACGACTGCATATGCATACGATTTGATAATTGAAATTAATTTTTGCCATGAATTACTTTTGATTAAGTCGATGGCAATAAGAAGAGACGAAGGAAACTCGGCTCATAATTAACATCCGGTCCTCGTCTTTTTCCCACGTTACCGGCAATTCCTGGCTCGTTCCAAAACAACTGTAATCATCATCATCATCCCACCAACGTTGTGATGCCGAAAAATTCGCTATGTGACCAAACTATGATTTCCCTAGTTAAGTGCCGCGGTCCCATTCAAATTATCGATCTAAAAATTATCGATTTACCAAAATGGTCACGTCATTAGATAAAACCAAATATTAATAAAAAAAATCATAAGCCAGCGGACATTGCGAATAGTTTCCGTCAATTTTTCGTCAGTTTTATATGCATATTAATTAAAATAAAACGCGTGATTCGAATTAATCCACATTTAAAAGATACGTCCAATCGATCGATTCCTGGCACGTTTTTTTTTTGGGTACGTGATTTGAGAAAAAATTCGCCTTAAAATCGCCGTAAAATCTTCCTAAACTCCTTGAATAATCGACTATTATCGCTAAATTATTAATAAAAAAAATTATTACCAACGTATTTATGTTAAATGTTCTTTTGAACAATAGCATGAAAATTAAAAACATCGAAATCAAATCTTCCACTTCCCGATGTTTTCCTACACCATGAATCTTTAAAACAAAACGAAATAATTAATAGCCCAATGTACACTGCCGGCCAAAAGTTTGTGACCATATAGATTTAAGCCAAAAAAAGGAAATATTTTTAAAAATTCAAAGACAAATACAGTAAAAATGTTTATTAATATTATAGTTATAACCTTTAAACATACTTAGTATAGAAAATAAACATAAAAAATTATTCTATAAAAAAAAATGAACTAATTACTCAAACTGTTTTTTCATCAAAAAATCCTCCCTTGCACTTTATTACTTTTTCTACTAGCCTCGGCATTCTACTTATTAATTTATTTATGGTTTCTTGAGAAATTTTGTTCCAGCTTTCTTGTAGTAGTCTCCACAAGTCTGCAAGTGAAGAGGGACACTTCTCTCGGACATTCCTATCAAGCTCGTCCCACAAAAGCTCGATTGGATTGAGATCCGGACTTTGCGGTGGCCATTTCATGATTTTTAAAACTCCTTCTGCTTCTTTTTGTAATAAATAATTTTTACATAGCTTGGAAGTATGCTATGGATCGTTATCTTGCTGGAAAATGAACCCATTGCCAATTAAACTTAAGCCTGATGGTACGGCATTTTTTTCGAGAATTGTTTTATATTCCTCTTTCTTCAAAATTCCATCAATTTTAACCAAATTTCCAAATTCATGGCCTGAGAAACAACCCCAGACCATTATTGAACCACCACCGTGCTTAACAGTTGGCACTACACAATCTGGTAACATCTTTTCTTCGGTGCTACGCCGAACGTAAATTCGTCTATTTGAGCCAAATACTTGGAATTTTGACTCATCAGTCCAAAGAACTTTTTTAAAATCATCTTCTGTTCAATCTCGATGGAATAAGGCCCACTGCATCCTTTTTTTCTTATTTTGCGGCCTTAGTAAAGGTTTCCGAACGGCAACACGACCAAACAGTTTAGCGTTCCTCAACCGTCTTTTCACTGTGGTAAGCAAAACTGGTTTATTTAAAGATTTGTTCACTTCAGCACGAATTTTTGGTGCTGTTAAGCGTCTATTCCTTTTGCTGGTAATAACGATAAACTGATCCTCACTAGAAGTAGTAGCTCTCGGTCTTCCTGAACGTGGAAAATCTTGAAAACTACCCGTTTCCTTAAACCGAATAATTGTGCAATGAATACAAGTCTTCGAAAGTTTAAGTTGAGACGCAATTTCACGTTCGGATTTGCCTTCATTATGTAAAGTAACAATGGCAGATCGAGTTTCGATATTTATTTCTCGTACTTTTCCCATTTTTAAAACGTTTCAACTATAGAAACCCCAAGTTAAGACTAAATTAAATTATTCGTACAAAATGGTACATAACTTTAAAAAAAATTTAAAATAACCTGTTTTAGAAAGTCTAAATAATAACAAAGAATAGCCAGTGCAAAATTAAAGAAGAATAGAATTAAAGAACAATTAATACGGAGCTACTTTAAATATAATGATGACCCTTCCACTGGCCAGACACCCTGCGGTCTTGGATGTTTTTAAACAGAACCCATTAATTCTATTTGTACCTGAGAAACATACCTACAAAAGTCTCTTTAGATGTTCATCAGTAATTTAAAAATATGTATGGACAACAATTTTTATTTTATTACCGAAACTTTGAATACAATAAGTGATAGCATAAATATATTACAACTGGTCTCAAACTTTTGGCCGGCAGTGTACCTATTGGTATATATCGTGATGCGCCACCCGGAAGGCAAACAAAGACCACCGAATCGTTCTTTGGACGTTCCAAACAAAGATAACACGATTTTCTTGCGAGACATGCAATCATAGTTTTTAGATATTGGGAATTTATGAACGTATTGTCCGTGTGGAAAATGAATTATTTATACTCAGGTGTGTACATATCCTACGATATATATACACACAGAGAGAAAAATATTCGAAACGCCACACTAACAATTGGTCAGTCAATCAACCATCAAAAAACGCAAGAATAATAAAAAAAAAACGATTGGAAAATTTAAGTCAGACAATTTTCCTCGAAAGAAAACTCGACAATACGTGATTATATCATTTAATATGCCAATGTTTGATTGAAAAATTGTTAAAATTGAGATTTTCCTGTTAATATTTTAAGGAAAATTGCAAATTGCTGAGTAATCTCAAAAGTAATTTTCAAGTAATTTCTAAGAAAATAAAACTTGAAGAAATGGAAATTATCCATCATGATTCAACCTAAGAATGGAAATGTCTTTAATTTTCCATTGTGATGGCCCAATAGTTGAAGAAAATATTAACTTTAAACGTTTCTTCGATTTTTAATATTTTAATTACCCCATTTATTTTTTTGATATTTAAATCATACGGGCCCCCCATTATCGTTCTTCACATATCTTGTTTCATTTCGTTCAGCTAATCGTTCAATTTCTTGGGGGTTCCCGTTGATTTAGAGATACAGAGCGTTTAGAAAGTAATGAAAAAAATTGGTTGTTCGTTAAGTCGGTTTACGGATGATAGTTTTACGTGATAACGTCATAAAAAGCACCTACACGGAAAAAAATCTGTTGTAGATTTAACTACAATCCTTGTTAAAGTTACAACATACACTAGTATTATATAGGATGACACCACGTGTGGTAACGTTTACCAGTTAAATGTAGTTAAATAAACTGTAGTATTATTTACAACACGAACTAGTAAAAATGACTCCATGATAATCTAATGTAGTTGAATTTTTGACACTTGAATTTATTTGCCAAAATTATAGGTTATGTTGTACGCGCATGCGCACCATTAAAAATCTTAAAAATTATAATTATAGAAAAAAATAAAAAAAAAAAAATTATAGAAAAAGATGGCTATGATGTTTTTTTCTCAGCCGTTTTACAACATAATGGAGTAAATTGTACATTGTATCTAGTATTGTATACACCAAAAATGGTAACGATTACAGATTTGTTAAAATTCGTGGCGTAACAGAAACGCCAAAATTTGTTAATTGTACAACACTCAGCAGTTGTAACAGCTACATATATTTACTACACTATTGTAGTAAAAAATACTATACATTAGAGCTGAATACATCATTTGTGGTTATAGTGAACACAAAGTGCAGACTTAAAATTATTACTAGTTTAGTGTTGTAAATTTTACACCACTATTTTTTTTCCTATTAATTGATGAAAAATTGCGTACTTTTATAAATTGAATTATTATCATTATTTTGTATAATGCAAAGAAGTTAATTGAAAATTAACAATTTTCTTTAAAATGAAATCAGACTAAAAATTATGAAGGAAAAAATCAGTTTAATCTTATTAAGTAAACTGTAAAAGAAAAACACAAAACACGTTAAAAAAATTAAATTTCGTTGACTTTGGACTTAATTATTATATTTCACAAATACTATTCATTAAAATTCACAAGACAAATTATAAATTAAAGTAAAAATAAATTGATAAATGAATCAGCACGAAATTGTCCTCGAAGACACTTCAATTTGATCCACTGATGACGAACGCATGGCGTTTAAAATACGTATCTGGAGATACAAAATTAACAATTTTTGATTTTTCGGTTTGTGATTTTTACATTTATTTTTACTTTAATTTATAATTTGTGTGATGAATTTTAGTGAATAGTATTTGTGAAATATAACAAAACACGTTGTCTAGGATTCAACAATAATATCGTGCCTCTCTATCACTTGTATTGCGTTTTCGCTTGCACGCACAGGCTCAAATGGACGATCTCTTTCAGACTGGCTGTCGTAGTTCATCAATTTATAAGACGTTATCACGTCAAACGCTGAAATGCAGTTTAAAGCTAGCGTGACCAGGTGTTGCTTAGGACAACCCGATTTTTAGATAGCTGATGACAAATTCTGATTCGCCCTTAACCAGAACACTGAATGTCCCGATTTTTCTATCATCCTTTTAATCTGTACTTTGATCGATAACTTTGACAGAAAAAATGAATTAAGGGAACTATTTTTAGATGAAGGACTTAGGGCAACACAGAATAATTCTCTTCTAGAGGATCAAAATACCCCATTTTTACTTTTTTTTACTACTACACATAGTAAATGAAGTATTTCAATCGGGTCGAGTTTTCAATTTCAAGCTTTCACTGGAAATACATGTTTTGAAGACCCCTAAGTCCTGGTTTTTAAAAAAATGCCTATGTGTGTGTGTGTGTGTGTGTGTGACAGCGATATCGCATTGAAAGCTTTATTCGAATTTGACCAAACTTTGAATTTTGACTTCATTTATATGTAATTGTGTCGCGAATGTTTTGGTTGAAGTTAGTTGATAGGAAGCCCTATTTTATTTTATGAGTTTTTTCAATTTTTTTCAAAAACGGCGCTACAGATTTTTTTGGAACTTGCTATGGTTCTTAGACTCATCAATGCCTACAACTTTTATTTGAAACCTTTGCCTCGAAAAATTCAAATAATGGGAGTTGTGGGGTAGAGGGTAGTACTCAGTATATGCATGCTGTTTACATACATGGTGAGTGGTAAATCATTGAGCTTCTTGAAAGGATGGATGGTAGATGAAATTCTTAAACAAAAAGACCTCGGAATTTTTGGCATTTGACTCACCGTTAATTGGATACTTATTAATAAAATTAAATTACATAAACGCGCTAACGAAATAATAGTCCAATTAATGAATAGTTAGTTTGTCGAGTGCATTGGAAGGAAGAAAATTTTTGACTAAGGAATCTTCTTGTTAAGGCTAGTTAGGAGGTCGACATACTAACTATTCATATTCTGCGAGCCGTACTGAGCCTTATTAGCCCCATTTTCGATTTATTATTTATAACCTAAGAACGGTGGATTTTAGGGGAAAAATTATTCAAAAATTCAAAAAATTTGCAACAAGTTTGTTTTTATTATTTTTTTTTTCTATTTCTGATAATTTCTAAGATATAAGCACTCAAAAGTTGCAAACTTATAAATTTTTTTTTAAACATTTTTGCTATACAGTTTTGTATTTGTATTTATTTATACTTTATTCTACTTTTAATATTTTTAACCAACTGTGCGTTTTATTTACGTTCTTTTAACCCACAGCGAATTTCATGTGGAAAGGAGGTCTGTGACGCGTCCCAGCTAGATCTTTTACAGAATGTGCCTAATTACACAGAAAAAAATGTGTTGTAGATTTAACAACATTCCTTGTAAATTTTTCTACATTAACTAGTATTATATAGGATGACACCACGTGTGGTAACGTTTACCAGTCAAGTGTAATTAAAAAACTGTTGTATTATTTACAATATACGAACTAGTGAAAATGTAGTTGAATTTTTGACACTTGCATTTATTTGTCAAAATTATTGGTTATGTTGTTCGCGCCGCATGCGCAAACGCCAAAATTTGTTAATTGTACAACACTCAGCAGTTGTAACAGCTACATATATTTACTACACTATGGTAGTAAAAAATACTATACGTTAGAGCTGAATACAACACAGTGTGTTATTTGCTGTTACATTTGTGGTTATAGTGAACACAAAGTGCAGTAAAAATATTACTAGTTTAGTGTTGTAAATTTTACACCACTATTTTTTTCCGTGCATTAATAGCTATTTTCTTACGTTTGTTTTTAGCATTTTGCTCCTTTTAATATTTTTTATTTAAGATATCGTAAGGTTTAAACTGCAATTTATGATCTTATAACTTGAACTACGAAAAATTGCAAACAATTTATATAAGATTTTGTTTTGAGGTCCTTCCTCCCTTCTATAAGGCAGTAAAAGAGTAATAATTGTTGATATTACGATCACCGTTCGATCTAATGAAAATAATAATTTAATTAAGTTAACAACCAAATTTTAGCAAAAAAAAAAACTAGTAACAAATTTAAAATCAGCACTATATAATTAAAAACGTTAAAAATCGAACTTAAAATAACTTTTTTAAATGGTTCCCCTATGTACTATTAATCCACTTGCCAGCTTTTTCACTACTTTCGAACCACCATATAATCTCAATAAAGTCTCAACCAGCCCACTTGTAATTGATCCAAATTGCATTGAAACATGCATTTATTAATTAAAAGGGTTAACGACGACGACAACAACACAGCAAGGACAAGATCCCGGTTTTGATACGGTTTTATTAACCATGGGAAAAAATCAAGGGGACTGATAACCTTCTCCCCGTCGCGCCTCCTCCAGTCAAATCCCGCACGTGTAATTTGATACTTGTTACATACACACACACACACACACTCACGCACCACCAGAAGACTCACTCTTTCATAATTTATTTAAATATGACTACCATATAATTATGATTTTAATATGCTTTTAAATGGAAGATGAACGAATAGTTTATGAAACAAAAAAAAAAAAATAGTTTCTTGGTAATTTGAGATTTGGTCTATAAATATTATCGTAGAAATAAGATACTTAAACAAAGAGCACCGTACAAGATGTATTTTTATGTTTATAGGGAAAGTTTCCCGGTCGAATCGATACTAAATTCGGGTTTATCAGAGTTAGAATCGTTACGTGCTTTCGCAAGAAATATTCAACGTTTTTTTTACGAGGGACGAAAAAGTAAAACAAAACCGTTAAAAGCTTTGCTTAAATTCCATCTTCATTCACGCAGTGCGAATATCATAATCGAAACGCGTTTGAAAAATGGTTAAAAAATGGAAATGGAATTGTCGGGGTAAATTTTGTGTCGCCTCATTTCCATAATTTAATATATGTACAAGAAAAAAATCAGATCAGATAAGCGCAGCTTCCCATTTTTTTTTATTTCGATGCTTTGTTGTTTTTACGACTTTCCTTTGTTTATTAAAAAATGATGTATAAATAATTCAAATTCTCCCCGCTTGATATATGGTATAAAGAAGTGATGGCGTTCTGTTCTTTGCATGGATCAATTAATATTTGCTTTTTCAACCCTTAAGTATTTAAAATTGATTTTAAAGGGACAAGTAGCCTTCATGGTTTTTGATCAAAATATATTACCAAAGGAAAACATTTTCAGGTTTTGAATACGCCAAATTACCATAGATAACTTAATATGGCTCTAAGAGCGGTATTCACTCAAGTTTGAGGAAACACTTAACTTGTAACCATTAAAACTTAAGTGAAGGCTGGCGCTCCTTCAAGTTAATACTTATTGAATACTAGTAATGTATTTTATATCCAATAAGTATTTACTTGAGAGAGCTTCAGCCTTCACTTAAGTTTTCATGATTACACATTTAGCATAAACTCAACTCATGTGATCTAAGGGCGGTATTCATAAAAGTCACTCAAGTTTAAGGAAACACTTAACTTACTTAACTTGTAAACATGCAAACTTAAGTGAAGGCTGGCGCTCCCTCAAGTAAATACTTATTGGATATTAGCAATGTATGTAATATGTAATAAGTATTTACTTGAGAGAGAGCTTCAGCCTACCCTTAAGTTTTCATGGTTACAAGTTTAGCATAAACTTAACAAATGTGATGAATTTGGTCTATGAGAACTATTGAAATATTTGTGGTTATGTAAGGTATTTATTTCGTAATAAAGAAGTTATATAATATGAAAATTTAAGTGGCGTACACTTATCACCACACTTGAGTGTTTCCTTTTTGAATGACGATTATGAATAACGGCCTAAAGATTGAAAAACATCTAAAGTTAACAAAGCAAAATTTGAATTTTTAAGATTATTTCGTTTAAAATGAAAAATACTTAAAATGGCCTTACAGTTAAATGTTTTTAATTTTTTTCTTTTATTTCAACCCTTTTATAATTTATAATCATCCAAACGATAGAAAAATTGACTTTGTTCAAAAAAAATTTCATAAAGAAAACTGTAAGCTCTTTTTTAGTAAATTAAATTATCGTAGATAACTTGATCTGCTTCAAAAAAAAAAAGAAGTTAAATGTCTAGAGCTAACAAAGCAAATTTTGCATTTTTATAATTATCTCGTTTAATACGAAAGATCCATTAAAAGTGCTAATAATCAAAAATGTAGGAAATGGGATTCTCAATAACTTTTATTTGAAACAATTTTCTCTTTTATCAACCACTTAAGAACTACAAGCAGTCAAAAGAAGGCATCCAGACAGTAATAGTTTTTTGGATATTCAATCAAAACTAGTGATAGAAGAAAATAATTTGTCATTACAAAAATTTTAGATCTTAGCATTTTTTATAAGACACGCGATTTTCATATAAACCTTGATCGAATTAAAAAAAAAAAAACAGTTGAAAATTTTGAGGTTAGGAAATGATAATTTCGATTTTCATTGTTAAAGTGAAACAAACTGATCAAAATATGAAATTTTAAGTAGGTTTCGAAAAAAGAGAAAACGGTTTCACCTTGTAACTGGTTAAAAATTATAGGGGTAGATTTTTCGTCGCCTCATTTCGATAATTTAAAATATGTACAAGAAAAAATCAGATCATAGATAAGCCCAGCTTCCCATTTTTTTTTATTTCAATGCTTTGTTTTTTTACGACTTTTCTTCGTTTATTAAAAAAAATGACGTAAAAATTATTCAAATTCTCCGCTTGATATATGGTATAATGAAGTGATGGCGTCTCGTTCCTCGCCATAGATCAATTAATTTTTTACAACCTCATTAATTCGTTGAGAAAATGAAGAAATTCATCAATTTTGTTAGAATTTTTTTCAAATAATTTAATTACAACATTTAATGAGTGTAATAAATTTTTAATAAAAAAATTAGTGGTACATTTTAACGGTATAAATCAAGGACCAATCAAGAGAAAAATTTATTTCATATATGTATACCTATACGGGTTGGAAAAGTGGGTCTTTGACGACGAATTTATGGGGTTTATGGAGTAAGAATGTAAAATATTTTCTGTGCGACGCAATAATTTACGATAATGGGAACGGAAAACGCAAACATTCCAGTTGGAAATCGTAACAACCGGAAGACGGCCGGAATTTCTGTGTTTTGGTTCCTGTTGATTTAATACGGGAGCGCGCGTTTCAAGCTCACCAAAAACTAAAAATAACCATATAAACTATATTCAAGGCGAAAAAAATGACGAACGACATGAATCGATATTGTAATGGGATTGGTTAAAAAATTTATTGAGTTAAATTTATGCTAATTCATGAATCGCACAATAACTTTTTAGGTTAATCACTGAAAAGCACCAAATCACTTTAAAAATTTAATTTCAATCATTTGTTTATCCAAACAATTGAATTCGATTGTTGTTAGGAACATTCGAATGTTTGTTAAACATTTGAGTTCGATTGTTTTTATGGAACATTCGAACAAAACAACAGACAGATTGAGATACAATTTTCTTCCGATATGCCTTTGAAAAAAAGTTGTTATCAGCTTGTTTTGCGTCCATAAAGTTCTAAATTTTTCATTAAGAGCCGATTGTGCAATCAGGTTGTAAATGACGTGAAATACTCATAGCATGCAATAACAATTCAATTCATATTAATTGAAGGCAGGTTCATATACGAACTGCAAACAACATAAAAGCGGCCATAACGGCCGCAATTTCATTGTCGAGCTTTTATTAGTCAGAAATATAAACAGAGACCTGACCAAAATCGCCGACTGTAAATGGGCCAATACGAGCAGCCATCATTGGTTCATTGAAAAAATCAATGGTGATTGTGGTTTCGAATTGTTGGGATTACCGAGATATTTCTAATAAAATTTAAATGCAGCGCTTTAAATGGTTTTAATGGTTCTTATAGGACTTTAGAATTTTTCTTGGATTTTCGGAATTTGTTGGTTTGAAAGTTGCATGTGAAAGTTTCTGAATGTTGTTTCCATGTTGTAATTAACGTCCAAAACATAAGTTTATGAGTACAACATTGTCGCTATTGTTAGAAATTAATCTAACTTCGGAAATCAACATCCGGAAAATTGGTTTAAACCACAAACAAATATTGAAACTTTTCATTACTCAAAAAGGAACTTTGAAAGGTTCAAGAAAAATCACAGGGAATGATAAAATAAACAATTTTGAAAACAAATTTTTCTGATACATTTGAAGAGTCCAAAGAATAGAAAAGAAAAAAATTATTTTGTTTTAATCAGAGTTTTGTTTTTAATTCTGATACTGTCCTGAAAAGATTCTAAGGTAAAAGATTTTTGAAAAAAAAAAATAAAATGACAACACTTTTTCCTGGAAAATTATCAAGGAAAATATCCCGATAAACAATGAAGATACCTGAAAAACACTGAAAGCTTATTGTAAGAGATGCCCTTACTAATAATTTTCATCTTGTAAATTTTTCTCTAATTGCAATATTTCATGAGTTACAAGCGTCAAAAAATGGGTATAACAGAGGCAAAGTCTTTTTAGATTTACGTCGAAAGTATTGGTCGAAAAAAAAATTGATTCAAACAAAAATTGTAGATCTCGGCACGTTCTTAGAGATTATGGTAAATATTTTCATAGGTGACTTGATCGAAATGAAAAAAATAGAAAAACTTCTAGTTTTGTACATCACCCTATTGATCTTTTTGAATATTTCGATTAATTTAGGAGATACATGAAAAAGATCAAAAGCCAACTGTAGAGAATAAAATTTCTGATAACCTTAATCTGATTTTTTTTTTAAATTTCAATATTTTCAGAATTATTAACGTTTAAAATAGGGTATTTAAGGGGAAGAAATCTTTTGTTTTTCACCGAATCTATTGCCCTAGAAAAAAATTTTAGATTTCGACATTTTGTGGAATTTGTCATATTTTCATGGGTGACTTGATCAAGCTCAAAAAAAAATTGAGAAACTTCGGGTTTGAAGCATTATGCCTTCAACTTTTTCGATTTTCTCGATTAATATTGGATGTACGTACATAAAAAACATTAGAAGTCAATTGTAACGGACTAACTTTTTAGTTGATGAACTTTTCTCTGAAAATTGTGTATAGAGAAGGAAAAATGTTTACATCAAAATTTATGAGTCAGAAAAAAGTTGAAGATCTTGTCATGCTCATTCAAATTATATGGAATTTTCTCAGGTAACTTGATCAATTTGCAAAAAATATATAATGAAATATTCAGGTTTAAAAAATCTGTTGGAATTTTTTTGATAACATCGATAAATATAGAAGATACGCGACAAATTCTTATCATCAAAATCGTAGAATGTTTAATTTCCAATATTTTTTGTTCGGAAAATTTTTCTTGATTTTCATTATATAACGATTTTCAGGTGTCTTAAATTGAGAATAGGAGATAAAAACGTTTTCTAAGTTTTTTACTAAAACTATTGGTCGAGGAAAATAATTAATTAGAAAAAATTTTTAGATCTTGCCATTTTCTTGTAAGTAACATTACACTTTGATGGATGACTTGATAAGGTTGACTATAAAAAAAAAAAAATCGAGTTCGATAATGGCCTTTAGGATTTTTTTCTTTATATCAATAAATACATGACGAACGCCAATAACCTAAATTATAAGAAATTAAATTCCAAACAACTTTTGTTTCCAAAATTTGTTTGTTATCTCAACCTTTTTGCAAGATTTTAAAAAAGAGTATTAAAGGAGAAATCGTTTTCATAATATTTCCTCGAAATTATTGATCGAAGAGAAAAGTTTTTCAGATAAAAATTGTAGATCTTGACATGGTCTTTAATAATACGTAAATTTTCATAGATAACTTGATCTAGTTAAAAAAACAATTGAAAAAAACTCAGGTTAAGAGTGACAATTTTTATTTCTTTTTCTATTATCTTGATAATTTTTAGTTACATCAATGTAGGACATTAATTCTTAATAACTTTTATTTTAAACATTTTTTTTTATGTTCAACCCTTAAAAAATTACAAGCGTACAAAATTAGTAACATAGAAGGAAAGTCTTAATAGTTTTCTATAATAACTATTGGTGAAATTTTAAATCTTGATATTTTCTCTTGTAAGAACGATTTCATAGATTACTTGATCTGACTCAAAAAACAAAAAAAAAACAAATTGAGGATAAAATTTTTTTTTTTATTTTCTTAGTTAAAATGAACTTAAATTGTAAGAAATTAAATTTCAAATAAGTTTTCCTGGAAACAATTTTCGCTAACTTAAATATTAACAGAACTGGAAGCCTTGGAAAAAGGGTATGGAGAAAACAGTTAAGAGTAAAAAATTTTAAAATAGACTCTCATTATATTTTTATCGCAGGCCCTCTGTTCGAGTCTTCTTATTTTAATTAAATATCTCCTATATATTATCTCTTCCTTGAAAAGAAAAACGTTTTTGTTAAATTTACTTTCAAAGTTGTTTTCTCGCCAAAAAACGCTCGTAATTTATATCATAGAAATTTCTCCGTGTAATTTTCGACAGTTTAATTCTCTCTGTATTAACTCTAAAGATATTTTCTTAAGTCGTATTCTTTTTACTTACTTGGGAATTTTCTCGGTTACTCAGAAAAAAAAACAACATGTACGACTCTCAGTCCAAGTAATCTAATTCAAATTACCAGATCCCAATCTCATTTCCACTCTCCTCAACTTGACAATTTGCCTTTCATAAACGACTCAAAATTGTTGAGACGTCTCAGTGTTTTTTTTTTCACCTCAAAACTGTAATTAAACTCTCTGATGAATATACATTTCGATTTTATCACAATCTCACATGTAAGAGGAAAAAAATAATAATAAATAGATAACCGTGAAATTACAAATATTTTAAGGTACATATAAGAAGATACTTACTTAAATATACAACACCTGCGTTAGAGTAATACGATATAAAACTTAAAATATACAAAGAAAATTTTATAGAAACTGACCTTATATTAAAAAATATTCCATATCTCGTCCAAATGAAGTTTAAAAATAAAATTATAATAAATAAACCAACACTTCAAATATTAACTAAACACTAAAATTTCAAATAATTCTTACAATGTCTTTGAAAATACCAACAATCCGGCGTTTGATTTCAATTAAATAAATAACACATTTAAAAAGCACACCACTGATAACATAGGCAATATTAATTTATTGTTATATTATAATCGAAATTGATTTGAATTTTTTTTTCTTCAGCGAGAAGATTGTTGTCACGTTTACGAGTTGTTGAGCGACACAACAACAATGGTACACTCAGAAACACGACCTATTCGAACCTCGTGCGAGCGACGACTGAGGATCGAGTAAACGCGCGCCGTGTTTTAGATGGGCGCGAGTGCAACAATTCCGTGTCATATCCAGAGGGAACGGTTGGAGAAAATTTGCCGTACGGGACATTGTCGGAATTACAGGAACAACGTTAGTACATACATTCAATTCTTTTATGTTTTTCTCTCAAAAAAAGCTTCTTAGTAAAGCACTATCTTATAATTTATGCTAAACGACCAGAAAAATAAATATTATAAAAAAATGAAAAACCGACTTCAAAATCTTAAACAAGAAATGCACTAAAAAGTAACAAAATAATGGCGTATCCTTGCAGTTTCTACAACTTACAAATGATTAGGATGATACAATGTACAACTATTGTTATTTTTGGAGTTGGTGTCAGTCAAGAAAATAAATATTAATAGTAATTTGTAAAAATTTTAAAAAGGTTTAGTTGGTATTGGTATTTTGTAGTTTAAAGATCGCTAGATATTGTTACAGTTCGAGTATATTGTTTAAAAGTTCATTAGAAAAATAATTTTCTATAAGGTTTTTCGTTTATTGCTAAGTACCAATATAGTCGTATTTCCTTGACTGACACCAACTCCAAAAATAACAATAGTTGTACATTGTATCATCCTAATAATTTGTAAGTTGTAGATACTGCAAGGATACGCAATTATTTTGTTACTTTTTAGTGCATTTTTTGTTTTAGAATTTTTATATATTTTGAAGTCGGTTTTTCATTTTTTTATAATATTTATTTATTTCTCGCGTTTTAGTGATCTGAAGTTTGATAATTGATTTTATTTTCTTGAAAATGGGTAAACGTTCTAAACGCGCTGCTCATATGAAGCAGCGCCGTTAAATGTTAAAAGTTACTACTTCATCCCTTTTCGCCCATAAGGGTTTAAATTGTTTGCTTTTAAATGTAATAACAAAACTAAGTGGATTATTCTTTCGAACAGAAAAAAAATTATCAAAATTCGGTTAAATGTCACTATTTCATCCCCTATTTTCATCTTTAATGGGTGGATTTTTTTCTTCAAATTGAAATGTGAACAATTTAAAGGTACGTTGAACGTAATAGAAACAAAAATATCAAAATCGGGTTAGCCAGAACAAATTTATAAAATTATTTCATCTCTAATTTTTAACCCTTTATGAGTAGAGTTTTTTTTTTTTTAAACGGATAGGAGATTAATTTATCGTTGTGTTCTACAAATAAAAAAAGAATTATTAAAATCGAGCTACCCAATAAGAAGTTAATATTTCATCCCTTAGTTTTCAACCCCTTAGAAGTGAAAGATTTCCCTCAAATTAAAACTGGACCCCACGAAAAGCACCAGCTTTCAAATAAAAAAAAAAATTTCCAAAATCGAGCCATCCAATAAGGAGTTAGTATTTCATTCCTTAGTTTTCAACCACTTAGAAGAAAACGATTTCCTTCAAATTAAAATAGGACCATTCGAGAAGCACCAGCTTTCAAATAAAAAAAGAATCATCAAAATCGCTTCACCCAGTCGGAAATGCTGAGGTAACAAACATAAAAAAAATACAGTCAAATTTAGAACCTCCTCCTTTTTTTGAAGTCGGTTAATAAAAAATCTTAAACAAGAAATGCACTAAAAAGTAACAAAATAATGGCGTATCCTTGCAGTATCTACAACTTACAAATGATTAGGATGATACAATGTACAACTATTGTTATTTTTGGAGTTGGTGTCAGTCAATAAAATAAATATTAATAGTAATTTGTAAAAATTTTAATAAGGTTTAGTTGTTATTGGTATTTTGTAGTTTAAAGGTCGCTAGATATTGTTACAGTTCGAGTATATTGTTTAAAAGTTCATTTGAAAAATAGTTTTCATAAGGTATTCTCGTTTTTTGCTAAGTACCAATATAGTCGTATTTCCTTGACTGACACCAACTCCAAAAATAACAATAGTTGTACATTGTATCATCCTAATAATTTGTAAGTTGTAAATACTGCAAGGATACGCCATTATTTTGTTACTTTTTAGTGCATTTCTTGTTTTTGAATTTTTATATATTTTGAAGTCGGTTTTTCATTTTTTTATAATATTTATTTATTTCTCGCGTCTTAGTGATCTGAAGTTTGATAACTGATTTTATTTTCTTGAAAATGGTTAACCTTACACGCCGTTAACGTTAACCGTTAACGCGCTGCTCATAAGAGGCAGCGCCGTTTAATATTAAACGTTACTACATCATCCCTTTTTGCCCTTAAAGGTTGAAATTTTTTGCTTTTAAATTAATTAAAACTAAGTGGATTATTCTTTCAAACAGAAAAAAAATTATCAAAATTCGGTTAAATGTCACTATTTCATCCCCTATTTTCATCCTTAAGGGGTGGATTTTTTTCTTCAAATTGAAATGTGAACAATTTAAAGGTACGTTGTACGTAATAGAAACAAAATTATCAAAATCGGGTTAGCCAGAAAAAAATAATAATATTATTTCATCTCTAATTTGTAATCACTTATGAGTGGAGTTTTTTTTTTAATGGATAGGAGATTAATTTAAGGTTGTGTTCTACAAATAAAAAAAGAATTATCAAAATCAAGCTATCCCCTAAGAAGTTAATATTTCATCCCTTAGTTTTCAATCCTTTAGAAGTGGAAGATTTCCCTCAAATTAAAACTGGAGTCCACGAAAACACCAGCTTTCAAATAAAAAAAGAATTATCAAAATCGAGGTATCCAATAAGAAGTTAATATTTCATCCCTTAGTTTTTAACCCTTTAGAAGTGAAAGATGTTCCTTAAATTAAAATGTGACTATACGAGAAGCACTAGCTTTCAAATAAAAAAAGAACTATCGAAATCGAGCTATCCAATAAGAAGTTAGTATTTCATCCCTTAGTTTTCAACCCTTGAGAAGTGAACGATTTCCTTCAAATTAAAATGTAACCCCACGAAAAGCACTGGCTTTCAAATAAAAAAATAATTTTCAAAATCGAGCCATCCAATAAGGAGTTAGTATTTCATCCCTTAGTTTTCAACCCCTTAGAAGTAAACGATTTCCTTCAAATTAAAATGGGACCATTCGGGAAGCACCAGCTTTCAGATAAAAAAAGAATCATCAAAATCGCTTCACCCAGTAGAGGAAATGCTGAGGTAACAAACATAAAAAAAAAAAAAATACAGTCGAATTGAGAACCGCCTCCTTTTTTTGAAGTCGGTTAAAAAGTAAACGTTTAAAGCGAAGAAAATATAGCCAGGGGAATTACGTTCTTACTCACTTCTGATTCTATTA
Organism: Sisyra nigra; assembly: GCA_958496155.1. Taxonomy (NCBI): domain Eukaryota; kingdom Metazoa; phylum Arthropoda; class Insecta; order Neuroptera; family Sisyridae; genus Sisyra; species Sisyra nigra. Next base: position 40,203,371 of record OY292317.1, read on the forward strand.
CGTTCAAAGCTGGGAAAGTTGGGAGAACAATAAAATTTTTTTAAATGCCCTATTTTATAAATAATGATGTTTTACCGTGACAAACTGAAAATTTTATGTCATTACAAAGACAGTAGCGACGCTTTGAAAGTCATAAAATGTTGTGGATTGTATATGTAATTAATGTAAGTCTGTACTTACGTACACGACTTGTTATTATACAAGAAAAAATAGTTTAGTTAATATTACAGACTATAAAATAGATCCTTTTAATTCACATTGAGCCAATTTACAGAACACAAAAAATGCAAATAGGTTTTTTTTTGTTGAATCATTTCACCGGTAACCGGTTCGAATGTAAACATCAGGACGAGACGTTGTAACATAACACAATAAATTTATTATGTGTTCTTTTTTTCTGTCCCTGTTATGCTCTGTTTAAATAAATGTGTGAACTATCCATGATGACCCCATATGTCATGTTCATTTAACGGATAAAATGTTTCCGATTTATCGATTAGGGAATTACCGTTGGGCCGGATTCGAAGTGGCACTTAAAGGATTATGTAAAACAACTAACACAGAAACGGGATCTGTCATTTCCCTCACACCCTCCAAAACACCCAGCACCACGACGCTTTCGAGTCCTATTCGAGGAACATTTCTCACATATTTCCAGTGAAAAAATTTTCTTCCAAACAAAAAAAATCTCAACCACAAAGCTTTTAAGTCAAAGCCACGCTAATAAATAATTGGACTTTTTTCCCATAAATATTTATTTAGCTTTTCTCGATTTTTCTGTCTTTGTGTTTTGTCGCTTCGACGACCATTTTTTTTTTTTTTTTTTTGTAAATATTTTAATATATAAATTGTGTTTATATGAAACTCGTAGCCGTTTCTTTCTCGTGTCTCATTATTAAATTTCCATCTATCCCGAAGTGCATGGCTTTGTGTGTCTCTGCTCGCCCCGAACCTCCGAAAGACTCGACCAGAAAAAGAAAGAAAGAAACACGTAAAGCACGAGATCAAACAATGTCCCTTCCTTCGGGAAACCAGCTAAATTACGGACAATTTAATTATCTAACGTCGGTTTTTGGTCTTGTCGGAAATAATGAAGTAATTGGTCCATTAAAAAATTTTTTGGGACTCTCTTAACTCATCTATAAACATAATAAGACTGTAAAAGATTTTTGTCTATTTGTTTGTTGTACCTCTTTCACGCAAAAACTACTAAACGGATTTTGATGAAACTTTTTTTGTTATATAGTCATTAGTCCTCGGTAATACAATGGCTATAATTTATACATAATTTAGTAGAGAAAAGTCGGGAAATTCAAAGATTTGTTATGTGATGTCATAAAAAACATATTTTTGTGCACTTACATTGCAAACGCTGGCTAAACCTTACGAGATAGATCAAACTTATATGCGGCGAAATTGTGTATCTTAAAAAGATTTATAAGAAAGTTCCAGACGAAATATGTCTATCTCTTAAGGATAACCCACAGGAACCATTTTTATTTCTTACAAATGACAAAAAACTATGTTATGGCATATCGGCTGGCTATTGGACGACGTACTTATTGCCTGTTTTATTGGTATCTTCTTCTATATTATACGAAAATGTTATGTCGGTCCTTGTTCTGTACCAATTGAGCTCAAATTTTGAAACAATATACAATCGGACTCCAGAATGGTTAATAAAACAGTAAAAGATTTTGTCTATTTGTTTGTTGTGTCTCTTTCACGCAAAAACTATTGAACGGATTTTGATGAAACTTTTTTTGTTATATAGTTATTAGTCGTTGGTAATATAATGGATATAATTTATACATAATTTAGTAGAGAAAAGTCGGAAAATTCAAAGATTTGTTATGTGATATAATAAAAAACATATTTTTGTGCACTTACATTGCAAACGCTGGCTAAACCTTACGAGATAGATCAAACTTATATGCGGCGAAATTGTGTTTCTTAAAAAGGTTGATAAAAAAGTCCGCGACGGTATATGTCTATCTCCTAAGGATAACCCACAGGAACCATTTTTATTTTTTACAAATGACAAAAAAATTATGTTATGCCATAGCGGCTGGCTATTGGACGACGCACTTATTGCCTGTTTTATTGGTATCTTCTTTTATATTATATGAAAATGTTATGTCGGTCCTTATTCTGTACCAATTGAGCTCAAATTTTGAAACAATATACAATCGGGCTCCAGAATGGTTTTTATCTATATTTCGCGTCAGTAATATATATAGTAAAAAACACGTGAATCCCATAGGATAGCATAACAATTATATCCTACAGGAACCGTGTATTTAAAAAAAATTTCGTTACAGTTCGCGAAATAGCATTTTAACGCATTTTCCTCAAGAAGGCCTGACCAAGTATCGAAAGAAATTTTCTACAAAGTTAAAATTAAACAATTGCCAAAATTTAGGGAAAAATAAATAAGAATTTCAATTTTACACCCGATAAAATTAATAATGATTTTTTTTTAATATTTGAATTTCTTTATTGTTCATTGTTGCAGAAATTAATAAGAAATAGGTAAACGTATTAAAATAATATACTAACATTTTAAATAATTAACAATTACTGAACGGAACGAATTTTAATGAAGTGTTGTTCAAGATACCTAAGATCTTTACATATTATTGAATATAATTTATTCAAAAAAAAGTACGGTTCCTGTAGGATAGCTCCTAATCTTTTCTACTAAAATATCTGAACTGTTTTAAATGACATTAGGTATGAAAGATTTTCAAATTTTTACTTAAAATCTTATAGAACCTGTAAGATAGCTAATATCTTTTTCTCTCCCAGAAAAGTAATTTTAAAGATATTGATGAACTTACTTAGGATCTAAAATCTAGAAGTATCTATAATCTTTTTTTGTAAAAATAGATTAATTTTTATATTTTGCTATGAAGGTAGGGACTCAATTAATCAATCAATTAAATTTAGATACTCTCAGCAAAGCGAGCGGGTATCAGCTAGTGGAGTATATGGAAAAAACAGCTCTTTTTGGTGAAAAATTAAAATTATTCAAGTTATCAGAACTAGGTACTACTTATAAAATTTTAATCTGACAAAATTAATGGTTCAAAACCCATTCAAGAGTCATTTTTAAGCCGGGGCCTACGAAAGTCGTAAAATGAAGACACGCGAAAGAAGTAAAAACTTTTTCATCGCGGCTTTAAATCAACCTGGAAGATGTATCCCGACGCACAGCTGGCGATAAAAACTCGCCTCGCCGAATTTTCGATAGATATATTTTTACATATTATATCGAAAAGTGATAAAATTTCCAGGCGAAAGTTTTCGATTCAATACAGTTTTTATGTTCACCCGAAAAATCGGAGTTGAAAAATAATTTCTTCGTGTAACTTTTTTATGAGGCAAAAACTTTTCCCTAACGGAAAACAGAAAATGTTTGATAAACAATGTATTTATGCGTGTCCAAAAAAAAGAGAGAAAAAGTTTTCCTTACGAAATTGTCTTGGTAATAATTTGAATTTTTCGCAAGGAAAATTGTCTAGTGTTAGCACGTAAAGTTATACTTATACAGTGAACTCTCGATAGGTCAAATTAGTAAACAAGTCGAACTGTTTTTCCAATCCCGACATATACTTATCTAACTCTATATACTTGAGTGAACCTCTATAAGTCAAACTCGTAATCTACATGCCCTTGAAAAGTCACACTGTTTGAATTAATTAATTATTTATTCTGAAAGGTGTCTGAAACGTTGATGTTTGTTATAACCAATGAAATTTATTGAATCGGGACAACACGAATCTGTTGATATGATAAGGATCCGTTGATATTTACCTCGATAACTCGAATATTTATTGCACCAAAACCTAGATAAGTAGAACATTTTTTTTAATACCCTTCTTATAAATGGGTCAAACTGCTGAAAAGTACTTTAAGGAACCTCTATATATCAAACCTCTAATCGGTAAGACCTTTATAAGTCATACTTTATAGTTTGGTTATTTATTCTACCTGGTGTCGTTGGGAACTTTGATGTTTTTTGTATCGATTGAAATCAAATTTACTACCGATAATTCGATCTTTTCCTTAATAAGTCGAACAGTGCATAAGGAGACATTAAAATAGCCGAACAGATTTTTATTGTCCACTTACCTATTAGGTGAATCTAACTGCAGGAAGGGGTCCTGGGATAATCTCTACCTCTATAAGTTGAACAGTTTGTTTTATTTGTTTTTTCTTACAAGTCTAACGAATGAAATCAAATTCACTATCGGTGATTTCCTGGTAACTTGAATTTTTTTCCTCAGTGAATCAAACACTCGATAAGTCGACCTCCTTCCATAACTCAAACACCTAATTTTACTTCTGTCAAAAAGATGAGTGGAACTGGTTCTAACCATTATAACCTCTTTAAGTTGAACTGTTTGCTTTGGTTATTTACTGTTATCGATTTCTATCTTAATATCTTAAATTTTTGAGGAACTTAATAAGTTGAACTTTCTTATTGACAACTCGAATGTTTAATAAGACGAACTCAAACTAAGTCGAATAGTTTTCTATATGATCCATTTGTCTAGTAAAAAGGCTCCACAAGAATTTCTACTAACCAAACCCGTTATTGACCTTACCTTTATAAGTCGAACCCTCTTACCGATCTCACCTCAATAAATTGAAACTTTTGTCTTATTACACTCAAACAGGAGTCATCGAGCATTTCGATGTTTATTTCAACGAACAAAATCAAATTATACACCGATTGTTCTTGATAACTTGAATTTGGCCCCTCAATAGCTTCCTCTTCGATAACTCGAACATTTTGTTAGTCGAATTATATATAAGCAAAATAGTTTTTCATGGTCCGCCTGTCTAGTAGTTGAGTCATAGAGGTCTGGAAGAAACTTTTGTTATACCTTCGACCTCTATAAGTCGAACTTTAAACTTGTATGATCTCTATAAATTGGACTTTTTAGCCCCTGGAATTTTTATGATTCCTACGACGAGTTTCTGTCAACTTTTTTTTTCAGTGATTTCAACAATGAATAAGCCAAACTCCATCTTTGATAGCTTGACTTTTTAGTGACCCAAATTATAAATAAATCGAAAATTTTTTATGGTCTATTTTCTAGTAAATTAGTGCAAATGCTTGACTTCGCGGGAATCTACACCTCTATAAGTTGAAGTCCATACCGACCTTAACTCGATAAGTGCAACCCCTAACAGACTCCTGGGTTTGGTAATAAAATCAAACAGGTGTCATTGGAAATTTCGATGTACATTCTAACGAATGAAATCAAAATCAGTACCGTTGATTTTTTAATATTCCAAATCTTATCCCTCAACGGGTCGAATTTTTAACCTTTTTTTATATCTACTAAATAACCAGATGACTTAGATGAGGCAAAGAGGCCGGGAGAAATCTTAACCTCCATAACTCCAACTGCTAGCTTGGACAACCTCTATAAGTTGAACGGTTTACTTCGATATTTATTCTGGCGGATATCGTTTAGAACTTGGATAATTCCTACTGACGATATACTGATTCCAATCTTTTTCTTCTATAAGTCGAAAAGTAGAACTCTGACCTCGATAATTCGAATTTTTACCGAGCCAAGCTTGGTCGAACAGTTTTTCTTATGGTGCCAGAGAGTATGACGTATCGAGAGTTCACTGTAGTTGAAATTACATCCAGCTGCTGATGTTCCCGTCATTAAACATTTATACGAATTGGCCAAAGAGCGAAACGTACACAAACCTCAAAGTCCCGGCCCCTCACGTGTCGTCGTTTTAATTTTCATTCGTGTTTGAAACTAGAAGAGCTTTCCTTCAAGAGCCTCTTTCACCTGCCATTTAATAAAACCCGGCACACGTGTCTTGAATGACTCGCCTTCGACTCTCTCAAACCCTCCATCCTACCATTCCCATCACGAGCCCCATTACGACTCTAATCCGACCAATTTTCCGGCAACAATCCATTTTTCTTAATTATTTGCAAGTCTATCATTTGCCTTAAAAGCTTCAATCAACTATTTAACTCATTTCTTTGCCATTAATTTTTTATTGAGGATTAAAATTGTATTTTTCTTCATCTCTTATTATTATTATAGCTTGTCGTTTAGTAAATGATTGGAAAAATACACACACACACACACCCACACACACGACATGTCTCATCTCTTCCGTACGGCTATATATTATTATTTTCTCTAACGAACGACACTCGACAGAAGCATTTCAACAGTGGAAGCCAATTGTATTGGATTTTTTTTTTGTATTTTTATTATTGAACGATGTTTTGTCTGTTTGAGTCCTTCGATATATTAATTTAGGACAAAGCATCGAAAATAATTTCGCTGGCTCGAATGAAAATTGGAAATGTTAACGCTGAAAAGAAGGCAATTGCATTGTTTATCGATGAAATTTGTTTTTTTCATAGTCGAGCTGTGGTTTGATTGGTCAAAAATTGGTCAAGTTGTGGTTTGATTTAGTTTTAATTTGAATTGAATCGACTTTATCACTTATTGTCACTTATTATCACTTATCATCACTTATTATCACTTAATCTTAAGAACACAAAAAATAACAAAGATAAAAGAAGTTTTTAATTTTACTTATATTATTTATATATTCTTGTTAAAAAAAAAACTTCAAAAATAACGATTTCTAACAATTATATTCAGGTATCTACATTATTCAGGACAGTTTCTAAGCTTTTTCAATTTTCGTTATCCTTGGCATTTACTAGAAGTTTTCTTCGGTACCTCAAACTAAAATTTTGGTATTTCACAAAGTGAATTTTATATTATTTGTAAATTTTTTTACGTAACCGGGGAAAACATTAAAATTAACATCAAGATCATCTTGATTACGATTACTGTCAAAATATTATAGAAACGATAAATTATTTAAAAAAAAATACTCCAAGAAGTAACTTAGCTTTCTGGAAATAGTAAAAATTAATCAAATAGCCAACATTTATATCAACGATCAGCAGTTTTCTTGATTAAAGTTCATTCGTATTTTTCCTTGTACAACGACAATCCTTATGGAGGACACTTTTTTGTTAACTTTTGTACGGTCTGATCTCAATCTAAAAACGACGCCCGTTTTTGTCTATAATGTCAACTTTTTAACCGACTTCAAAAAAAGGAGGAGGTTCTTATTTCGACTGTATTTTTTTTTTTTTACGTTTGTTACCTTAGAATTTTCGACTGGGTAAAGCGATTTTGATGATTTTTTTATTTTTGAAACTAGTGCTTCCCGAATGGTCCCATTTTAATTTGAAGGAAATCGTTCACTTCTAAGGTGTTGAAAACTAAGGGATGAAATACTAACTTCTTATTGGATGGCTCGATTTTGAAAATTATTTTTTTATTTGAAAGCTAGTGCTTCTCGTGTGGTGCCATTTTAATTTTAAGAAAATCGTTCACTTCTAAGGGGTTGAAAATTAAGGGATGAAATATTAAGTTCTTATTGGATAATTCGATTTTGATAATTTTTTTTTATTTGAAAGCTGGTGCTTCCCGTGTAGTATCATTTTAATTTGAGGTAAATCTTACGCTTCTAAAAGGTTGAAAACTAAGGGATGAAATAGTAACTTCTTAGTGGATAGCTCGATTTTGATAATTCTTTTTTTTTATTTGAAAGCTGGTGTTTCCTATGTAGTCTTATTTTAATTTGAAGGAAATCTTTCACTTCTAAAGGGTTGAAAACTAAGGGATGAAATATTAACTTCTTATTGGATAGCTAGATTTTGATAATTCGTTTTTTAATTGGTAGAACATAACTTTAAATTAATCTCATATCCATTTTTTATAAAAAATAACTCATAAGGCGTTAAAAATTAGAGATGAAATAATACATTTTTCTGGCTAACTCGATTTCGATAGTTTTGTTCTTATTACGTAAATCGTACCTTTAAATTATTCACATTCAAGTTTGAAGAAAAAATCCACCCCCTAAGGATGAAAATAGGGTATGAAATAGTGACTTTTAACTGAATTATCGAATTTTGTTGATTTTTTCTATTGAAAAGATTATTCCAGTCAGTTCTTTCATTACATTTTAAAGAAAAAAATTTCAACCCTTAAGAGCAAAAAGGGATAAAGTAGTAATTTTTAACATTTGACAGCGCTGCCTCATATGAGCTGCGCGCTTAGTAGGTTTACCCATATTCAAAGAAATAAATTCAGTCATCAAATTTCAGATCACTAAAAATCGAGAAATAAATAAAATTATAACAAAATGAAAAATCGACTTCAAAATAAATAAAAAATGCACTAAAAAGTAAAAAAATAATTGCGTATCCTTGCAGTGTCTACAACTTACAAATTATTAGGATGAGATAATGTACAACTATTGTTATTTTTGGAGTTGGTGTCAGCTAAGGAAATAAATATTAATGTTCATTTGTAAAAAGGTTTAGTTGGTTATAATTGGTATTTTGTAGTTTAAAGGTCGCTAGATATTGTCACAGTACATTGTATAAAAGTTAATTTGAAAAATAAATTTCATAAAATATATATAATATTTTTATTGGTCATCAGGACAATAGTCTTTGTATCCAAACTGCTGTTTGGATCGGGATTGATAGAGAAATACTAACGAAAATTGTCTTATGTACAATATTGAGCAATTTATTAAAATTTACACTTTAATAATTGCATGTTCTGAGAACATTTAACATTGTAATGTATTTATTTTTTGTACCATCAGAAATTATAGGTTTCAACGAACAAAAAGCTCGCCGGCTTTTTAAAAACTCAGATGTTTTGACGTGAGAATTTTTGAATGAAAATTAGGGTGCTTTTTCGATATTACCTAAGTCATTATAAGGTAAAAAAATTAATATTTTAAATCAAAATAAACTACAGTGTATTTGGGACATTAAAAGGTATATTTTTACCAAATTTCGTGTAGGTACATTTTTACTTTCTTTTACTACCATATAGATAGTAAAGGAAGTATTGTAATCGGGTCGAATTTTCGAATTCGAGCTTTCACCGGAAATACATGTTTTGAGGTCCCCTGAGTCCAAAAAAGTGGTTTTTTAAAAAATGTCTGTGTGTGTGTGGCTGTGTGTGACAGCCATATCGTATCGAAACCTTTATCCGAATTTCACCAAACTTGGAATCTGGCCTCCATATTATACCTAGTTGTACCGCGAAGTTTTTGGTTGAAATCGGTTAACCGAAAGCTCTACTATACTCTTGGCGTTTTTGAGATTTTTCAATTTTTTTCGAAAACGGCTTCAACGATTTTCTTTAAACTTTCTATAGTTCTTAGACTCATTGATAACTCCAAGTTTTATTTGAAACTTTTTCCTGGAAAAATTCGAATAAGGGCGGTTCTGGGGTGTAGGTTGGGAATTTGTATATTATACATATAGCCCTATAGGTATGCATATAGTTCTGTTTATATGTATTGTTACAAAGTGCTTATATTTCTTTTAACTAACAGCGAGTATTTTCATTAATGAAAGTAAAAGAAAGTGGTGTGACGCCTCGCACCAGATATTTTTTTTTGTAAAAGATAAGAAATTAAAATCGAAAACTTGGTAATTTGAATTTTTCACATAAATTTTGAGGTTATGTGAAAAAAGTATTAGTACAAAAGTTGTAGATTTACTTATTATCTACAATTTTGCTATTTAACTTTTTTCCATAGGACTTGTAGTTTTGTCGAAAATCGAGATAAACCGTTTCTACTCTTAAAAACCCTCCCCTTTTCCACTTTTCCACCTCAGATCGACCGTAATTTATTTTTTCCTTCATTTTTGTTATATTCTCTTCCTTTTTTAATTGGTCTCATCCTACTATAATTTTTTTTCAATTTTTACCATTTTCAAAGGCTTAAAGCACTGGTCTATAAATCCACCGTATATTCACTATAATTACAGGATGTTTCCATGGTTACTAAAGTCAAAACTGGAAATTACTGAAAAGTTACCATGGAAATGCAACCAAATTTGTTTTTCGAGTAAATGTTTTAATATGATTGGTCTTAACTTTTCAGTAACCATGGAAACATTCTAAGTATAATTATTTTAAATAAATGGTTCATTTAAATGGCTATCTTTTAAAAAAGTATCCACCTTTGTCCTCCAGTCTAGACTTTTAAGCATTCATGGAGTCTCCTCAATGTTCATACACGAATTTATCCTGTTCTATAATTTTCTTCGTATATCTCGACGTTGAAATTCTTAAACAAATATGAAATGGATATAATTTCTTGCAGGTGTCAACCAAACTTAATGCACATTCTTTTTAATCATCAGAGACTTTTTTACTAGGAAATACACAAATATGAACTAAGTACCATTTGTTCTATTGTTACAGATTTTACGAGTGCGTGCTTTGGTGACAACAATAACCGAAATTCTTTTTAAAAAGTGGATTTCTAATTGCAATTTTGTAGTGTTGGTTTTAAAGTAAGTCTTAAACTGTTTATATCTTGTTTCTTACACACTTAAATGTTTTGATTTACAGCAATAAGGGTTAAGGCAGTGCAGTACATTTCAACAGTGTTGCCGTCCGTGACGATGATATTTTCTTGAGAGCATCGGTGTTTCGAGATTCGATTTGGAAAACTTCATTCTTAAAGTAAGTTTTTATATTTATATAACCACTCCGAGGTACTTACGTAAGTTTATTGATGTTATACTGAAACTTGTTTAAGGCCAATCGCTAGACTCAAACACCGAAAAATGTACTTACTAATGGTTAACTTTAGACTTTATTTCATATCTATTCAGATTCTTCTTATTTTGTGTTGATAGATAAAGTTAGAGGGGCAATAGATCGGGATTTACAATGAGGGCAACAAGAGTATCAGGTCGCGACGTTTCGCCATATATTATAGCTTTATTAGACTCTCTGATGCATGCTCAGCATTCTTATCTTTTTAGCCTTGCATCTACCAATTATATATAATTCTTTTCTATTTTAAAACCGAATCTCACTTAAAAAAAAATAAAATAATCTTTATTGCTCTTAAGTTTTGGTAATACATGAGTTTTGTACAATGTTTAATTTTTTTGGTCTGATGTACCGGTTTCCCATAACCATCAGGATTAATTTATTATAACCAATAGTGATTTCTTTCATTATAAAGTTATTAATACAATTTATTTTTAAGATTTGGGAAAAAAGAAACTGCAGTAAAAAACTCAACTTAGTTATGAAACCGAATCTTACTTCTTATTTATATTATAAACGTGAAAGTTTGTAAGGATGTTTGTTGCTCTTTCACTCAAAAAGTACTAAATGGATCTGGATGAAATTTGGCATAGATATAGATTATAATCCGGTTTAACATATAGTATACTTTATATCCAGAAAAAAATGTTCGGTTCTCGTGGGATAGATATTTTTTGTTTTTTACAGAGCAAAAGATTAACTTTTTTTTTGTAATGTGGTAGTTTAGGGGCCAGAAAATGATATAGATTACTTCTCATACCGGAATAATAAACGGTTCCCATGGGATAGCAAAACAAGTATGTATTCTATAAGAATCGTGTATTTAAAAGGAGTTTCATTAAAATCCACGAAATAGAGTCTTAACTAATTTTCCTTAAGAAGATTTGATCTACTTTTTACTCAGGAGAGATGTACTATTCCCGTGGGATAGATATGTTTTTTTGTTAATCACAGAGTTGAAGATTGATATGATTTTTGCAATGTGGTAGTTTGGGGGAGAATGATATAGCTTACTTTTAAGGCTAGAATAATGCATGGTTCCCATGGGATGGCACAACAATTATATCCTACAGGAACCCTACATTTAAACAGTTTCGGTAAAGTTGGTGAAATAGAATTTTAACGCATTTTCTTCCAACTTTACACAGTAACGAAAGAAATCTCTACAAAGTTTAAATTAAAAAATGGACAATTTTTACGGGAAAATAAATATGAATTTCAATTTAACACCCGATAAAATTAATAATGATTTTTTTTAAAATATTTGAATTTTTATTGTTTATTGTCGAAGATATTAATTAGAAATAAACGTATTAAAATAATGAACTAAAAATTTCAAAATTTAACAATTACTCAACGGAACGAATTTTAATGAAGTTTTGCTAAAGATCCGGTAGGATAGCTACTAATCTATTCTTTTAAGGGAACATCCATTAATTACGTGAGGCGTTCAGGGGCGGATGGGGACGAGCCGAATTCTCATCTAATCTTACTTTGGGGAAAGGGAAGGTCTCGCAAATATAACGTATTTTTACTTTCTTTTACTACTATATAGATAGTAAAGGAAGTATAGTAATCGGGTCGAATTTTCGAATTCGAGCTTTCACCGGAAATACATGTTTTGAGGTCCCCTGAGTCCAAAAAAGTGGTTTTTAGAAACATGTCTGTGTGTGTGTGTGTGTGTGCGTGTGACTGTGTGTGACAGCCATATTGTATTGAAAGCTTTATCCAAATTTCACCAAACTTGGTATTTGACCTCCCTATTATACCGAGTTGTGCCGCGAAGCTTTTGGTTGAAATCGGTTAAGCGAAAGCTCTACTTTACTCTTGGCGTTTTTGAGATTTTTCAATTTTTTTCGATAACGGCTCCAACGATTTTCTTTAAACTTACTATAGTTCTTAGACTCATTAGTGGCTACAACTTTTATTTGAAACTTTTTCCTGGGAAAATTCGAATAAGGGCGGTTTTGGGATGAAGGTTTGGAATTCGTATATCCGTATGCATCTATGTTGTATGCATATACAATAGTTCTGTTTATATGTATTTGTATATTTATAAAGTACTTATAGTTCTTTTAACCAACAGTGAGTTTCATAAACGAAAGTAAAAGAAAGTACTGTGACGCCTCGCAGCAGATATTTTTGTTTTGAAAAATATCACATCAGATTGCGGGTTAGGGGAATGATATAAACCAAATCTCATAACATCTTATCAGAGGGGAGGGGATGGGATTTTAAAATTCACAAAAAATGCCTTGCGCAATTAATGGATGCCCCCTAAAATAGCGGTATGGTTTTAAATGACATTTGGAATGAATAATTTTTAAGCCCTTAAGGAAGGAATACAGTTACTTTTTTTACTAAAAATCGTATAGAAGCTGATGTGAGATAGCTAACATCTCTTTCTTGAAAAGTAAGTGTTACGAATTTTGATGAACTTTCTTTGGATCTAAAGTCTGAAAGTACCTATCATTTTTTTCTATCAAAATAAATTAATTTTTATATTTCGCTATGAACGTAGGGAATCTTTCAATCAATCAGTTAAATTTAGATACACTCAGCGAAGCGAGCGGATATCAGCTAGTTATATATAATTGGTATATGCAAGGCTAGACCCGAATGCTGAGCATGCATCAGAGAGCCTGATGAGCTATAATAGATATTTATATTTTATATTTATATTTATATTTACTTCTTACCATAATTTTTGAGCTAGGTACTTGATTTATATTTCACTTTAGTATTAGAATTAATTTCTACAGGTGTCAATCAAATTTACGTTCCCAATTCTTTTAATCGTTTAAATAAGAAACTCTTAACTGGAAAAAACATAATTAATACTCAATAAATCGCTATTAATACTTCATTGAAATTTCAAAGAACCAAAATACAACGTGAGCTTTCCCTAATCTGATGACCAAGTCTAATTGTAAGTGAAACAAATAAATAAACATATTAATCAAACGGAAAACACGAAAACGTGGCCACACCGATTTTCATTACTAAATCCCTGTTCTTTCATTTCGTTTTTGGTTTCGTGTCGAAATTGATATTTGTTTCCCTTAATTATTTAATGAAAATTCAATTCCACGACGACGACAACAACACGCCATCATCACAAACGATGAAAAACCACTCGCCAATTAGATTTCTTACCCAAAAAAATCGTTCTTAGAAATTACAACATAAAACAAAGACGAGCAAATGATTTCTTTTATTCCTCTCCACATTTTTTTTTTTGGACATATAACGTTAAAGTCATAAAAATTGTTCCAAGAAACGAAATTCGATTCTGGTTTTCTCGTCTTTCTCTTTCACGTGCACAAAGAGGTCCTCTCAACACCGACCAAATTAAAAAAAGCCATTAAACCTTTAGAAAATTTAAAAACTATATTTAATTTTTTTTTTTCGTTCGTTCATTTCTTTTGGTTTTTGGTTCTTGGAAAGTGTAATTAATTGCGTCATATGCGATTGAACCACTTAAGACTCCGAAGAAAAAGGCTGTTGGTAAATGTAAATAAATATCAGGGCAAAAAATGGAGCCACTTGAACGAAACACTTTGATAGTCGATAAAGTTTATGAGGCCCTTCTTGTGATTGTGAATCAATTTTGAGGCCTGTGCGTCTAGCATTGCGCCCTTCTTATGTATCCGGCAGCTGAACGAAGAAAAAATTTATTTATAAAACGTTTCATGTAAACGCGTATTTGGTAAAAGGTTCTTCCTTCGCTTGCACAGCTTACGAAGAGCCTTATCTTTATTATCCTGTGAAGTTAAACATCAGGCCTATGATAAGACGAGCTCTGGTACACAGTCGTTTTTGACCACTTCTATCCTGCTTTTATTCACGGCTCATATTGTCGTTCTGTCTCCTTTTCGCTGGTTAGTTTATTGGGCCATTAGATAATATGTTACATTATAATAAAAGCGTTTAAGTACAGTGGTTCCTAACATGTTTACTTAGAGAGAGCCTCAAAATCTATACCAATAATAAGATTGAAGTTTTCTGCTTTTTGAATACTTATCTATACCAATAATAATAAAATTGCGATTATTGCTACTTGAATACCTATATAATAAAAACGTTCCATCTCACCTGCGCGAGTGAACGAAACCCGAATCATTTTTCCCAGCTAAGATTTTTATCTAATCTAAAAAATTTAAGGTGTTTTGTTGATTACTCTTTATTGCCTACATTTTCATATATTTAATACAAAAAAATAAATGCCATTTACATTGCAATTTTCCCCCAAAAAACAGGGTAATAACAGGGTTTGTCCAGGGTAAACTTGAAAACAGCTGAGCCGATTTCAATGAAATTTTCACAAAAAGTTATTAAATATTGTAACTTACATTATAGGCTACTTTAAATTTCGATTACTTGTCCCTGTCTGTTTGTTTGTTCTTGGCAAACTTGAAAACGGCTGGTCCCATTGGGACAAGATTTCACATACAGGTAGTAAACATTACCGAAACTGCTATAAAATACTTTTTTTTCAAAAAATTTTTATTTTCTGAACAAAAAACTATAAACTGTAAAAAAACTGTGCAACGAAAAACATACATCGGCAGGCAGCTGTGATACAATGTACATATACCATATCGTATCGTAAAGACGACATGATTTTAAACTCTGTAATTTGTTATTCTTATAAATTATTGTTCGCAAATTTGAAAATTATAACAATGATAGAAGTATAGCGATAGGTTAAATTTCTAGAAACCATAAATCCATTGTGAATTTACGGGTAGTTGTAATACATAATTAATAGTTCGGCTGAGTAAACGTTCGAATTGTCGAGGGAAGAGAAGGAAATCCTCTGCAGTAAATATGATTTGATTCATAAAAATAAATATCTTAGTTCAAAAATGAGACCCGTAAGAATAAATAACAAAAACAGACAGTTCGACTTAAGTTATCCCAATTAGGAGTTTGACTAAAAGAGGTGAAGCCGTTACGCAGAGCCCTCAGAACAAAAAAAAATCCAATCCAACTTATTTTTCAAGAGAAAATAGCAACTTAGATATGACCATCGCGTTGTTTTTTTACCAAAAAACTATATTCTTAATTTTCAGTTTATTTTAGCAAGATCTATAAGAATTCGTTGTCTAATCATGGACCTCGGGAAATAGCAGGCTTGCCGATAAGACATAATGGACTTAATACTATATCCTAGAATAATGAACCTAAGACAACCAAACCTAATACCTCAGATCTTAAGATAACACATTAAATATTATTAATCCTAAAAAAGGTACACTTCTTAAAAGATAGCTATTAATCCATTCTACTAAAATTAATAAATGATTTTATATGACATTTGGGGTGAGAGGTTCTCAAGGCTTAAAATTTTCTTAATATGTTACAATATTAAAAAAAAATGTAAAAAATTTTATCGGAATAAAAAGTATTTTATAGCACTTTTTGTAATATTTTCTACTTGTAGTGAAAATTTCGTCCAAATCGGACCAGCCGTTTTCAAGTTTGCCAAGAACAAACAAACAGACAGGGACAAGTAATCGAAATTTAAAGTAGCCTATAATGTAAGTTAGAATATTTAATAACTTTTTGTGAAAATTTCATTGAAATCGGCTCAGCTGTTTTCAAGTTTACCCTGGACAAACCCTGTTATTACCCTGTTTTTTTTGGGAAAAATTACAATGTTAATGGCATTTATTTTTTTGTATTAAATATATGAACATGCAGGCAATAAAGAGTATTCAACAAAACACTATACATTTTTTAGATTAGATAAAAATCTTAGCTGGGAAAAATGATTCCGTTTTTCGTTCTCTTGCGCAGGAGAGATAGAACGTTTTTATTATATAGCTGTTCAAGTAATAAAAATCTTCAATCTTGGTATAAATTACAATTTCTATTAATCAATCAGTTCAATTTAGCTATACCCAGCGAAGAGGGTGGAAATCAGCTAGTGTTTAATATATATACTGTAACGTTTTTACGGGTTCAAAGATTTGTGTTTAATGACAACAAATTTTTTTTTAAACAATTGTTTATTGCTTTGTCTTACACTATTGTCACTTATAAACTACACGTTAACAATGAGTTAGTTTTCACAGTCACTTATTCACTAATTATTGTCACTCACTATTGCACTTGTTCACAATGTTCACAATTTATTTCACACAGCTCCCTATTTATTTAAGCACTGGTCACTGTCACTATTTATTTTAACACTGATCATATTTACAACTGCTGGTCCGCCTTCTGGCTTATTTATACCCAACCAATCGCTGTTCTTGAACATTCCAAACGATAAATTCTCCATTACTAGAATACTCGATTCCATTGTTTTGTGTCTTTTTCTCATCTATTAATGGAGAAATTTCTAGAAGCAGATATTATGTCATGCTATCCCGCTCTTCCATTGTTCACCTCATTCACGTACCAGGGGTTCTGGTCGACCCCAGAGTCATAAAATGGCGACACTCCTTGAGACATATGGCGGCACATTCTTAGACTTGTCACAATACTCTTAGTTTCAATCGTTGCTTGTTTATTAAGGTACAAACCATAAATGTGCATAATTTGTAAGTTTTTTTGTTTTCAACCTGTTCGTATCATTCAGTTGTGCAGTAGGTATTTATGAATTATTAGTTATTTCTTCTATGAGTGATCCGCGGACCACCAGTTAACAAGTACTGTTTTAGTGCGTTTTAGTGTCTCGTATCAACGAAATAAATTCAAAAAGGGAAACGAGGCAAACATTGGGTCGACTGTGTATGTAAATAACCGTAACTACTTCAGTAAGTAACTTGACATTGTATTACGAGATACGGTGTCATCTTCTTCCACATCCATATATACGCACTGCACACATCACATGTGTGATTTGATCCATTATTCCATTATTCAAGTTGGCTTTAAATGAAAATTTAAGTGCTCGTTTATTTCGATTCTGTTTATCTAAGTCTCATTGGTCGAGTCAATATTTGTCTGCACGACAACATGGAAGCACTTTCAATTAATATCAAACAAAACGATCTGAGAAAATCCGAGTCGTGTCGAAGAGACGACTAACGACAAACAAAATCGATTTGTTTCGATTGCCATTTATTCAGAGCTCTGTGTTTCAATTTTCAGCTACAGTTGTTTCCTTGTGCTTTTTCCACCGCTCGTAGCGATAGTTGTTTTCCGAAAACGTTACGATTGTGAAGAAAAATGATAGTTTAATCTTTTTGTTTGATGGTACGGGGGCGAGGTGACGACGGGGTTGTAAAAGGCGACTCGAGTCGAACAAGATTGGTGTCGGTTGGTTGGTCGCCAGTTTCGTCCAAACTAATTCCTGCTGGAGCGAGTTTTTCCTCGCTTTCCAATTCTTTTAATCGAATTTGAGGCGATTGAAAGGTGGTGGAATGAGTCGGGTGTATGGTAGACGTTATTGTCGACTGTCAATCGGGTAGCTTAATTGTTTTTATTAATTGACCGATCGGGGAAACTTTTTAACAAAATAAAAAAATTGGCTTTGATAACTTTTCGTGTCGATCAATCTTAATGACAACGATCATCAAATTTTTACTTGAAGCGAAAAATTAAATTTTTTCAACCCCCCATTTTCACCCACTTGGGTTGAAATTTGGAAACCCCCGTTTGAGAATGTTGTAATTTTTCTGACTCCGTTCTTGTAATTTTTTTTAAATATTGATGGGTCTCTACCAGATTAGCCATGATGGCTATAGGTACATGATAAGGGTATTATTTGCACGTTTCCCTATGGTGAAACTAAAGGTTTGCATTCATCATCGATCAGTTTATTATTTGTTCTCGGCTTTTAAGCAAGTTTTGAAATTTATAGTACTCTAAGTCACTATCAGAAGCTCCCAAACACTCCTGGGGGAGTCTTATTTTTAACCTCCTTTGAGCTCTGCAGACGCCAAGACCCAGCGCCTGGATAGTCACACACTCCTCAAAGGTGTTGAAGAAGTTGTCCGCAGTTCACTTGATGTATTCCTCCATGTATGGCATATTTTGTTCTTTGT
Organism: Sisyra nigra; assembly: GCA_958496155.1. NCBI lineage: Eukaryota > Metazoa > Arthropoda > Insecta > Neuroptera > Sisyridae > Sisyra > Sisyra nigra. The sequence goes on from OY292317.1 coordinate 40,222,047, forward strand.
GGATCTGGGATTTTCGGATAAACTACGGGGATCTGATTGAAATCCTAAGGACGTTATTTTGGACCGCTTCAAGCTTTTTATATTTACCTCTGGGGGTGTTCAACAAGATAGGACAGGTAATTATTGGTCTGATCATAAACTGTCTGATCTGTTATTCAAAATTGAATATAGCTGCGACTGCCGGAAAGCGTCTCTTAGCTTAGCTTTGATATGATCAGACCAGGTTAACTTTTTATCGAGAAAGACCCCCAGATACTTGACAGCTTTGTCTTTTTGACTCCACGTGATTATATTTCCATCAAGGTGGATATTGTTCAGTATTTCGTTGCCTCTGGTTAAAGTGAAAATTTTGGTCACACCTTTGCAGAATTGCTTTTGTCTAATGACTCCTGACCTTTTGAATGTCGTGTATAATACCGTCTTGGCAAATAATGATAGGTTTCGGTCTGGGGCTGATCGGCGACGTAAAGGTTGTATAGTGTAGAGCCGAGGACGGAGCCTTGGGGATGTTTAATTTTTTTTATGAAGAGTGGTAGTCAAACAAACGTTGTGTGATAAAAGTTGAGAAGTAGAAGCAATTGAGCAAAAAATAAATTACGGTCGCTCTAAGGTGGGGAAGTGGAAAGGGGGGGGGGGGGTAGAAACGGTTTATCTCGATTTCTGACAAAACTCTAAGTCCTATGGAAAAAAGTTAGACTGCAAAGTTGTAAATAATAAGTAGATCTACAACTTTTGAGTTAACACTTTTTTCACATAACCTCAAAATTTATGTGAAAAATTCCAATAGCCAAGTTTTTAATTTATAATTTTCAACTTTTACAAAAAAAATTCTTTTTACACGAAATTTGGTGAAAAACCTTACATTTTCATGTCCCTAACACAATGAGTTATTATTTTTTATTTAAAATATTAATTTTTTCATATTATAATGACGTAATTTCGAAAAAGCACCCTAATTTTCAATCGGAAATTCTCACGTGAAAATATCTACTTTTTTAAAAAAGTCGGTGAGCTTTGTTGAAACCTCTACTTTCTGATAGTGCAAAAATATACATATATACATTGCAATGTTAAATGTTCTCAGAAAATGCAATAATTTAAGTATAAATATTAAAAAATTGCTCAAAATTGTACATAATAAAATTGTTCAGAACACAATTTTGTACATTTTATTAAAATTAACACTTTAATGATTGCATTTTCTGGAAACATTTCACATCGTAATGTATATATTTTTTGCACCATCAGAAAGTAGAGGTTTTTACGAACAAAAAGCTCACCGACTTTTTAAAAAAATTATATGTTTTGACGGAAGAATTTTTGATTGAAAATTAGGGTGCTTTTTCGATATTAAGTTATTATAATGTGAAAAAATTAATATTTTAAATAAAAAATAATAATACATTGTGTTAGGGACATCAAAAGGTAAGGTTTTTTACAAAATTTCGTGTGAAAAATTTTTTTTGTAAAAGTAAAAAATTAAAAACCAAAAACTTGATAATTTGAATTTTTCACATAAATTTTGAGGTTATGTGAAAAAATTGTTAGTACAAAAAGTGTAGATCTACTTATTATCTACAACTTTGCGATTAAATTTTTTTCCATAGGACTTGTAGTGTTGTTGGAAATTGAGATAACCCGTTTCTACCGTAAAAACCCTCCCCTTTTTCACTTCCCCATCTCAGATCAACTGTAATTTATTTTTCCTTTCAGTTTTGTTATATTTTCCTCCTTTTATAATGGGTTTCATTCCACTATAATTACTTTTTCTGTTCAAAAATTATCTACCCAGGTCTAATTCATCAAGCTTTGTCTTCATATTTCATCTAGTTCTGGCACAAGGCTTTTGGTTGTAATCAGCTAGCAGGAAGCTCCACTTTTTTTATGGATTTTTGGGTTTTTCAAAAACGCCTTGAACGATTTTCTTAAGATTAACTTACTATGATTATTAGACCAATCAAATCCCACAACTTTTATTTGAAAATTTTTCTTAAGGTAATTCAAAAAGGGGATTTTGAGAACAAGGCTGGGCTTTAGTATAATAGCCCAATTTTTGCTTAAAAGTGAAGCCTACTGGTGAAAATGAAGAGACATTTGGAACCCCGGAAATTTAACTTTTGTTTTTTTTTTTTAAGTTATACTTCTTTAGGCGCGTTATGAAAAAATGATGAGAGTGAAATTTTAAGATGCGCGCGCATTATAAGATAAAAATTAACAAAATGAAGTTAGGCACAAAACCAGTGGGTCTCATGGGCGCGTAATTTGAATTTTGTTGTATTTATTTTCTAATTTATTAATTTTTATATTTAAATTAAACATAATTATATATACAAATGACACATATTATTAATAAATAAGTTATTACTTTTCTCGAATTTTGCAGTAGCTGTTATAAGTACTTTTTGAAGTTTAATGATGAAAATGACGTCTACATTTCATGCATATTCTTAGTTATCACGAAATCTGGGATTCTAAAATTATTCAACCATCTTAGAATAATAATTTAGTAAAACAAGATATGAATACGATTAAGACATTCACTTTGACAAGTAGCTACTTACTTTATTTTGCAATTTCTATGATACTTCGTTATCATGACATGCATGAATTGTTAACCAGAAAAATGATCCTGACAAATTTTATAAACGTCTTGCAGCTTTCTTGGGATATTATTTATTGATACAAATTAAAATATTATTTTCTTAATTTTATTTTTAATAATTATATCTTTAAATATATATATTATTATTATTAAATATTAAATTACAGTTTTTTAAAATTGATTATTTAAATAAAATTAATAAAAACTAATTTGACTAAACTAACTAGATGAAATATGAAGACAAAGTTTGATGAATTAGAGAAGGGTAGATAATTTTTGAACAGAAAAAAAATTATAATAGGATGAAACCCATTAGAAAAAGGAAGAGAATATAACAAAAATGAAAGAAAAAATAAATTACGGTCGATCTGAGATCGGATGAGAGGGGAAGTGGAAAAGGGGAGGGTTTTTACGGTAGAAACGGTTTATCTCAATTTCCAACAACACTACAAGTCCTATGGAAAAAAATTTAATCGCAAAGTTGTAGATAATAAGTAGATCTACACTTTTTGTACTAACAATTTTTTCACATAACCTCAAAATTTATGTGAAAAATTCAAATTATCAAGTTTTTGGTTTTTAATTTTTAACTGTTACAAAAAAAAATTTTCACACGAAATTTTGTGAAAAACCTTACCTTTTGATGTCCCTAACACAATGTATTATTATTTTTTATTTAAAATATTAATTTTTTCACATTATAATAACTTAATATCGAAAAAGCACCCTAATTTTCAATCAAAAATTCTTCCGTCAAAACATATAATTTTTTTAAAAAGTCGGTGAGCTTTTTGTTTGTTGAAACCTCTACTGTCTGATGGTGCAAAAATATATACATTACGATGTGAAATGTTTCCAGAAAATGCAATCATTAAAGTGTTAATTTTAATAAAATGTACAAAATTGTGTTCTGTACAATTTTATTATGTACAATTATGAGCAATTTTTTAATATTTATACTTTAATTATTGCATTTTCTGAGAACATTTAACATTGCAATGTACATATATATGTATATTTTTGCACTATCAGAAAGTAGAGGTTTCAACAAAGCTCACCGACTTTTTTAAAAAAGTAGATATTTTGACGTGAGAATTTCCGATTGAAAATTAGGGGGCTTTTTCGAAATTACGTCATTATAATATGAAAAAATTAATATTTTAAATAAAAAATAATAATTCATTGTGTTAGGGACATCAAAATGTAAGGTTTTTCACCAAATTTCGTGTGAAAAGATTTTTTTTTTGTAAAATTTGAAAATTATAAACTAAAAACTTGGCTATTGGAATTTTTCACATAAATTTTGGGGTTATGTGAAAAACGTGTTAACTCAAAAGTTGTAGATCTACTTATTATTTACAACTTTGAAATTTTACTTTTTTAATTTTTAATGATAACAAAGAAGTGTAATTTCTCACGCGCGTACATAAGTACACGCAATCACTTTTTTTAACCAATCGTTGGGTTACTTTATGTTCTTTTGATTAGCATTGGGACGTGTCGTAGCAGATATTTTTGTTTTTTTATCACCTGAATAGAATTTGATGACACATTTTAAAAAATTTGATGTTTTCCAAGAAAGAAAACTGTAATATCGATAATTTTCCAAGCTTACTTTGACTAACTCTAACTCATCTCTTAAGGAATACCCACGACTTGTAATAATTCCGAAAAACATCAACCACTTGGATTTTTATATAGTTTAAATTTATTTTTTGACTCATTTATTTTTCACGTATACTAACGAATGTCACATCGAGGCCAAATAACGCCCCGTACACATGTGAATATGTAAATATTTTAAACGGCATTACATACGACTTGCGTAGCTATCAAACAATCTCTCACATCCCCGCTCTCACCAACACTGTACCACACATCCCGGTCGCACAATCCGGGCGATTTTCCCGTTCCGCGATGCTTTACTTTTTATATTATCCCGATCCCGTGGGAGAATGCCAGAGGATGACCGGAAAGAGCGCGGCACACACTCGCACACATACACAGTTTCATTTGGCCTCAACAACAAGAAAAATAAAAATCTGTCACTGTGTATAGGATACGAGTATCTGCATAGAGGTAAAAAATATATTCCCACACATATATGCAAAAACACCGACCTAGTCGCTTTAAAAATAAAACAAAAAGGAAATAAATAAACAGGATAACAAAAGGATAAACGCACGAGCCGGAGACCTGGAGCATAGCATGCGGGGTGTGAGTGAAAAAAATTTAATTTGGATGAAAAAATAAATGGAATTTATGTCCGAGTCAAAATTAGATTGAATTTTTTGCGCCTTGTGGTGGATGCATTTTTCAATATTGCACTCTCACAGAAAAATGGGCCACTGCAGTTTTGCAGTGCCAAAATGAAACAAAAAAAAAACTACCATAAAGAGTTTTTCGTTAAAGTCGTAAGCTTTTAGTTTCCTATCAATTTATTTTCTCATCGTTATCTGAAAGACCATTATCAAAGTGCTTCAGAGTCTTAAAATAATTCTAAACTCTTCAAATAAAAATTAATGTTACTTACAAGTAGCAACACGAGATAAACGAGATCAAAACAAAATTTCAAAGTGAAAACTTGTATCGATTTAGTAAGGATTTCTTACCAACCACAATAACGAAAGTGGTTGCATAACTTTTAACTGCATTCTTCAATTTTGAAAACATTAGATTCTATAGGTTTTATCTTTAAGTTGATAGTATTTTAAAGGATAACATTTTAACTTTCTTTCGATTTTAAAGATATTCGACTTCTGTCTGTGTCTATCCCTAACGCTCCTATAGAGTTGTCTATACAAAAAAAGTGGTTGGGTGTACTTATGTACGCGCGTGAGAAGTTATACTTCTTTGGTATCATTAAAAATAAGTTTTTATTAATTTTATTCAAATAATCAATTTTGAAAAACTGTAAATGAATATTTAATAATAATAATAATATAAATATTTAAAGAAATAATTATTAAAAATAAAATTAAGAGAATAATATTTTAATTTGTATCAATAAATAATATCCAAAGAAAGCTGCAAGACTTTTAAAAAATTTGTCAGGTTCATTTTTCTGGTTAACAATTGTCTTAATCTTATTGATATCTTGTGTTACTAAATTATTATTCTAAGATGGTTGAATCATTTCAGAATCCCAGATTTCGTGATAACTAAGAATATGCATGAAATGCAGACGTCATTTACAGCATTAAATTTCAAATAGTAAAACAGCTACTGCAAAATTCGAGAAAAGTAAAAACTTATTTATTCATAATATGTGTCATTTGTATATATAATTATCTTTAATTTAAATATAAAAATTAATAAATTAGAAAATAAATACAACAAAAATTCGAATTACGCGCGTCTAGTTAAAAATACCGAGCCGTTTTGCGGGCAACTTCATCTTGTTAATTTGTGATGATAAAATAGAACGCTACAAATGCTTTTGAAACCGCGCCGCGATGTAGACGTTATTTTCATCACTAAACTTCAAAAAGTACCTATAACATTAACTGTAAAATTTGAGAAAAGTTATAACTTATTTATAAATAATATGTATCATTTGCATATATAATTATTTTTAATTTAAATATAAAAATAAATAAATTAGAAAATAAATACAATAAAAATTCAAATTACGCGCGACATGAGACCCACTGGTTTTGTGACTAACTTCATTTTGTTAATTTTTATCTTAAAATGCGCGCGCATCTTAAAATTTCACTCTCATCATTTTTTCATAACGCGCCTAAAGAAGTATAACTTCAAAAAAGTTTCACTCTTCTCTTCAAGCACCAACCTCACTTTTTTTTACATGACCCACTGTTGGTTGAAATAAAAAGTTAAATAAAATTTAACATAATTTTCACCAGTAGGCTTCGCTAGTAAACATAAATTGAGCTTAATTTTATTTTAAATAAACTTCCACCCTCTTCCCCAGAAGCCCCTTTTATATGAATTTTCCAAGGAAAAAATTTCCAAAAAAAAATTGTAGACTTTGATGGGTGACTTGACCAGTGGTTCCCCGCCAAGTGGGAACCATTGGAATTTTTTAATGGGGAAACGAAATTTTGCCGTCCAATTAAAAAAAAAAGAGTAAATAATAAAAAAGAGTTAAAAAACTGTAATTCCCAGAGTAGTGGTTCCATATTAGAGAAAATCAAAATTGAAAAAACCCTAAGATCTATAGAATATAGGGGGCTATCCGCTATGGAATTTCAGCCAAAGGCTTGGTGGTACAACTAGATGATATATGATGGGTAAAACCCATAGTAAATGGAGATAGAAAAGGAAAAAAAAGAAGAAAAGGTTTTCCGTTACGTTATGGTCTCCACTGTTTTACTCTGAGGTTAATAAAGCAATTTCATTTCAAAATTTCAAATTATAACGTTAGGTAGCGTAAGTTCAGTAACCGAAAGAAGTTTCATTTCTTAGGGGTACACTAAATGCAAGTACCTACCTAAATTTATTTTTTCTAATGAACAAAGAGAAAAAATGAAAGATTAACTTTTAGATGATCAAAATTAAGGGATGAAATCATAATTTGGGATTGGTTAATATAAAGCATGCTATACTAATTTTTAAAATTGATGAATCAATTCCATCCCTTTTGATCAAGGGTTAAAATAGGGGGTACAATAGTGTGGGTTTTTAATGAACCGATTTTTTCTATTTAGGAAAATAAACTAATCTTTCGGTTTTAACAACTTTTAAGTCGATATCAGACGACTAACAAAAATAGTTAACATACAGTCAAAAACTGGATAACTCGAAATCAAAAACAAAAAACTTGAAACATTCAAATTATTGAGTTTTCAATTTAGCGAGAGTTTTGAGATAGCAAGGAAAAATGGCTACAATTCGACTTAGAAAAGCATTCAGAGATAAGAGACCCAGAACGCTTGCTGTTTCCTCCAGAGACTGGTAATTCAGAACGACATATCACAATCTAATAGAACAAAAAACTACCCCATATCAGGTATTACTGCGCTACTGACCATCTTATAGTTAAAGCACGTTAAAATGAAAAAAAAAGCGTTTGGTTAACAACATTAATTTTGGGTTACTGAGGTTTTTTTTTTAAATATCAAGTTAAAGAGTTTTAATTTATTTCAAAGGTATATTTAAGAAGTAACTTTTTTTTAAGAATTGCATAGCTTAAATAGTTGCATACCTGATGCATTTAATGGGTTTATTAGGAAAAGCAACTATTAATTTCATGTTCTTAGCGAGTTAATGAAGTTCGACTTATCCAGTTTCGACTTATCGAGGAATCAATTAGAGATTAAAAGAGTAAACTCTTTCAATTACCTAACAATAAGTAGATTTTATCTTTCAAAATGACTGTAATTAAATCATTAATACCGAAAATGTCTAATATTTAACGGTTACCAACCTCTATATTTCATCCCTAAACGAAAAAATGATATTTTCATTCACTTAATAATCTTAATAGTAGATTAATTTGATTAATTTTCCGACTAAACTCAGAATAAGTAATCTAGATAAAAATAAATATTTTCTCATCTCATCCACTTAATTCAATCCCGTATTCCGTCTCCCCCCCCCAACCCAAACGATTTCTTTTGGTCTTTTCATATTTCAATCATTACAAACATGAAACATGAAAGTCGAAAGAGGAAACTTTTGTGGACGTTTTGTGGATTTAATTAGTCTGTCGCTTAATGAGCAGTAAAAAGCGCGTGTTGTGGTCACACCACATCTCTCTCTGGCTCTCCTCCATGGCCACACATTATCCCTGTTCTTTCCAAGTCGAACCGGCAAAAGGAAACGGCGAGGCCATATGCCGCAATGACAAGCCAACTTATTTCCAAAAAAAAAAAAAAAAAACAGGAAAAAATCTTCCCTTTTGTGTGTTTTTCCATTTGCGCAAATAATGGGCCGAAGAATTGTCTTCAACTGTCTCCGAAACATTGAAATGTGCGTTTTGATGCCTCCGTGACATTTCTGGCTTATTTTTAGCGCAATGTATAAATCAATTTGTTTACATCTACTTATTTTTAGACAGAAGACAATCGCAAAGTTAATGAGGAAATCCAATTATAAAAACTTTTATCTCAACGATTCAATTAAGTTCAGATCAAAGGATCTTGACTATTGATTCGTTCGAATCGAGGACTTGTCTTGTGAGAGACAAAACATCCCTTTTACAAAAAAAAAAAAAAAAAAAAAAAAACATGCCATATGCGACTAAATATGTTTCGAGTTAAATTAAAATATTGTCGTTTTAATTAAATAAGAAAACGTCTAAGTGAGGCCTCGTAAAATTCGATCGGACCAACCATAGGTCTCCGAGGAGCTATAAACGAAGCTCATGTCATTTAGTCCCCATAACATGAAGGGATGTGTGTATATGTACATATATACCATAACCGACCTATTTATCGTTATCGTTCGAAAATACGCAACAAACCCGAAAAAAATACAAAAACTTGCCATGTTACGGGAAATGAGATGTCATTTCTTATAAATCATGCTATTCAATTTTTTTTTTTGAAAAGTCTGATTTTAATTGGATGGCTTAAGAAAAAAAAAAGAGTGTCGTAACAAAGGAAACATTTGAAAATCAAATAGACTGTTTTTTCACGTTTTCAACGCTTGCTTACTAAGCATACTGAAGGGGGGCAAAAATACTGTGGTAGTAAGAAGTTATAGATAAAAGTAAAATTTTGAGGTGTTTTATTCAAATTTTCACGAACGAAGGACGCTATTAAAGATTCGTCAATATTATAATTATGAAATTAAATAACTTGTAAGTGTAATGCTTGACTTGACTTGATATTTAAAGTTTTGATATATATATTTTGAGTTTTTTCAATTTTTTTCAAAAACGTGTGCTAACGATTTTCTTTAAACTTGCTCTACCTGTTAAACTTATCAAAGCCTAGAACTTTTATTTGAAACTTTATCCTGGGAAAATTCAAATAAATTGGGCTTTGGGGAAGAAGGTGGTTGTTAATCTATACAAATAAAATGATAGCTGTTTTCAAATGTTCGCTTTTAACTCAAAAACTACTGGATAGATTTCGATCAATTTTTCTTTTGTTTTATTCTTATATACTTGGTCCTTATCTAAAAAACGTATTATCACGATATTTTCATTAAAAGCAAAGTAATTAAAGTTTTTAAAAATGCGATTTTTACAAGCAAAACGCGTTAAGAGGTGTATTTTTCGTCGCTATGATAGAGTGGGGCAAACGATTTAATGCGCATGGGCTGGAAAGAATATGTTTCTCCTTCCGCTGCCTACTGATTATTTTATATTTGAGCGTAGACTTAATGCAGCTCAGCAAGATATTAGATTAATAAAGATTTTGTGAATTCTATTTTCTATTTGTTTAGCAGTTTTTAAAATATTGTTTGTAGCTTTTTTTTAAAATTCTCTTTGAGCAATTTTTATATTTTACTGTAAATAAAGATTCAAAATACATTTTTAAGTTAAAACCGTTACAATAATCAAATTACATTTCAACACTCCCTTTTATTATTACATATATTTTTTAACCTGAAAGAGTTAAGTTGGCGAGAAACATTTTTTTTTTTTAATTAAACTATTTGCCAAAAAATTGCTCCTTCAAAATCCGCAATTTCTCCAAGTGTATAATTGATTAATAATTAATTTTTCAAAATTTTGCAAACAAAAGATTAAAATTGCTGTAAAATACAAAAGCCACTTTTTTTTAGTTTTTTTTTGTTGTTTTGATTTAATTGCTTCTTAAATGCTCTTTCCGGATCCGCAATTGCTTTAGGTGTATAGTTATATAGTGTAATAGTTAATTAATATTTTAATTTTTTCAAAATTTTCAATCTCAAGAATTAAAATCGCTATAAAACCCTAAATAATTGTTTATTGATTTTTTTTAGGTTCTTTATCTGCTCCTTTTTATTACGCAAATAATTGATCAAATTTTTGCAATATTTTTAATAATTAATTATTTTTAACTGTTTATATATGTATTGTTGTACTATGACGTCATCAACTGCCGTTGGATCTTATAAACATGAATAGTTTAAAAGGTGAATTACTTATTAACTATACACCTGGAGCAATTGCGGATCCGAAAAGAGTATTTATAGAACAATTTAAAAAAAAAATTTAAACAGTGATTATTTTGGATTCTATAGCAATTTTTATTTTTAAATTTACAAATTGTTGAACAATTAATTTTTAATTAACTAATAACTACACTCTAGGAGTAAAACCGGCTTCTGCAGGAGCAATTTTTTGGCATATAGTTAAAAATGTTCTACGCTAAGTTCTTTCCGGTTATTTTTTATATATTGTTGCTTTCAATTTTTTTAAATGCTTTTCCTCTGTAAATTAAATATGTTCTTAATATCATAACCTACGCAGACGACGTCGCGGGTATCAGATAGTATAAAATAAAATCATGACTCAATTTATGCTTAGCCTTATGGGTGAACATTTTAAACATTTTGGTTATTTTTTTTTATTTTAATCAATCGTGATTGTTGATTATGTTCTTTTAACCAACAGCGAATTTCATGTAAAAAAGTGGTTGCGTGTACTTATGTACGCGCATGAGAAGTTATACTTCTTTGCTATCATTAAAAATTAGTTTTTATTAATTTTATTCAAATAATCAATTTTAAAAAAATGTAATTTTATATTTAATAATAATAATATATTTATTTAAAGATATGATTATTAAAAATAAAATTAAGAGAATAAAATTTTAATTTGTATCAATAAATAATATCCAAAAAAAGCTGCAAGACGTTTATAAAATTTGTCAGGATCATTTTTCTGGTTAACAATTCATGCATGTCATGAAAACGAGGCTTCATAAAAATTGCGAAATAAAGTAAGTAGCTACTTGTCAAAGTAAATGTCTTAATCTTATTCATATCTTGTGTTACTAAATTATTGTTCTAAGATGGTTGAATCATTTCAGAATCCCAGAGTTCGTGATAACTAAGAAAATGCATGAAATGCAGACGTCATTTTCATAATTAAATTTCAAATAGTATAACAGCTACTGCAAAATTCGAGAAAAGTAATAACTTATTTATTAATAATATGTGTCATTTGTATATATATAATTATTTTTAATTTAAATATAAAAATAAATAAATTAGAAAATAAATACAAGAAAAATTCAAATTACGCGCGCCAGGAAACCCAGTGGTTTTGCAACTAACTTCATTTTGTTAATTTTTAACTGAAAATGCGCGCGCTTCTTTAAATTTCACTCTCATAATTTTTTCATAACGCGCCTAAAGAAGTATAACTTCAAAAATGTCTCACGCTTTTGAATTATCTTGAAAAATTTCTATTCAAGCACCAACCTCACTTTCTTTTACATGACCCACTGTTGGTTAAAATAAAAAGTTAAATAAAATTTAACATAATTTTCACCAATAGGCTATGCTAGTAAACATAAATTGAGCTTAATTTTATTTTAAATAATCTTCCACTTTCTTCCCCAGAACTTCCTTTTGTGTAAATGTTCCCAGGAAAAAATTTCCAAAAAAAAAATGTAGGCTTTGATGGGTGACTTGATGAGTAATTCCCCGCCAAGTGGGAACCATTAAAATTTTTAAATGGGGAAACGGAATTTTGCCGTCCAATTAAAAAAAAGAGTAAATAATAAAAAGGAGTTAAAAAAAATGTAATCCCAGAGTAGTGGTTCCATATTAGAGAAAATCATTAGAGCCGTTTTCGGAAAAAATTGAAAAAACCCAAAAATCCATAGAATATAGGGGGCTATCCGCTATGGAATTTCAGCCAAGGGCTTGGTGGTATAACTAGATGAAATATGATGGGTAAAACCCATAGTAAATGGAGATAGAAAAGGAAAAAAAGAAGAAAAATTTTCCGTTACGTTATGGTCTCCACTGTTTTACTTTGACCTCAATAAAGGACGCTTATAAAATTTGTCAGGATCATTTTTCTGGTTAACAATTCATGCATGTCATGAAAACGAAGGTTCATAGAAATTGCAAAATAAAGTAAGTAGCTACTTGTCAAAGTAAATGTCTTAATCTTATTCATATCTTGTGTTACTAAATTATTATTCCAAGATGGTTGAATCATTTCAGAATCCCAGATTTCGTGATAACTAAGAATATGCATAAAATGCAGACGTCATTTTCATCACTAATCTCAAAATAGTAAAACAAATACTGCAAAATTTGAAAAAAGTAATAACTTATTTATTAATAATATGTGTCATTTGTATATATATATATATTTTTTATTTAAATATAAAAATTAATAAATTTGTAAATAAATACAAGAAAAATTCAATTTACGCGCGTCTAGTTAAAAATACCGAGGCGTTTTGCGGGCTATTTCATCTTGTTAATTTGTGATGATAAAATAGAACGCTACTAATGCTTCTGAAACCGCGCCGCGATGCAAACGTCATTTTCATCATTAAACTCCAAAAAGTACCTATAACAACTAGTGTAAAATTCGAGAAAAGTAATAACTTATTTATTAATAATATGTGTCATTTGTATATATAATTATTTTTAATTTAAATATAAAAATAAATAAATTAGAAAATAAATTCAACAAAAATTCAAATTACGCGCGTCTAGTTAAAAATACCGAGCCGTTTTGCGGGCAACTTCATCTTGATAATTTGTGATGATAAAATAGAACGCTACAAATGCTTCTGAATCAGCGCCACGATTTAGACGTCATTTTCATCATTAAACTTCAAAAAGTAATTATAACAACTACTGCAAAATTCGAGAAAAGTAATATCTTATTTATTAATAATATGTGTCATTTGTATATATATATATATATATATATATATAATTATTTTTAATTTAAATATAAAAATAAATAAATAAGTAAACAAATACAACAAAAATTCAAATTACGCGCGCCAGGAAACTTCATTTTGTTAATTTTTGACTGAAAATGCGCGCGCATCTTAAAATTTTACTCTCATCATTTTTTCATAACGCGCCTAAAGAAGTATAAGTATAAGAAGTATAACTTCAAAACAATTCTGTAACGCATAGTAGCAGACGTTTTTTTTTTCGTTATAAGCTCAATTTTAATGGAACAGTCCAACTAAAAAAAAAGAAATTCGTAATAAAGAAAACATTTGAAAACCAAACAATTTTTTTTTTTTAATTTTCAAGGCTTGCTTACTTATATAACTATATTTTCTATATGAAGTTGTTGATGAAAATAAGTTTTAAATTTTCCTCGTTTTAAAATAAGACGAAATAAACAATTAAATCAAGTTTATAATGTAAATGATTCATACCCACATACACGAGTTAAATTGGGATGGCTTTTAATTTTTTTTTCGAGATAAATATTTAAAATTGCCTTTTGTTTTATTTCTATAAATATATAATATATAGTAATGTTTGTACGTGGATAATAATAATAATATATATAAACGAAGAGGGATGCATTTTATGTTTTGGGAAGACGGGAGACGGGAAGCGGCACTCTGCCATGTGGAAATAATTTTGTTAAGATCCATTCACTTAGCCATTCATCTAAGTCGAAAACATTTTAGACTACTTTAAAATGCTTTTAAGTTGACGGCAAGCCGAGTCGTGTGAAACGTCTCTCAAGATTAACCAACAAATTTCAAGTGTTACGTCTTGTGTCTATATCGTATAATGTAACGTAAGAGGATAATTTCCAATCGTTCCTGTAACAACCATCAAGTCCTTTAAAACCAACGTATATATATTTTTAGATGTTTTTTTCGATCCGATTTTTTGTACTTTTCAACATTTATCAAGTTAATGATCGGTTTGTCAAGGATTAAAAGCTTCAAAAAGCTCGCATCTTAAAAGCTTTCTTTGAAAATTCTAACGACCAGAATTTAAAACTAAAAAGGTCCGAATAGATCAAATTGATATGAATTCACTTTTCATTCCCCTGATTGGCTTCTTTATTTACCAAATAACCCAAAAGTCCGCAGGACTCAGGAGTAAAACCTTCAAAGTACTTTTTTATGTTAATATTGCATCTTCTGTTCCTTTCAACTTTTTTATTACTTTTTAAACGCTTATAATATGTTAATTATATGGTATATACCAATTATTTGGCGATTGATGATGAAAAGAATTTCAAAGGACAAAACATCGTTTTCCAATTAAATCACATGTAGATAAGCGTATCTTAAAATTAATTTAAACAAATTTAAAATCAATTTAACAAATTTCTTTCATCAAAACTGGAAGAACAGCTTCCAAAATTCCATGTAAATACCAGGCAATTCATCACCTGCATTTTTTCATCTCGTCTCAAAGACCGAAATCAATTTGCTTCTTGATTCCTCACGTCATGAAGGAAATGAAAGTCGCACAGCGACTGATTTTTTTGAATTTCAAACATCTTTTTTTGACATGCATATAAGTTGTCATCCCATATACCTTTAAAATATATATCCATAAGAATACAAACGTGCAAACAAATCGCTCAGATAAATATCCCCTTGATCATTGTATGTTTTGCTTGAACGATTGCGAATGAAAATGGGCGAATTCTCCATCATCCTCATTCCCGAAAAGAGGACGCGCTCTCTCCACTTGCCTCATTCCAAATCTCGAATTCTTCTCGTGCCATTCTCCATGTTCCTACCCGACCATTTCCGTTGACATCGGTTTGTTTTTATCCGCAACAAGGCAAATATCAGAGATGTACACATTTTCCTATTATTGCGAAAGTAATTTGAAATGTTGGCGCCAGCGATCGTCGTCTAATTAGCGACGATGCGGACAATTCGTATCTTTGTGTCAAGCACGATATCTAATTCCGTTTATAATCCAATCTCTTTATATACATAGATGAACTCATAAACGACTTCTTTGCAAATACATAAATATTATAATAGATGACATTCGTCCGATAGATATTTCCTTAGTCTTTCCATTACTAAGAAATACTATAAAAAATACCAGCTGCGAGGCGTCACAGTATTTTCTTTTACTTTAATTTATTAAACTCTCTGTTGGTGAAAAAAAAAATAAGCTCTTTATAACTATACATCAAAACAGAACTAATTGTATATGCATACAGCCTCTATAAATATGGATCATATTAAACGAATTCCCAACCTTCACCTCAGAACCGCCCTTATTCGAATTTTCCTAGGAAAAAGTTTCAAATAAAAGTTGTAGCCACTAATAAGTCTAAGAACTATAGTAAGTTTAAAGAAAATCGTTGGAGTCATTTTCGAAAAAAGGGAAAAAGCTCAAAAACTCCTAGAATAAAGTAGAGCTTTCGATTAACCGATTTTAACCAAAATCTTCGCAGCACAACTAGGTATAATATGGAGGTCAAATTCCAAGTTTGATGAAATTCGGATAAAGCTTTCGATACGATATGGCTGTCACACACAGACATGTTTCTAAAAACCACTTTTTTGGACTCGGAGGACCTCAAAACATGTACTTCCGGTGAAAGCTCAAATTAAAAAATTCGACCCAATTACAATACTTGCCTTACTATATAGTAGTAAAAGAAAGTAAAAATATTTTTAATTTTCCTGATAGTTCCAGGTTTTCTGGAAACTTTTTTTATTTTTTCCATAATTCCAATGTCAAAACATTTATTACTACTTAACACCTTTGATAACTAAGAAGTATTTTGTGTCGTATTCACCTGTCCAGCTTGTCCTGTAAAATATTTAGTTACGAAAAGTTTTACAAATTTATTTTTTTATCGATTTTGAAAACTTATCTAATTATATTTAGTGGCCTAGTACAAAAGCCAGTGGTGAACTTACTAACAGACTGAATAAGCTGGAGCCAAGGGCGGCCTATAATATGGGCGGTATAATTGAGGTTAAAATTTCGAAAATTACCAAAAATTTGTGGTTATTATGATTATAAACAAAATGATCAAGATTATTGAGCTAAAGAACAGTGCTGATTAAACTTTTTGAAGTCATAGCCCCCTTGGAACCCAAGTAAAAATCTCACGGCCCCCTATTACTTTTTTTTACTACTATATAGTAAAAGACGTTTGTAATCGGGTCGAATTTTCGAATTCGAGCTTTCACCGGAAATACATGTTTTGAGGTCCCCTGAGTCCAAAAAAGTGGATTTTAGAAACATGTCTGTGTGTGACAGCCATATCGTATCGAAAGCTTTACCCGAATTTCACCAAACTTGGAAATTTGCCTTTATATTATATCTAGTTGTGCCGCGAAGCTTTTGGTTGAAATTGGTTTGCCGAGTTAAAATTGCAAATTACCAACAATTTGTGGTTATTATGATTATAAACAAAATGATCAAGATTATTGAGCTAAAGAACAGTGCTAATTAAACTTTTTGAAGTCATAGCCCCCTTGGAACCCAAGTAAAAATCTCCCGGCCTCCTATTACTTTCTTTTACTACTATATAGTAAAAGAAGTATTGTAGTCGGGTCGAATTTTCGAATTCGAGCTTTCACCGGAAATACATGTTTTGAGGTCTCCTGAGTCCAAAAAAGTGGATTTTAGAAACATGTCTGTGTGTGACAGCCATATCGTATCGAAAGCTTTACCCGAATTTCACCAAACTTGGAATTTAGCCTTCACATTATATCTAGTTGTGCTGCTAAGCTTTTGGTTGAAATTGGTTTGCCGAAAGCTCTACGTTATTCTAGGATATTTTGAGCTTTTTCCATTTTTTCAAAAACGGCTACTGTTCTTAGACTCATTGGTGGCAACAACTTTTATTTGAAATTTTTTCTTGGGAAAATTCGAATAAGGGCGGCTCTCAGGTGAAGGTCAGGAATTCGTATATACTTATATAGCATATTGGTTGTATGCATATAGTTCTGTTTATATGAATTGTTACAAAGTGCTTATATTTCTTTTAACTAACAGCGAGTATTTTCATAAATGAAAGTAAAAGAAAGTACTGTGACGCCTCGCAGCAGATATATTTCTTTAAATTTTGTATAAGTTTATGTTACAGTTAAAGCGTGTAATCCGTTATTGCGTAGAATAACTAGGTAATTCATGAAACGTATGGGGTCTGTTCTGGGGTCTTAAGTGATCCTGGGGGTGGGATTTGTGCAAAACTTCCTCTTTTATCAACTTTCGGTTTCCCATTCAAAATTTTAGTGGTTGTCCACTTAGATATTCCATGAATATTACAAAATTTAACGGTAACATAAACACTTACTAGTCAATTGCATGCATTTGCTAATTATTTGGTACCATTGCGACTCTTCGCGGCTCCCCTGCAGGTAGTATACAGTCCTGTAGGGGACTACGACCTACCACTTTAAAAAGCAGTGCTAGTAAGGGTGGTAAAATTTGAATAACTTACTAACAGAAAATGTGTAAGTCCGCCATTGAAATAGGGCCATTGCCTTTACATAGAAAATTAGCCGTTTAAGTACTTATTCTTTAAGAATTAAATTTTATAAAAAGATAAATCGTTAAATATTTTTCTTCATTTTTGTTTTTCTATTCAACTCCTTGGAGTTTTTTAAAAATTAGTTTTTTTAATTGCTGGATCTGTGTAGATGTTTTGAATTAAAATCAAAGTTTCATTTTTTTATCTTTTGCTTTATTTTTCTTATAAGATTAGTACTGCATCTATCTCTATTTTAAGCCGCTTCACACGCGGTATGAATTCTAGGCACAAGCTCTGTTAGTGAAGAAGCTGGCTATGACTCTGTAAAATGACGTCACTGCGTACTTAATTTCACCGATAGAAGCTGGATTGTTAACTATTTATATTGTTTCCATGGTAATAATGTTATTACAGAAATTGTGCATTTTGATTGGTTATCATTTAAATCCCGTAGCAAATTCAATTCGAGAACTAGCAATGACGTCATTTTTTTTATAGTCACAGCCAGCTTTTTTTAGTTTAACCTGACGTGTCTTAGCAGCTTTTATCTTGAACTTTTTCTTTCCCATATGATTAGTTATAGATTTATCTTTGTTATACCTAAACTTAAAATTGTTTCTATTATTAATTGTTTTGCTGTAATTTGTTCCCGTAAAATTAAAAATGTTGATTAACATGGTTTGGTCTTAAGAAAATTAATTTTGTCTATAAAGAAAGGACCTAAAAATTCTTCGTTTGTACAATCTCGAGACTTAAAAAAATTTAACAATAATACGTTAGAAATAAAAACAAACTCAATTTTAGATAGTGAACTAAGAATAATTTTTAAGCTTTCAAATGAACGAATTAAGACATTATAAAAGCTGTAGTCCTTTATACTTGCATGTAAGAGGTCGACTAATAAGTCCCAGATCCAAAAGAGAAAACAATACTTTTTAAATATTTCCCAAAGTCATCTCCAGAAAGGCTTTTATACTGATCATATCAGTAATCTGATGTAATAAGACCTTGATAATAGATAATAAGATTTGTTTAGCTTTTCTAAATAGCTGTTTACGGCATCAATAAGACCCCTGTGTTGCTATGAAATCTTTGTCCGCCAAAAAACATTTTTCAAGTAAAGGAATAGATGGTAGTTTATTGGTACCTACTGAATCTGATGTCTCAGTAATTTCAAACTTAATTCAGGAATTTTTCCTGTTGCAAATCTTACTTTACTTTAGTTACCAAGAATTGTTTTTTTTTTTAGTTCGTAAAGATGAGATATTTGTAGTAGGTCTAAATACCTATATATCTAAGTATATATGTCAGAAGGTACTAAAATTGATGTATTAGTAGGTATTATGTACTTGCTTCTAAATATGTACTTACCTACCAAGATTAAGTTCAATCTTGTTAAATCTTCATAGATGCAACTATTCCTTTTTTTTTGATTTAAGTATAGGTAGGTACCCTTATAGGTCTCATTAGACCTAAAATTTTTTTTCCCGGGGTGTTCTAATTTTTTTTAAATAATCGAAGACAAAACTTTAAAAAATATTTTTTAGACTCATTTTTCACTGTAAAAGTTTTGAGTTGCCTAAAATTTGATATAGGTACCTACCCACCGTATTTTAAAAATCAAGATTTTTATATCACCTACCCAACATCTTAAAAACCTAAATATTTGATATAATGTTAACTTTGTTGGGAATTTGGTTTTACTTTTGTAATTTTATCTCAGAATTGCATCCCCAATGTTCAGTTTCCAACTGTGTTTTATTACGAGTATTTTCAAGACACCCGCAGTCATTGCGGTAGAAAGCGAAAGAATCAGTTGCACTCGACACGACCACGCCAACAACGCTAGAAAATTGCATATGCAATTTCGATTTTTCTCTTTACATCGCCACATTTTCCCCAATAATATGATCCGGTGGGAGCGAGCGAGCGAGCTAAAATAACAATGTTCTCGTGGACTTTTTTCCCATCTTATTTTCAACCGGCGCAGCCGGTATCTGTTTGTCTTATTTTATCAAGACATTTTGGCTTTATATATACGTCCAAATAAAATTCACGTTACTCAAGTCGAGTCGGTAATATATTCACCCTTGGTGGTGGTATGTGTTTTTTTTTTTATATATTTTTCCCCAAGAAAAATTGCATTCACCTACCCCTCCCTCCCCTATGCACATTTTTCACCTGGTCCTTGTCGAGTCGTACAAAATTTCCTCGCACACCGGCTTCAAAGAGAAACCGAGACTCGAAACACTTATGCCAATGCCTCATCTACTTTTATATTTCATCGCTGAGCGCAAATATAAAAGTCAAAATGAACGCACATTTCTCATATCTCAAAAAAAAAAAAACCCCCCGAAGAAAACTCATTTTTTACCCACGAAAAAGCTTGTTAAATCATATAATATAAAACATATTGGGTGGTCCTTGTTAATATTTAAAAATCTAATTTAATTTATAAATAAACGAGCCAAGTTGGACGTAAAGAAAGGAATTAATGTATCATGCACTAATGCAACTATGGCACAATGCTGTTCCAATAAAAAAATACTTATTTAAAACGAAAAAAATCCGAAACCACATGTGCTTGAGATTTACTTCACTTACATCCGAGTAAATGCATAATTATTTTAATTAAAATTCTTCATAAATATCTTGGAAGATTGTTTTGTCTGAATAATTGATGGTTTAATTTTTTTTTCAACTTCAAAGCCACACGATATGTGTGATATAAGACAAAAAGCAAAATGTAGACGATGAGATTTTAACTGTTTGAAACGTTTTTATATTCTTCTTCTCACAATAGTTCAAAAATATGAGCAACACTGCAGCTGACATGTCTACTATAGATCAAACCAGGGGAATTACACACTTAATTTAGCTTAATAAGGGGTATCTATAAATTACGTAACATAAAAATAAAAATTATAAAAAATGAAAAACCAACTTCAAAATAAATAAAAACCCCTAAACAAAAATGCACTAAAAAGTAAAAAAATAATGGCGTATCCTTGCAGTGTGTACAACTTCCAAATTATTAGGATGATATAAGGTACAACTATTGTTATTTTTGGATTTGGTGTCAGCCAAGGAATTTAATATTAATGTTAATTTGTAAAAAGGTTTAGCTGGTTATTAGTATTTTGTAGTTTAAAGGTCGCTAAATAATTGTCACAGTACTAGTATATTGTATAAAAGTTCATTTGAAAAATAAATTTCATAAGGTATTCTCGTGTATTGTTAAGTACCTACCAATATAGTCGTATTTCCTTGGCTGACACCAACTCCAAAAATTACAATAGTTGTACCTTATATCATCCTAATAATTTGGAAATTGTACACACTGCAAGAATACGTAATTATTTTTTTACTTTTTAGTGCATTTTTGTTTAAGGGTTTTTATTTATTTTGAAGTTGGTTTTCCATTTTTTTATAATTTTTATTTATTTCAAGAATTTTAGTGATCTGAAGTTTGATAACTGATTTTATTTCTTTCAATATGGGTAAACCTACTAAACGCGCAGCTCATATGAGGCAGCGCCGTTAAATTTTAAGAGTTACTACATCATCCCTTTTGCTCTTAAGGATTGAAATTTTTTGCTTTTAAATTTAATGATAGATTCTTTCCAATAGAAAAAAGTCATCAAAATTCGATAATTTAGTTAAACGTCACTATTTCATCCTTATTTTCATCCTTAGAGAGCAGATTTTTTTCTTCAACTTGAAATGTGAATACTTTAAAGGTACGATGTACGTAATAGAAACATAATTATCGAAATCGGGTTAGCAAGGAATTATTTATTATTTCATCCCCAATTTTTAACCCCTTATGAGTAGAGGTTCTTTTACAAATAATGGGTATGAGATTAATTTAAAATGATGTACTACCAATAAAAAAGAATTTACAAAATCGAGCTATCCAATAAGAAGTTAGTATTTCATCCCTTAGTTTTCAACTCTTTAGAAGTGAACGATTTCCTTCAAATTAAAATGGGACTATTCGGAAAGCACCAGCTTTCAAATAAAAAAAGAATCATCAAAATCGCTTTACCCAGTCGGAAATGCTGAGGTAACAAACATAAAAAAAAAATACACTCGAATTGAGAACCTCCTCCTTTTTTTGAAGTCGGTTAAAAATGGGGAGTTTGCGTTAAATCTCATCAAGTAGGAGGATAATACATTCCCAAAGGATAGTAAGGATAATAATTTAAAAATAAACTTTATTTTATTTTAGTTGAAATATTATTATGTTTTTATCCTATTAGATAGTAATGTTAAAATAAACAGCTGATATAATTTAATACTTGCATAATTTTTTTTTGATTCAATATTATTTCATTTGTGTTCAAAAATTTGTTAAATGTAGCTCTGTGTTCGTCATCAATGTCATTTTAATCCGATTAGTGGAAACTGTTTTTCAACCTTGAAGTTTTGCATCGAACTGTTCGATATCTTTTTGATGAGTCACTGTCAGAATTGGATTCGTCTTTGAAACTAAAAGAATCAATTAAAAATATTCTACAAAAATTCATTTATATATATATTATCAAAAAAAAAAAAAATAAAATTTGTTTTAATTTATCTTCAAGTAATTATTAATATAAGTCTTATCAGATTTAATGGCAAAAATTCTTATCCAAGTTAAATTAAAAGTGTACCCATTTTTTTTTATTTGTGCTGAAATAAATTTACTTATACCTACTCTTATTTCTTTTTAGATCGAAAAAATGTTAACGGTTTGAGGATACGATGAAAAAAAACAGGGATACAAACTTAAAGGAGCTTTTGGAAAATACTTAGAACCAATGGAATGTTTGAGTATCAAGTATTTATACATTAAAAGCCATGGAATATCTCAGCAATAATTAGGAGAGAACTAGGTACTTAATTATATTTTGAATTGTGTGTGTGACAGCCATATCGTATCGAAAGCTTTATCCGTATTTCATCAAACTTAAAATTGGGCCTCCATTTTTAATCTTGTTGTCCAACAAAGCTTTTGGTTGAAATTGGTTTACCGAAAGCTGCACTTTACTCTTGGCGTTTTTGAGCTTTTTAAATTTTTTTCGAAAACGGCTCCAACGATTTTCTTTATATTTTCTATAGTTTTTAGGCTCATTGGTGCTTACAACTTTTATTTAAAACATTTTCCTGGGAAAATTCAAATAGGGAAAACTCTAATTAAATCAACCATTTTTACTTTCTTTTACTGGCTATAGTGAGAAGTGAGATGGTCAGAGTCTGTCAAAAATACTTGCAGAGGGTGAACGAACATCCCAACTATCTGGCTGTCTAGCTCCTGAATAATACCGACCACCATATCGAAGGCTAAATAGCGTCTAATTTCTGGAGTTATCTTCCAGAGAACCACCAACACCTTAAGATACCCCTTTTAGGAGGTGCGATCTTTCTCACATATATGTTAATCATATTTTCTTAATGTGCAAGGACAGATTACAAATTCATAAACCAGTAATAAAACAAAATATTTCCTAATACTGTATCGTCTTTACCTATAATCTAACAATAGAATTATTTAATCTTGACATAGTATTAAAAAAAGTCGCTTCCGCTGTCTGTTCCCTTAGATCTTTTAAACTACACAACGGATTTTAATGCAGTTTTCAACAGTTGATAGAGTGATTCAAGAGGAAGGTTTTAAGGTATAATACATGCATGTTATAGTAGAGAAAAGTCGGGAAATTCAAAGATATATAATGTGTTGCCAACATATTTTTGTGTACTTACATTGCAAACACTGGCTAAACTTTACGAGATAGATCAAACTAATATGTGACGAAATTGTGTATCTTAAAAAGATTGATAAAAAAGTCCGCGACGGTATATGTCTATCTCCTAAGAATAACCCACACCATTTTTATCTTTTACATATTACAAAAAAATTTTTGGTTATTTACCAAGCTATTTTAAACAATACAGTATTATTCCAATTAAATACATTAGATACGTTGTGCATTTCATGTAGATCAAAATTGCCCTTTACAGTATATCATAAAAATGAATATCTTAGAAGATAGCACAGATTTAAAAAGCGTTGGCAGAGCGACTGGATATTGAACGTCGTACGTAGTGGTTGTTTTATTACTATCTTTTTCTTATAAATATAAACATGTTATGTTGGTCCTTGTTTAAGACAAAAACTCGACAAATTCTACACCAATTACCTGCTCTTAAAAGATTACGGTTGGTCACCCTACATAGGATAGCATAACAATTGAATCCTACAGGAACCGTGTATTTAAAAGTTTGCGAAATAGCATTTTAACGCATTTTCCTCAAGAAGGCCAATTTTATGAAGTAACGAAAGAAATCTCTACAAAGTTTAAATGAAAAATTGACAAAGTTTACTGGAAAATAAATTTTATGAATTTCAATTAACACCCGATAAAATGAATAATAAAATTTTTTTAATTTATTTGAATTTTTTTTTATAAAATGTATTAAAATATACTAAATTTTTAAATAGTTAACAATTACTGGACGGAACAAATTTTGATGAAGTTGTGTTAAAGATACCTCATATCTTAACGTGTAGAATACCATTTATCCTTAAAAAAGGCACGCTTCCTGTGGGATAGCTACGAATCTATTCTACTAAAATAACTAAACGGTTATATAAATGACATTTGAAATGAAAACTTTTCAAGTCTAAAGGAACTTTTCATACTTAAAATTGTAATAAGCCTGTAAGATAGCTAAAATCTCCTCATAAAAAAGTAGTTTTAAGGATTGTGATGAACTTACTTTGGTTCTAAAGTCTGAAAGTATCTATCATCTTTTTTTGTCAAAATAGATTAATTTTTTAATTTGTTGTGATCGTAGAGAATTAATTAATCAATCAATTAAATTTAGATACTCTCAGCAAAGTGAGCGGGTATCAGATAGCGATAAATATAATTTTAAATATTTATTTACACATAGTAGGTATTCAGTATAAATAGATAATCTTCCTCTATTGGTAGTTTAGTACCTACGTATCGTTATCCTATGCATTTTTTTCTCCAGATGTCTTCAGGTTAAAGGATTTTAAAAAGATTTACTCATTAGTTGTTGTCAGTTCTTCCGTTCTATATTCATAATATTTTTAATAGTAGTGTTTGAAGGTTAGGTTTTAAGTAACTTAACTTGATTTTTACATAAAGCTCTGAAGACGATTAATTGTTTAGACAACCCATTTATCTATTAATTTTAACTGACAATGCGATCATTTAGACTTAAGTATATGAATTAGACTCAAAACACGTACAACGTATTGTCCATTAACGATATAAAACAAGACTAGGATACTTTATCCTTCAATAGAAAACCTGAAATTCGTTCTAATTTCAGTAGTTTTAAAGTTTCCTAACTCGGTGTTCAACTAATCTAAGTTTAACGTACATAGTTTAGGGCCATCAATAAGACAGAGTTCTCAACAAGCTTTAAATGGTTTCAAGAGGTACAAAACAAATCGATGTTACCAAAATTTAATCGAAGTACTCGTCATTCTAGTTGTTAGCTAAAATTTCCTCTTAATTATTTGTTTTTATTTGAATACTTTTTGAAGTTATACTTTGTTAGGCGCGTTATGAAAAAATGATGAGAGTGAAATTTTAAGATTTTAAGACAAAAATTAACAAAATGAAGTTAGTCGCAAAACCACTGGGTCTCCTGGCGCGCGTAATTTGAATTTTTGTTGTATTTATTTTCTAATTTATTAATTTTTATATTTAAATTAAAAATAATTGTATATACAAATGGCACATATTATTATTAATAAGTTATTACTTTTCTCGAATTTTGCAGTAGCTGTTATACTATTTGAAATTTAATGATGAAAATGACGTTTGCATTCCATGCGTATTCTTAGTTATCACGAAATCTGGGATTCTGAAATGATTCAACCATCTTAGAATAATAATTTAGTAACACAAGATATGAATAAGATTAAGACATTTCCTTTGACAAGTAGCTACTTACTTTATTTCACAATTTCTATGAAGCTTCGTTTTTATGACATGCATGAATTGTTAACCAGAAAAATGATCCTGACAAATTTTATAAACCTCTTGCAGCTTTCTTTGGATATAATTTATTTATACAAATTAAAATATTATTCTCTTAATTTTATTTTTAATAATTATATCTTTAAATATATATATTATTATTATTAAATATTAAATTACAGTTTTTTAAAATTGATTATTTGAATGCAATTAATAAAAACTAATTTTTAATGATGCCAAAGAAGTATAACTTCTCACGCGCGTACATAAGTACACGCAACCAATTTTTTTAAAATGATTTTTTCAGGTTTGATAGGGAAATTGTTGCATTCTCATCCGGGATATAAACTTGACTGACTTGCACTTTTTTTATAGATGTATACCTATTTTTTATTTTATTTTTTTTTATGTGTGGGGATTGAAAGAAACGCGTGTTTTATTTCCTCCCAATTTGAGCTGCAACCGTCCGTGACTTGCGTTCGCCTTGATCGAATTTCACTGGTTCAATAGTTATGTATCAAACGAGACACAAAATCGAGCTTCGTTTCGTTAAAATGAAACAGAACGAAAAGAAAAAAAAATCCTAGACTCATGCACGAACAAGTGTCTCTAAGTTCTCGCTCTGAAATTCCTGGATTTGTGATAATAAATTAGGCGTTAACAACATCATTAAATTTATTTGGAATCGTTCACGATAAAAATATTTTCCGTTTTCGAGACGACCGACGCCTCGATGCGCACAATTGCTCGCATGACAAACGTGAATGGCTTTTCGATTCGCATCTTATCGTTTCATTGGAGCTTTGTGACACTGGCGCCCAATTTTCAAGTGAAAATCTTACCGTAGATCGGATAAAAATGGCGATTTGCTGATTGTAGTACGACGTGAATTTTCTCAATACGTGCCGAATCGAGATGAAATGCCTTGCTATCTCGGGGCACTGTTTACTCTTCATTGTCGACTTCCTCGCAAACAATACATAAATCGAAACTTTTCCGGAAATTGTGCATTGCAATTTCCAAAATGGCAACATTACCTTAACTTGTTTGTCAGTCGTTTAATTTTACAGATCAGATATAAGGTAAACGATTCGGTACACAAACAGTAACTTTAAATTTTAAAAGATTTAAAAATTAAATTAATAGTTGGGGCTTAGGTATTCGAATTTTAATTTTTGGTCATTACGAATAAACCAGGGAGCCTTTAATATTAAATGCAACACTTTGTTTTGGAATAATGTAACTTTTTGGATATTACTAGGTGTGGTGTTAGGGCAGGTGTACGTAAGAATTGCGTCTAATCATTGACCTGAAGATCTTCATCGAACATTCCTTCCGTAGGTTTATCCTTTTTTTAGTAGTGCATTATTAGACTTTTGTTTTCCATCAAAGGGTTCCTAGGATATTCCTTCCCTTTATTACCGCATTCAAGAAGGTCAATTGTGATATGACCCTCTGTCTCAACTAGGGGCAAGGTTATTAAATACATAAGGTATGCTCACTTGACTAGGCGGCGTTTCTTTGATCTCCGAAAATGACGTCACTGGTTTGTTGTTTCTGACAGGAGCCAGTAGAAGCGTTAAAAGCCATTAACTATCGTTGGTTTGTGGGGGATTCCACCTGGTGACTGCATTTAGTTGGCACTACTATATTTAATAAAATGCTTTTTATTTAAGTTATTAAATCCCTTAAACAAAAAATTTAAACTTTAATTATGTTAATAGTTAATTGTTATGAACATAATAAATGTTAATTTGATTTTTTTTTTGTTATTTTATTTTAATTGAATAATGAAGATATATTTCTTCTAGAATCTATATCTTACTTAGCTATAAATTTTGAATTCCCGCGTCAGTAAACAAAACAGTGTTTTGATGTATCATCATTATTCAATTAAAATCAATTAAAATCCTAAGGACGATAGTAGAGATAAGAACCAACGATAGCAGATCCAGTGAAGCCAGATCGTGGGATTTCTTTACCCCCACTTAGCAGCACATACGTCATAAATTGAGGAGAAAAATGACCCTTCCATATGGCACGGATAGGTAACACACACTTACAAAGCGTTGTATGGGTGTTGTTTTACCTATCCGTGTAATATGGAAGGGACATTTTTCTCCTTAATTTATGACGTATGTGCTGCTAAGTGGGGGTAAAGAAATCCCACGATCTGGCTTCACTGAGCAGATCGTTAATGGCTTCTAACGCCTCTACTGGCTTCTATCAGAAACAACAAACCAGTGACGTCAGAGCAAGCTAATAACCTTGAAACCTTGCCTAGGGGCTGCTTTTGCGAACTCACTAGGCCTCAAGTTCGTCTTTCCAAAATATTACAGTCTTCTTTTGAAAGCTGCTTCACATGAGGACAAAATGTGTTCCGCCGTTTCTGCCGCTTTCCAGCAAAGACGACATATGTTGGAGTCGGCTTTACCGTTCTTGTGAATTATTAGACGCTTGTTCGCCTCTTGGATCTTCAGGACAAAGGACGAGACCAGCTCAGTCTGTAGTTCAAGTACATACCCAGGCACTTTAAAGATGCCTTAGTAGGGCTTCAAGGAGCCACATCATATTTAATTATTAACTGCTCGTCCCTGAGTGTTTTAAGACTAAAAATCTTTGTAACGCTTTAAGTGCGATTACTGCTGATCCTCCATGAGTTAAACCACCGCTCTTATCCTGAGTTCTGATAAACACTAGTCGTGTTTCATCGGCGTACGAGGCAACGAAGCAATCATTCCTTAAACTTAGTTTAAGGAAAATCTGCCATGTATGAGTTGAACATGTTTAGTCTTTGAAAATGGTAAAAAGTGAAAAAAATTATAGTATGATGAAACCCATTGGAAAAGGAAGAGAAAATAACAAAAATGAAAGGAAAAAAAAAATAACGGTCCATCTGAGGTGGGGAAGTGGAAAAGAGGGGTGTTTTTAAGGGTCGAAATGGTTTATCTCGATTTCCGACAAAACTACAAGTCCCATGGAAAAAAGTAAAATGACAAAGTTGTAGATAATAAGTAGATCTACAACTTTTGTGCTTACACTTTATTCACATAACCTCAAAATTTATGTGAAAAATTCAAATTACCAAGTTTTGGGGGTTTTTAATTTTTTCCTTTAACTAAAAAAAATTTTTTTTACCCGAAATTTGGTAAAAACTAACCTTTTAATGTCCCAAACACGCTGTATTTTTTTGATTTAAAATATTAATTTTTTCACCTTATAATGCGACTTAATATCAAAAAAGCACCCTAATTTTTAATCAAAAATTCTCACGTCGAAACATCTGATTTTTTTAAAAATTCGGTGAGGTTTTTGTCCGTTGAAACCTCTATTTTCTGATAGTGCAAAAAATATATACATTACAATATTAAATGTTCTTAAAAATGCAATAATTAAAGTGTACATTTTAATAAACTGCTCAAAATTGTGTTATGTAGGTACAATTATATTATGTACAATTTTGAACAATTTATTTAATTTACACTTTAACTATTGCATTTTTTAAGAACATTTAATATTTTTATCTATATATTTTTTGCATCAGCAGAAAGTAGAGGTTTCAACGAACAAAAACCTCACCGACTTTTGAAAAAAATCAGATGTTTTGAGGTGAGAATTTTTGATTGAAAATTAGGGTGCTTTTTCGATATTAAGTCATTATAAGGTAAAAATATTAATATTTTAAATAAAAAAAAATACAGTGTATTTAGGACATTAAAAGGTAAGTTTTCACCAAAATTTTGTGTAAAATTTTATTTTTATTAAGAATAAAAATAGAAAACCAAAAACTTGGTATTTAATTTGAATTTTTAAAAATAAATTTTGAGGTTATGTGAAAAAGGTGTTAGCACAAAAGTTGTAGATCTTCTTATTACTTACAACTTTGCTATTTAACTTTTTTCCATAGGACTTGTAGTTTTGTCGGAAATCAAGATAAACCGTTTCTACCCCTTAAAATACCGTAATTTATTTTTCCTTTCTTTTTTGTTATATTCTTTTCCTTTTCCAATGAGTTTTATCGTACTATATGACTAATGGGTCAGTAGCTGCTTATCTTGTCCCTTGGTTCGATGGTTTTGTTATTACTATTATATATACTATCATCCAGGGATTAGGAAAATAACCGATTATTAAACAGCGATTAAATTTTGTTTGGGCAGTTTTTGAAAATGGTGTTAAAAATTTGATCGGAACCAGAGGATTTTTTGCTCTTTAGTTCTTTGATTATAGTTTTCATTTCGGAGGATGTTGTAAACATTACTTGATCTTCTGGCGTCGTGTCATAGCAGACATTGTCTTCTTTTATTGATGGTATTTGATCCTATTTTTGCAGAATCGTATATTTGAAAGCACTTACTATAAAAAAATAACATAAAGGTAAATTATATAAGTATATGAAAATTATATTTCGTTAGCACAGCAGAAGAGTGACCGGGTACCGGGTCTTTTACCTTAGTCGTCTTATTATTATTTTTTTTCATTAATTTCAAGACAATATCGAATATCATATTCCCTGCTTGACAGCCAGTTTTTATACAGGTTCTTTTATTAAGACGAAAAAAAAAATATATGGAAATAAATAAAAACCTCAACCCTCTTGTAATTGGAGACGCGTTTCAAAAAAATGTGGGAAGGCCTTTTGTAATGAGTCAACCTTAACGGGGGTTGAAAAGATGATAATAACAATATATTAAATAACCCTTTAGAGACTTTGAATATTAAATAAAAAAAAAAAAAACTACAAAAACTATCCACAAAAAAGGTGGGAATTGGAACATCATGTAGACTTTTAAAGATGAATGATAAATTTTATTAGGATTAATTCGGGTTAAACTTTTAAAAAATCGTTTAGTTTAAAAAATTGAATTTACTAGCGAGCAAAAAACTTGTAATTACAAGCTCGTTGGCGAGAAGAAAAGCTGTACAAGTTCCCAACAATGAATCCTTTTCCAGCCCGCCAGGCAAATGAATTTCTCAGAAAAATTAACTCAGTGTGCAACATCACGTCTTATAAAAGCTGTTTATTATTATTTTCCACCCGTCCCACCTCATTCAAAGCCAGTGTGACGAAAAACATGGCTAAAGAGGTCAGAAAGAAATTATTTTCAGTTTCAAGAAAAATAATATATTTCTAAAGAATTTTTTATGGCCTCTGTGCGCTTGTTGTCAACATGCTGTGCAACGTTCATATATTAGAAAAACGTTTCATATGTTCGTGCATATTTCACAACATAGAGCCGTCGACAAAGATACTCGAACCATTACCAACTCTCTATTATCAATGATGAAATATCAAATTTACTTTGTTCGTAAAAAAAATATCACGTTATGAAACCATATTGATTAGCTTTTTGAAGTTATACTTCTTAAGATGCGCGCGCATTTTCAGCCAAAAATTAACAAAATGAAGTTAGTCGCAAAACCATTGGGTTTCCTGGCGCGCGTAATTTGAATTTTTGTTGTATTTATTTTCTAATTTATTTATTTTTATATTTAAATTAAAAATAATTATATATATACAAATGACACATATTATTAATAAATAAGTTATTACTTTTCTCGAATTTTGCAGTAGCTGTTATACTATTTGAAATTTAATGATGAAAATGACGTCTGCATTCCATGCATATTCTTAGTTATCACGAAATCTGGGGTTCTGAAATGATTCAACCATCTTAGAATAATAATTTAGTAACACAAGATATGAATAAGATTAAGACATTTACTTTGACAATTAGCTACTTACTTTATTTTGCAATTTCTATGAAGCTTCGTTTTCATGACATGCATGAATTGTTAACCAGAAAAATGATCCTGACAAATTTTATAAACGTCTTGCAGCTTTCTTTGGATATTATTTATTGATACAAATTAAAATATTATTCTCTTAATTTAATTTTAAATAATTATATCTTTAAATATATATATATATTATTATCTATTATATAAAAATAAGTCGGGTTTTCCTTCCTGACGCTATAACTCCAGAACGCACAAACCGATTTCCACGGTTTTGCATTCGTTGGAAAGGTCTTGGGCTGTGTAAGGTTTATAGCAAAAAAAATTCAGGAAAAATTTAAACAGAAAAGCGAGAAAATATTTTTTCTCATACAGCGCCATCTCTGATGATACATAGCATGTACTACAAACCAATATTTTAAGTAGATAGCGCCGGTGCGTGATACATTGCTTGACAAGCAATGAGAGTTTTCATAGTGCAAAAAATCGGCATAATTGTACTCTTCCCGTGGGATAACAAGACAATTGTATCTTACAGGAATCGTGTATTTAATAGAAGTTTCGTTAAAGTACGTGAAATATAGTTCTAGCACATTATCCTCAAGAAGGCCTGATCTCTTTTTTATCTAGGAAAAATGTACTACTCCCGTGGGATAGATATGTTTTTGTTTGTCATAGAGCAAAAGATTGACATGATTTTTTGCAATAGGGTAGTTGAAAGGTAAGAGAAAAATATAGATTATTAATTCGTATGTTAGAATAATGCACGATTCTCAAAAGATAGCATAACAATTGTACTTATCCTGCAGGAATCGTGTTTTTAAAAAAGCTATCCCTAAAGGTCATGAAATAGCGTTTTAATACAATTATTCCAAAAAAGTTTAAATAAAAATTACAATTTCTACAGCAAAATATGATTTTTAATTTAACATCCGATAACATCGGTAAATTAATAATAAAAATTTTTGAAACATTGAAACTTCTTTCGTTGTTAATTTTTTAATGTCTATAATGTTTAGAAATAAACTATTAAATTACTATTGAAAAATTTGAACTTGGTGAAAAACTCAGTTAAATATATTATAATACATTCAACATTTTCGAATTGTATTGCTACTTAAAGAACACAAGTTTCCATTATTCAATCAGTATAATTTAGATACGCTCAGCGAAGCGGACGGGGACCAGCTAGTTATTATTAAATATTAAATTACAGTTTTTTAAAATTGATTATTTGAATAAAATTAATAAAAACTAATTTTTAATGATACCAAAGAAGTTAAACTTCTCACGCGCGTACATAAGTACACGCTACCACTTTTTTTAGTAAATAATTTCTATACTATATGATCAAGTTTATATTAGTACGAGAGCTAGCGACGTCGAAATAAAAGAATTTTAGGTCGGCCAGTTTTTATATATGTTTTCTCTCGCACTATTCCGGACATTATACGGGCTGTTTGGCTGTCAGGAGAGGTTGCGTTTATTAGTGCGCATCGCACCTACGACAGGTAAAATATTGAAATTTTTAGAAAAAAACAAAAAGTCTCCGATGAAATTTGTAGAAAATAACATTTCACGTAAAAATGGCCAGTGACTAATTTTCGTAAAGTTGCTAGTATGCCCGCTACAAGCTTGTAATTGTATACATGTCGGTACAACGGCTGTATCTCTGAACGGTCGGCCACTCAAATGACGTCACGTTGAACCAGCACTTCCAAGCTTGTAGCGGGCAAACTACCCATCTAACGAAAATTAGTCACTGGCCATTCTTTAAGTAAAATGTTATTTTCTACAAATTTCATCTTAAACTTTTTCTTTTTTCTGAAAGTTTCAATATTTACTTGTACAGGTGCAATGCGCACTAATAAACGCAACCCCTACCAACAGCCAGACAGCCCGTATGATGTCCGAGATAGTGCGAGAGATAACATGTATAAAAACTGGCCGACAGAAAATTCTCTCTCGAAAACGTTGCTAGCTCTTAGACTTTAATGTCCAGAGATCCACTAATTGACTTAAAATAAAGTCAAGCTGGAGTCAAATATTAATATTTAAATCTG
Organism: Sisyra nigra; assembly: GCA_958496155.1. NCBI lineage: Eukaryota > Metazoa > Arthropoda > Insecta > Neuroptera > Sisyridae > Sisyra > Sisyra nigra. The sequence continues at coordinate 40,255,770 of OY292317.1, forward strand.
GGTTAGGATGGATCTGGAAAAGTGAGCGAATTTAAAACTTTTTGAATGGTCAGGGAATTTTAATCTTAGTCAAGAAAATATCTAGTTTTTTTTAATTATTATATCCCTACCATTATAAAAAAAAGTGGTTGCGTGTACTTATGTACGCGCGTGAGAATTTATACTTATTTGGTATCATTAAAAATTAGTTTTTATTAATTTTATTCAAATAATCAATTTTTAAAAACTGTAATTTAATATTATATAAGAATAATATATATATTTAAAGATATAATTATTAAAAATAAAACTAAGAAAATATTATTTTAATTTGTTTCAATAAATAATATCCAAAGAAAGCTGCAAGACGTTTATAAAATTTGTCAGGATCATTTTTCTGGTTAACAATTCATGCATTGCATGAAAACGAAGCTTTATAGAAATTGCAAAATAAAGTAAATAGCTACTTGTCAAAGTAAATGTCTTAATCTTATTGATATCTTGTGCTACTAAATTATTATTCTAAGATGGTTGAATCATTTCAGAATCCCAGTTTCATGATAACTAGGAATATGCATGGAATGCAGACGTCATTTTCAGCATTAAATTTCAAATAGTATAACAGCTACTGCAAAATTCGAGAAAAATAATAACTTATTTTTTAATAATAAGTGTCATTTGTATATATAATTATTTTTAATTTAAATATAAAAATAAATAAATTAGAAAATAAACACAACAAAAATTCAAATTACGCGCGCCAGGAAATCCAGTGGTTTTGCGACTAACTTCATTTTGTTAATTTTTATCTTAAAAAGCGCGCGCATCTAAAAATTTTTCTCTCATCATTTTTTCATAACGCGCCTAAAGAAGTATAACTTCAAAAATATTATAAAATTAATCAACATTCTGGAAATCTGATAAAAATTAACAAAAATCATAGTTCTAAATATTATATTAACTAAATAGTTTCATTTAAAACTTCCACAATCTTCTTTCAATTTTCTGCTTTTAATTTCATATTTGCTTTATATTTTTATATCTCCTTGAAGTTTTATCTTATAGTATTTTATTATTTTTCACCAATTCAATTAATTTTTCTTCAAAATCCGTTGTAAATTATCAAATTATTTAAGTTATTTTGTGTAGTACACTTTTTTAAAATGACAAATACACAATTGACAATTTGGCAACGTCAAAAGCATCAAAAGTTGAAGTAGAATCAACTTTGAAGCGTCCGTCGCGTTAAACTTGTGCAAATTTTTTTACATTTTGAACCATCACCATTGTGGACGTTGAGTTTAACTCAGAAGTTATTGTCAAACTATTGTAAAATTATTTTCAGAAATAAAATTTTAATGTAAATTCAAAAAATTTTAGGTTGGCAAAAAAGTCCTTTTGGCTTGTACCAGTAGTTATGGTTGTTTGATTCGTTATTTTTTTGTCAATGTTAGAATTTTTTTCTTTTAAGATTTGGTAGTCGATACCTTTAGGTCGCTATAGAAACTAAATTCGTGTAATTTTGTTAAAACTTTTAGCTTGCGGTCAGTTTTAACATGAAACGCAAAATAAGCATTTTTGACACATTTTTTATTTTCATAAAGGCAAGAAAGCGGCTGATTATTTTTGATTTACGTTATGTAGATGATCCATTTTTCATCGCCAATGATATTTCGTCTCTAAAAAGGGACGATTGCATTACGTTTGAAATGCGTATCACAAACATTGGTTCGTTGTGTTAGGTCAGCGGTCGAGGAACCGGGGTAAATTACCCCGAATGGGGTAAAAATTAAAAATTTTTGGGCATAATAAGAAAAATTTTTGCCATGGCTATGGCCGAAGATTCTATTCAAATTGTTCTTACCTCAAAAAGCTCCAATTTTGAAGTTATTGTAGCAAACATGATGCAAGATTATTTATCCAAAATTTGAGAGGATAAAGTTTTCAATTAATTTTTGTATGTTCTAATATGAGAATTTTATTTTGTTTGTCTATTACATACTTACTACTCTCATACAAGTTTTTTTTTCGCATCAATTAATTTAATAAATAAATTATAATTTAAATGTACATTGATTGTCTCCTTTTCAAAATTAGGGGGTAATATCGATTTACGCAAAAATATTTTGGGGTAATGGTAAAAACAGTTTCCCGACCGCTGTGTTTGGTGAATTTCTTTCAATTCGTGCGGAACCCAAATATCGATCTTAACAAATCCAAGATGTCTTATATGATTTTCAATTGTTATGTGTGATACATTTAACTGTTTTCCAATCTTTCGCATAGTTATGTGACAATTATCGCTGCCACTTTGTCATCATCAACTTCGGAAGGTCGACCAGAACGTTGGTCAACTATCAGTGAAAAATCTCCAGAACGAAACTTTTTAAACTAGTTCTGACAAGTGCGTAATGTTAAACAATCAACACCGTAAACTTCACATATCTCTTTCTCTCAGCCGCTTTCTTGCCTTTATGAAAATAAAATAGTAAAATGAATGTCGAAAATGCTTCTTTTGTACTTCATGATAAAACTGACCGTTAAAATATGGCGACCTCAAGGTATCAACTACCAAATCTTAAAAGAAAAAATTTCTAACATTGACAAAAGAATAATTTTTTTTCGGAACTAATTTTTTAGGTTTTACCAGAATGAAATCACGGGTAGCCACTTGTAACTTATACATTTTTTTTCCGTCAGAAAAAAATGCTCTAGGAGAAAACTAAATTTTTATCATATTTACCATAAATTGAAGACATTTTAAAATCAAACCCTATTGAAGTAGTTTTGGCTCTCGCATGCGCTAACTCCTCATAGACTAACGCTATGTAAGCATTTTCATTCGAGAAAACCTAAATGAGTTTGATTAATGTTTTATTTACCTTTTCCAGCTTCGAAATTCGTATATGAAAATAAATCAGCCGTCATTTTTCATGCTCAACTCGTTTTTCCCAATTCCCGTTTTTCATCGCTTACGTTTCGATCGTCTTCTCGCTATATAATTTACTGTATAATACATACCGTATGACTTGAACGGGTTCTTTCTCGGCAAATGAGTTTTTGTCTTCTTTGTTTGTTCTCCCGACCGTTCCCATTTCTCAATCATCAATGAGAACATTTTGCGTTTCTTACTAAGGCTTCCCGGTGCCGAACGGGTTTGATTCAATTGACCCTCCCCATTCCCACAGCCCATTGCCGGGAAACGACGACTTACTCGGAAACTATCAGCATCCAAACGTTCCCGTCGAGTTTATTATTATTATTGCCGTTACGATTATATGTGAAGATGCTGCACAAGTTTTCGCATTAAAATCCTCCGTTCTTCGATCGTCTCTAATGTATTTAAATCTAATTTGATTCGAGAATTGAAAGACGAATAATCGGATTTCGTCCGGCTCAGTTCCGCTGACTCGGAACTTCTTGTCCTTTCAACATACTACTACTTAAAAACTAGACTCGAAAATCCCTTGGAGAAATTTCAATATAAATTTTAATATTCAAGTATTTATCCGGTCGTAAAACGCATGTAATATAAATTTAAAAAAAATGATGGTCACTTAGAGGGAATTAATTCAAATTATCGTCTCGTTAATGATGATTGACAGGTGGATTGACGTAACAGGAACTTGATGCCGCGTTTACAGACAAAAACGGGACGCGGGATAAGTAAATCAAAAAGGGGAATCGCTTTGCTGCAACATCAATTATGTGATGTCTAAGACGTTCATGCCAATATTTAATTACTAGTTTAATTTAAATTAATTAATTCATCAAGAATTGATGAAAAAATCTCCTGGTGTTTGTCTGACATGAGACGAAAGATTCAAATTTCATTGCATGTCAAAATTTGAAACTATAAAAATAGTTACTTATAAAAAAGAAAGAAAAATATTAAATGCTTATGATTTAAGTCATTGCCTCTCTTTTTGTCAGTAACAAACATGAAAATAACTTCTTAACAACAACAAAACATTTTATTTGTTTTGTTTCGACGTGAATTTCCAAGTGGTGATAATTGTAAACATCTTTTTTAATGTATATTACCAGAATTAAAATCAAATCTAGTTTATATTTTGAAATTGCAAATATGCAATTCAAACATAAAATATCCGCTGCGAGGCGTCACAGTCCTTTCTTATATAAAACTCGCTGTTGGTTAAAAGAACTATAGGCACTTTATAAGCTACTAGCTGGTACCCGCCCGCTTCGCTGAGCGTATCTAAATTAATTTGATTGAATAATAGAAAACTTTACCCAAAATAAGAAATTCAGCTGTTCAACGAAAAAAGATGGTTAGGTATTTCTAGACCTTTATTTCATAGAAAGTTCATGAAAATCCGTTAAACTACTTTTCTAGGAACAGATATAAGCTATCTTATAGGTAGAATCTTTACGTTTTTTTGAATATTGTAAGATATGAAGAAAATTTTAAGCCTTGAGAACCCTTCACACCAAATGTCATATGAAATCATTTATTAATTTTAGTAGAATGGATTAGGAGCTATCCTTTAGGAAGTGTACTTTTTTTGGATCAATAATATTTAATGTTTTATCTTAAGATCTGAGGTATCAGGTTTGGTTGCCTTAGATTCATAATTCTAGGATATAGTATTAAGTCCATTATGTCTTATCGGCAAGTCTGCTATTTCTCGATGCCCAAGATTAGACAACGAATTCTTATAGATCTTGCTAAAATAAATTGAAAATTAAGAATATAGTTTTTTTGGTAAAAAAACAACGTGATGGTCACATCTAAGTTGCTATTTTCTCTTGAAAAATAATTTGGGCTGGATTTCTTTTTGTTCTGGGGGCTCTGCCTAACGGCTTTACCTCTCTTAGTCAAACTCCTAATCGGGATCACTTAAGTCGAACTGTCTGTTTTTGTTATTTATTCTTACGGGTCCCATTTTTGAACAAAGATATTTATTTTTATTAATGAAATCATATTTACTGCAGAGGATTTCCTTCTCCTCCCTCGAAAATTCGAACATTTACTCAGCCGAACTATTAATAATGTATTAACTACCCGTAAATTCACAATGGATTTATGGTTTCTAAAAATATCACCTATCGCTATATTTCTATAATGGTTATAATTTTCAAATTTGCGAACTTTAATTTATAAGAATAACAAATTACATAGTTTAAAATCATATCGTCTTTACGATATGATATGGTATATGTACATTGTATCACAGCTGCCTGCCGATGTATGTTTTTCGTTGTGCAGTTTTATAAGTTTTTATTTTTTTTCTCAGAAAATCAACAATTTTTCGGAATAAAAAGTATTTTAAAGCACTTTTTGTTATATTTAATACTTGTAGTAAAAATCTCGTCCAAATCGGACCAGCCGTTTTCAAGTTTGCCAAGAACAAACAAACAGACAGACAAAATTATTCGAAATAAAAAGTAGCCTATAATGTAAGTTACAACATTTAATAACTTTTTGTGAAAATTCCATTGAAATCGGCTCAGCTGTTTTCAAGTTTACCCTGGACAAACCCTGTTATTACCCTGTTTTTTTTGGGGAAAATTACAATGTAAATGGCATTAATTTGTTTGTATTAAATATATGAAAATGTAGGCAATAAAGAGTATTCAACAAAACACTTTAAATTTTTTAGATTAGTTAAAATCTCAGCTGGTAAAAATGATTCCGTTTTTCGTTCGCTCGCGCAGGTGAGATGGAACATTTTTATTATATAGGTATTCAAGTAGCAAAAATCTATCTTATCTTATTATTGGTATAGATATAAACAGTACTACTTACATGCATACAGTATCTATGCTTATACAAACTCCCTCTCTTAATCCTAGAACCCTCTTTATTTGAATTTTTCCAGGAAAAAGATTCAAATAAAAGTTGTAGGCATTAATGCGTCTAAGAACTATAGCTAGATTATAATTATTTGAACTACAAACTACATACTCTTGACAAATTATAATACTAATAATTTATGGAAAAGGTTTAAAAATCGGCAAGTCTGCTATTTTCCGGGCTCCAAGATTAGACAAGGGTTTTTATAGATCTTGCTAAAATAAATTGAAAATTAAGAATATAGTTTTTTGGTAAAAAAAACAACGCGATGGTCACATCTAACTTGCTATTTTTTATTGAACAATAAGTTGGGCACTTCCTAACGGCTTCACTTCTCTTACAATTAGTCAAACTCCTAATCGGGATCACTTAAGTCGAACTGTCTGTTTTGGTAATTTATTCTTACGAGTGTCATTTTTGAACAAAGATATTTATTTTTATGAATGAAATCATAATTACTGCAGCGGATTTCCTTCTCCTTCCTCGATAATTCGAATGTTTACTCAGCCGAACTATAGATAAGATCTTAACTACCTGTAAAGTAACTATAGATCTGTGGTTTCTAAGAATTGAACCTATCGCTATAGGTACTTCTATGATCATTATAATTTTCAAAGTTGCAAACATTAATTTATAAGAATAACAAATTACATAGTTTAAAATCATGTCGTCTCTACGATTGTATCACAGCTGCCTGCCGATGTATGTTTTTCCTTGCGCAGTTTTATGCTCAAAAAATCAACATTTTTCCGGAATAAAAAGTATTTTATAGCACTTTTTGTAATATTTACTACTTGTAGTGGAAATCTCGGCCAAATCGGACCAGCCGTTTTCAAGTTTGCCAAGAACAAACAAACAGACAGGGAAAACTATTCGAAATTTAAAGTAGCCTATAATGTTAGTTGGAATATTTAATAACTTTTTTCGAAAATTTCATTGAAAACGGTTCAGCCGTTTTAAAGTTTACCCTGGACAAACAATGTTTTTTTTTTTTGGTAAAAGTGCAATGAAAATTACATTTATTTCTTAGTATTAACATATGAAAATGTAGGTAATAAGAGTATTCAACAAAACACCTTTCATTTTTTAGATTAGATAAAAATCTCAGCTGAGAAAAATAATTCCGTTTATGTTCTCTTACATATATTGGTATTCAAAAAGCAGAAATTTTCAATCTTATTATTGGTATAGATTAGTAAGATAAGATAGTTGATTCGAAGGTATATAGATTTCAACTAACAATTACTTATAGCACTAAGTTTTAGAAAATGGATAAAAATATATTTCGTAAACCAATTTTGGCTAAATATTTTATTTAAAAATAATTTTATCCAGCCTTCATGGACCAGCCGTATGGACTGCTTAGGCTAGGCAGAATGCTGAGCCTGAAATAAGCAAGAATCCTTGTATAACAGGGATACATGAGCAAAACATTAGTACTTTGAGCCTAAGGCTGCAGTGCAGGAGGAACGAGCCCTAACCGTTTTTTTTTTTTTTTGGTAACAAGGGGAGCTATTTTTGGTTTACATTTTCAGACACCAATTTTTGCAATTTTTCAATATTTTAAATTGAATGTTCACTATTTTAATATCAATGATGTTTACAGTTTGCATGAAGAAATGCTGCTGTTGTTATTATTTTACTTTTTCATTAAAACCTATCATAAAATTCCATAAAAGTTTTATAAGTATTTACATTTAATTGTTGACATGCGAGGAACTTTGTTTTATAAATTATTTAGTTCTTGTGAATGAAAATTTGTTAGGCTTCGACTACGTTTTGATCAGATATCCTGGAAGATTTCTTTCTCCAAATCGAATAACTTATTGTGTACAATAAAAGATCAAACATTTTCAAACTTCAGTTCATTTTGACCTATGTAACTATCTGATTAAATTGCTTCATTTCAATTAAAACCACATACCAAGAACCAATAATCCTTTATCATTGGTAGAAATGGTAAACAATCTGGTCGGTGGAAATAATTGAAATTTTCGATAAATAATGGAATTGTACTCTTTAAATATTTGAGTAAATTTTTATCAGATATAAGTCTGAAAACTAGCGAGCATTTTTCTATTTGAATTGAAAGGAACGAGCTGAAATCTCTCGTAATCCTCTTGTACCATGTTCTGCATTGTTCGTGAGACAGTAAACTCTCTTTAAGTGCTTGCTCGCCTCGCCTCTTCATATATGCCGACATTCGAATTGCTCATTTACAGAAAAGATTATGTATATTGTAAAAATATAATTGTGAAACGAGGCAAAAGGAGCATTACAACAACAAAAACTATACACATTCTAAGGACGGGTAAATATAGAGCTAATGTTACACAATCACAACAATAGGATAACAAAGACAAGAAGATGGCTGACGTTGATGGTGTTATTGTTGATGGAAAGAGCACCCGTCTTTTATACAAATTTTATACTAACTGGAAGCGAGAATCAACATGCTACTACAATGGGCTCATGTGAGACACAAAGCCGGGGTGGGGGGGGGGGGGGTGATGAAAAGTGTTCGGTGGAGATTTTTACAATGATGCAACAGGAGAGATGTGAAAGAAATCCCTGTTTTGGTGGAACGCATTCCCAGTTACCTCCCGGTGGGATGTTTCGAATACCGAAATCATTCATCGGCCTCATTGAAATTCTCGAGGTGTATCGTAAAACGTTAACGAGACGTTAATCAAACTCTCACTTTAAATAGAAACAAAACGTTCGCAATTATTTTCAATTAACGTCCAAGAAAAAAGTGACCAGGAATTTCGAACGGTGTCAATTTGAACAAAGCACCATTAAAACTTGATGAAAAAGATGAGTCTTAGATTTTTTTTTTTTTTTTTTTGGAATAATTCAATGCGTGAGGTTTTGCTTTATTTCAGTTTTCTTTGGTCGGGGTTCTTATCATTGTATTCGGACAATGAGTAGCACTTCTGAAAAAGATTTTTTTTTTCTACTTCTTTCGATGACGATGAAGAAAAGGAACTTGAAGTTTAGTCGAGTGGTTGTTGACGATGTAAATTTGGGCACACTTCATGACCTATCTTTACATCTTTGGGTGGGTGAAAAAACGAAACAGACCTCGAGGTGAGTTTCGAGTGAATGATGTACATGGTCTCGAATTAAATCTCATCGATTCTTTTCGATACAAAGGATCTTAAGATAAGCTTTCATTTTTGGAAGTTATTCTTCTTTGGTATCATTAAAAATTCGTTTGTATTAATTTTATTCAAATAATCAATTTAAAAAACTTTAATTTAATATTTAATAATAATAATATATATATTAAAGATATAATTATTAAAAATAAAATTAAGAGAATAATATTTTAATTTGTATCAATAAATAATATCCAAGAAAGCTGCAAGACGTTTATAAAATTTGTCAGGATCATTTTTCTGGTTAACAATTCATGAATGTCGTGAAAACGAAGCTTCATAGAGGTTGCAAATTATAGTAAGTAGCTACTTGTCAAAGTAAATGTCTTAATCTTATTCATATCTTGTGGTACTAAATTATTATTCTAAAATGGTTGAATCATTTCAGAATCCAAGATTTCGTGATAACTCGTGATAAATGCAGACGTCATTTAAATCACTAATCTCCAAATAGCATAACAGCTACTGCAAAATTCGAGAAAAATAATTACTTATTTTTTAATAATATGTAATTTGTATATATAACTATTTTTAATTTAAATATAAAAATTAATAAATTAGAAAATAAATACAACAAAAATTCAAATTACGCGCGTCTAGTTAAAAATACTGAGCCGTTTTCCGGGCAACTTCATCTTGTTAATTTGTGATGATTAAATAGAATGCTACTAATGCTTCTGAAACCGCGCCGCGATGCAGACGTCATTTTCATCATTAAACTTCAAAAAGTACCTATAACAACTAGTGTAAAATTCGAGAAAAGTTATAACTTATTTATTAATAATATGTGTCATTTGTATATATAATTATTTTTAATTTAAACATAAAAATAAATAAATTAGAAAATAAATACAACAAAAATTCAAATTACGCGCGCCAGGTAACCCAATGGTATTGCAACTACTTTCATTTTGTTAATTTTTGGCTGAAAATGCGCGCGCATCTTAAAATTTCACTCTCATCATTTTTTCATAACGCGCCTAAAGAAGTATAACTTCAAAAATGATGAGAGTGACATTTTTAGAAGGGCGGCCATCTTGAGACAAAAATTAACAAAACGAAGTTGACCGCAAAACACTCGGTTTCTTGTCGCGCGTAATTTGAATTTTTGTTTTATTTATTTACTTATTTATTTATTTTTTTATTATTTTTATATTTAAATTAAAAATAATTAAATCTTTATATATATTTTTAATATTTTATTTAGAAAATATTTATATATACAAATGACACATATTATTAATAAATAAGTTATTACTTTTCTCGAATTTTGCAGTGGTTGTTATAATTACTTTTTGAAGTTTAATGATGAAAATGACATCTGCATCGCGGCGCGGTTTCAGAAGCATTTGTAGCGTTCTATTTTATTATCACAAATTATCAAGATGAAGTTGCCCGCAAAACGGCTCGGTATTTTTAGCTAGACGCGTGTAATTTGATTTTTTGTTGTATTTATTTTCTAATTTTCTAATTTATTTTTTTTTATATTTTATTTAGAAAATATTTATATACACAAATGACACATATTATTAATAAATAAGTTATTACTTTTCTCAAATTTTGCAGTAGCTGTTTTACTATTTGAAATTTAATGATGAAAATGACGTCTGAATTTCATGCATATTCTTAGTTATCATGAAATCTGGGATTCTGAAATGATTCAACCATCTTAGAATAATAATTTAATAACACAAGATATGAATAAGATTAAGACATTTACTTTGACAAGTAGCTAATTACTTTATTTCGCAATTTTTATGAAGCTTCGTTTTCATGACATGCATGAATTGTTAACCAGAAAAATGATCCTAACAAATTTTATAAACGTCTTGCATCTTTCTTTGGATATAATTTATTGATACAAATTAAAATATTATTCTCTTAATTTTATTTTTAATAATTATATCTTTAAATATATATATTATTATTATTATTAAAAATCAATTTACAATTTTTTAAAATTGATTATTTGAATGCAATTAATAAAAACTAATATTAATGATGCCAAAGAAGTATAACTTCTCACGCGCGTACATAAGTACACGCAACCGCTTTTTTAAATGTTTAACTCATTATTCTTATTCAAAATTTTTCATTTTTTCAAATGATGGCGTTTAGTTTGGAATTTCAAAATTAAAGGGAAAAGGCATCATAACCACCCCATTTCATAAATCGATAAAATTCCCGATATTCCCTTTGTAACGACAAATAAAAGACCCAGAAATTATGCATATCAACAGGGAGTCTCTCCATTAGTCGTATTAAACCATATAATTTTAGAACTTGCAAAATTAAAGGCTCATTCACTCAAACTACCCTTAAATTAACAAATCTCTGTGAGGCTTTCTTTTTGAAAGAAAGCCCCTCTCGCCAAAAAATTGGTTTGTATATTATATATACTTTCTTCTACTTCTTCATCATCATAAGCCTTAAATAAGGTATTTGTCTCAAATTACACCTTCCATATTTTTCACCCTCTGCAAACAACAATTTTATGAATAGGAAATTCTCGCTTTGTCAAGGTATCCTGCTTAGTTCTCGTCCAATTTCTGGATTGGTCTTGGGATTTCGTGTAAGAAAAGAAACGTCAGGAGGGAGGGGAGAGTGGAAATAGTGAGTGACGAGGGCCTTTAACAATACGATAAATGAGTGAAAAGAGAAATATGTAAGAGGACAAGTATAAAATTACAAACATGTTGAATGGCGGTGTACGAAGACATCAATCTATGAATTACATCGTCTCTTATATATAAACTTTGGGCTTAAAAAATGTCTCAATAAAATACATTTACAAGAGATGAAAAAATGAATGAAATGCTAAATTATTATGAATGAAATAATCATTTTAAGGTAATTACAAGGGAAACATTTATTAATATCCCGAATAATTAGACGAAGAACATAATGAAGAATAACATCATCCTTTTTTGCCTTTAAGGGGCAAAAAATTCTATATATTCTAGTCTAGAAGCCCGAATTTCAAGCGTTTTTTGGCAATTGATAAAAAAAAACATTTGATATTTTTACCATCCATTTTTTTATCATTTGTTTATTCATATTCAGAGAGTACACAAAATTAATTTCAAAACAAAAAAAAAAATTTTCTTTGAGTTATGCGTTTTTGAAGTAGAGGGGAAAACAAAGACCGTGTCCTCGTCGCCATGATTTCTACCTTTGTGGTCATTTGAAAAATTAAACAATGATGGATTCTTGATAAGTACAAATGTCGCTATCGCATTTACCTCCAAAACTGAAAAAAAATTTTTTTTTCATAAATTGGCGGCTACTTAAAAATAAAGGTCGATTTTTTCACTCATTTTTTAACTTTGTCGAATTTTTAAAAAATATTACAAATTTAAAATTTTCATTTTTTGTTGGTTCATGCGATAGAGAGATGTTTAAAGAATATTCATGCAAAATTTCAAGTAAATCGGTCGATTATAACTTGAGATATTATGGCGACCGCATCGAAAAAAGTCGTTTCGAGAAAAACGCATTTAAAGTTTTACGTTAAGTCTCAACCGGTCCAGTTGGCACGACACTAAAACGGCTATAACTTCGGAAATAATTTGTATTTTGAAAAATCCTTTTAGGGAGTTATTTTTGAATATATAAATTATTGGAATATGAAAAAAACATTTTTTCAATTTTTCAAAATCCTAGACTAGAATGCCCCCTTAAGGGTTGAAATTTTTTGCTTTTAAATGTAATGATAGATCTAAGTGGAATACTCTTTCCGATAGACAAAAAAATCGTTAAAATTTGATTATTTAGTTAAATGTCACTATTCCACCCCCTATTTTCAACCGTAGGGGTGGATTTTTTTCTTCAAATTGAAATGTGAACAATTTAAAGGTACGATGTACGTAATAGAAATAAAATTATCAAAATCAAGTTAGCCAGGAAAAATTTATAAAATTATTTCATCTCTAATTCTTAACCTCTTATGAGTGGAGGTTTTTTTTTTAAAAATTGGATATTAGATTAATTTAAAATTATGTTTTACCAAAAAAAAAAAAAAAATATCAAAATTGAGCTTTAAGATAAAAAGGTAATATTTCATCCCTTAGTTTTCAACCCCTTAGAAGTTAAAGATTTCTTTCAAATAAAAATAGAACCACACGAAAAGCACCAGCTTTCAAATAAAAAAATAATCAACAAAATTTAATCACCCAGTCAAAAGTTCTGAGGTAACAAACATTAAAAAAATACAGTCGAATTGAGAACTTCCTTTTTTGAAGTCGGTTAAAAATAAACCAGAATGGGTTGCAAAAATCTTTCATGGGCTGTGCAACATCAGGAACTGAACGTTGTTTCTTTATAAAACTTCAAAAAAACTTACCAATCTCTACTATCTCTGGTCTACCAGCTGTAGACCAGAGCTAAAATCTTTGAAAATGGTAAAAAGTGGAAAAAAAAGTATAGTAGGATGAAACCCATTAAAAATAGAAGAGAATATAACAAAAATGGAAAAATGTCCTATGGAAAAATGTTAGTTGCAAAGTTGTAGGCAATAAGAATATCTACAACTTTTGACTTACTTACTTACTTACACTTTTTTCACATAACCTCAAAATTATGTGAAAAATTATTACGAAACAATGTACATTACTTTGTTAAATGTTTCCAGAAAATGCAATAGGGAAAGTATAAATTTTAATCAATTGTTCAAAGTTGTATTTGTACAATTGTATTATGTACAATTTTGAGTAATTTATCAAAATTTACATATAATTATACAAATGTAAATTTTTTGCACCATCAGAAAGTAGAGGTTGCAACAAACAAAAAGCTCACCGATTTTTTTAAAAAAAGTGGATATTTTGACGTGAGAATTTTCGATAGAAAATTAAGGTACTTTTTCAATATTAAGTCAAAATAAGGTGAAAAAATAAATATTTTAAAACAAAAAATTACAGTATGTTTGGGACATTAAAAAGTAAGTTTTTTCCAAATCTCACGAAAAATTTTTGAAGTTCTACTTCTTTAGGCGCGTTATGAAAAAATTATGAAAGTGAAATTTTAAGATGCGCGCGCATTTTAAGATAAAAATTAATAAAATTAAATTAGTCGCTAAACCACTGAGTTTCCTGGCGCGCGTAATTTGATTTTTTGTTGTATTTATTTTCTAATTTATTTATTTTTATATTTAAATTAAAAATAATCATATATACAAATGACACATATTATTAATAAATAAGTTATTACTTTTCTCGAATTTTGCAGTAGCTGTTATACTATTTGAAATTTAATGATGAAAATGACGTTTGCATTTCATGCATATTCTTAGTTATCACGAAATCTGGGATTCTGAAATGATTCAACCATCTTAGAATAATAATTTAGTAACACAAGATATGAATAAGATTAAGACATTTACTTTGACAAGTAGCTATTTACTTTATTTTGCAATTTCTATGAAGCTTCGTTTTCATGACATGCATGAATTGTTAACCAGAAAAATGATCCTGACAAATTTTATAAACGTCTTGCAGCTTTCTTTGGATATTATTTATTGATACAAATTAAATTATTATTCTCTTAATTTTATTTTTAATAATTATATCTTTAAATATATATATTATTATTATCAAACATTAAATTACAATTTTTTAAAATTGATTATTTGAATAAAATTGATAAAAACTAATTTTTAATGATACCAAAGAAGTATAACTTCATACGCGTGTACATAAGTACACGCAACCACTTTTTTTTTCTAGAAAAGATAAAAATAATAAAATCAAAAACTTGTTTATTGGTATTTTTCACATAAATTTTGAGGTTATGTGAAAAAAGTGTTAGCACAAAAGTTGTAGATTATTTTATTACCTACAACTTTGTTATTTAATTTTTTTTTCTATTGGGCTTGTAGTTTTGTTGCAAATCGAGATAAACCGTTTCTAATCTTAAACCCCCCCCCCCTCCATTTTCCACTTCCCGACCACAGATCGATCGTAATTTATTTTTTTTTAATTTTTTTATATCCTCTTCCTTTTCTAATGGGTTTCATCCAATTATACATTATTTTTTTTGGATTCAAAAATTATCGACCCTGGTCTACTGATCAATTGTGACCAATTAATATAAGTAATCAGGATAAATTTTTATTTTATTTTTTACGATCATAAACCGACTTAACCTTAACTTAATAAGTTTTTCTTTTAGCATTGAAGGGATTAACGTTTAGTGTACAAAGACAACAATTTTAGTACAAATCTCTCTTAAGCGTTCCAATAAACTAAACGAGCGACAAATAGCTCGACGTGCTGCGCGTTGTTTGACGAGAAATAAACGATAAAAATCAAGAAAGAGAGAAATAAACTTAATTTTTCAAGAACCATCAAGAAGAGGATCGCAAATATAAAATAGAAAAAAAAAATAAAAAATATTAGAAGAGCACCCGTGGGAAAGAGGTGACGAGGAAGTTTGCCCGTTGAAGCCAAAAACTTTTGCAATTATCTTTCCGTCTTAGACGCTATATATAGGAAACGAACAAGAAAATAAACTAAACGACGGACGTATTATCAAACGATAATGTGGATGAAGTTATTTTCCAAGACGAAAAGTAGAAACAAATGTTCACTATACATCCACGTTGATCGTCTCATTCCACCATCACTTTATCTATATATATATATATATATATATATATATAAACAGCATCCAGCCAGTCGACCATTTTTGCAGAAAGTTGGGTAAAAGAAATTTAAGTTTTGTGGAAAAATTCGTAATTACGTTTTAACTAGTTGCGTATTTCAGTTGGGACTCAAAGAGATTTTAATCCTGTCATTCCCGGCGTTCATATACGAGGAGGAGGATATGTTGTACCATTGACCAAAAGATATATTATATATATATATATATATTGAAAGGATTTTCAATGAACAAAAGCTAGGCTAGCTTCCATCTTCATGCGTCGTTCAATCCCTCGTTCTATAATTTCCCCACTCCCCAAAACGGGATCTGTCCCGGTCTTCCCAGTCGCCAAGCGCGCTCATCAAAGAGACAAATTTCCACGTCAAGTGTTTTATATAATATGAATTCTGATTACAACATAATTTCATATTTGAAACGATGATTATATGGATTTCAGTTAATTATATCATATGATGTATTACAGGGAATAGAAAAAGTTGAAATTGACGAGGTTAATTTGGGAGTGGTTTTTGTGTTTGGGCAGTGAGAATAGAATACATTTTTGGGAAAACTTTGTCTCTCATAAATTCAAATTGGCTCAGCTCATTCTTCGCCTCGTCGACAAGACGAGAATCCCTTTAGCATCTTTTCGCAGGAAATATCTGTCTTATACAAGAAAAGTTATAAATGGGAGAAAACGGGGAAGGAAGTGGCATATATAGAAGGTAGGCGCATGTAGAACTCGCCCTTTCTGCTCATCTCATCTCATCCGGTGGGAGGATGAGGCAAGGACACAATTGTATACAGTATGTGTCGGTAACAACTCAACAACCATTATCCCGATTCCTCCCTATATATTCCGACACAAAAACCGTCTCTCTGTAACAGAACCACAAAGTCATTCGAGCAAATCGGATCGTTGATGGCGACAACAAAAGACTCGAACCGTTGAGGGAATAACGACGGAGAAAATGACTTCTTTTCTTTGAATGAAATATACCTTCGATGATTTGATGTGTGATTGAAAACTTTTACCCGAAAAATCCATCAGGTTTTTCGTAATTTTCATCGGGCGACTTGCCCGATCGATTCGATCGGAATGCAAAACGGGTTCGAACGGCGTGATCCTCGTTGATGACACAAGTGGAGTTGATTGTCGACACCAAAACCATGCAATTTAGTGATGTTTGTAATGTCAGTAACGTTGAATACTTGAATGGTTCCAATGAAGGAATTTTCCACGGGGTGGATATGAACCGACCATAAAGGGATGATCCATGTATATGTATTTACACTCAAATTGCATTCATTCAAAACACACACACACACACATACACACAACGATTCGATGCGGGTGGTTACAACTCGCTGGAGATTTGTAATTAATAATGTGAATCACGCGGTGGCTCCGCCACCCAAATTGTCTCCCATTATATCTGAAAAGGGGTACAAAACTAATGAAACAAACCAATAAAACCGTTAAAAAACTTCAATCAACACTAAAAGAAATAACTAAATTAACCTTTAAATCTTACGAAGATACATCATCATAGGGTTATTTCAGAAAGTAAAAATGTCTTCATTTTGACTCTTAAAATAATACAAACTAGATAACTCAAACATTGTTAGTTAACTGGTTAGTAAGATCAAGAAACCATAAAATTTCCCAAAAGTAGGTACTTGAAATGTAAATGAACACTTTTTTTTTTTTTAAATAGATTCCCTACCGTCATAGCGAAATGTAAAAATTAATCTATTTTGACAGAAAAAAATAAGATAATAATATATAATAAGATATAATAAGATATAATAAGATCTATTCAACTCTTCATATTTGTAAAAATGTTCATTAAATTGAAAACTCAATAACTTGAATTTTTGACTTTTTCGTTAAAATTCGTGTTATTCAGATTTTTTTTCTAATTAGCACAAAATAGGATAGGGTTCGTCCCCCCCGGCTTAAAATTGTTTTGCTCTAAGTCTGATTATAAATTCCAGTTCGATAAAAATTTCTGCTTATTCCAGGTTCAAGATTTTGCTTAGCAGAAATAGTCTCTGTGCTAAACTGCTAGACTCTAGAGCGTCATAGATCCTATATAGATGTTTCCAGAAAAAGTTTCAAATAAAAGTTCTACGCATCAATGAGTCTAAGAACTATACAAAGTTTTAAGAAAATCGTTGGAGCCGTTTTAGAAAAAAAATAGTCAAGCTCAAAAATTTCTAAAATAAGAGGAGCTTTCGGTTAACCGATTTCAACCAAAAGCTTCGTGGCACTAATATAGCCATAATATGAAGGCAAATGTCCAAGTTTGGTAAAATTCGGATAAAGCTTCTGATACGATATGGCTGTCACACACAGACATGTTTCTAAAAACCACTTTTTTGGACTCAGGGAACCTCAAAACATGTATTTCCGGTGAAAGCTCGAATTTGAAAATTCGACCCGATTACAATACTTCCTTTACTATCGATATAGTAGTAGAAGAAAGTAAAAAAGGTGGTTTTTAGAAATATTTCTGTATGTGTGTGTGACAGCCATATCGTATCAAAAGCTTTATCCGAATTTCACCAAATTTGCAATTTGGTCTCCATTTTATATCTAGCTGTTTTCCGCGAAGCTTTTGGTTGAAAACGCTTAACCGAAGACTCTATTTTTTTTAAGGAGTTTGTGAGATTTTTTACTTTTTTCCGAAAACGGTTTCAACGATTTTTTTTAAACTTTCTATAGTTCTTAGACTCATTGATGCCTACAACTTTTATTTGAAACTTTTTCCTGGAAAAAATTCGAATAAGGACGGTTCTGGGGTTAAGGGTGGGAGTTCGTATTTACATAGTTATAATATGCTTATGCATTAAGTTCTGTTTATATAGTAACTAACTGATACCCGCTCGCTTCGCTGAGTGTATCTAAATTTAACTGGTTATTTGAAAGATGCCGTACGTTCATAGCGAAATATAAAAATTAATCTATTTTGACAGAAAAAAATGATAGATACTTTCAGACTTTAGATCGAAAGAAAGTTCATCAAAATTCGAACTAACTACTTTTCAAGAAAGAGATGTTAGATGTCTCACATCAGCTTCTATACGATTTTTAGTAAAAAAGTAACTGTATTCCTTTAAGACTTGAAAATCTTTCATACCAAATGTCATTTAAAACCGTTCAGCTATTTAGGAGGCATCCATTAATTGCGCGAGGCGTTCTTTGCGATTTTTGAAATCCCCTCCCCTCCCCTCTAGTAAGATATAATGAGATTTGGCATATATCATTCTTCCAACCCGGAATCTAATGTGATATTTAAAAAAAATACGTGATATTTGGGAGATCTTCTCTTTCTCCATAGTAAAATTAGATGAGATTCGGCTCGACCCCATCGGCCCCTGAACGCCTCATGTAGTTAGTGGATGTTCCCTTAAAAGAATAGATTAGTAGCTATCCTATCGGATCTTTAGCAAAATTTCATTAAAATTCGTTCCGTTAAGTAATTGTTGAATTTTGAAACTTTTTCTATTTTAATACGTTTATTTCTAATTTATATCTTTGACAATAAACAATGAAAAAATTCAAATGTTTTAAAAAATTTCATTATTAATTTTATCGGGTGTTAAATTGAAATTCATATTTATTTTCCAGTAAAAATTGTCAATTTTTTAATTTCAACTTTGTAGAGAGTTCTTTTGTTATTGTGTAAAATTGGACTGGCCTTCTTGAGGAAAATGCGTTTAATTTCCTGTAGGATATAATTGTTTTGCCATCCCATGGAAACCATGCATTATTCTAACCTTAAAAGTAAGCTATAACATTCTCCCCCAAACTACCACATTGCAAAAATCATATCAATCTTTAAATATGTGATAAACAAAAAATATATCTATCCCACAGGAATAGTACATCTCTCCTGAGTAAAAAGTAGATCAAGGCTTCTTAAGGAAAATGATTTAAGACTCTATTTCATGGATTTTAATGAAACTGCTTTTAACACACAGTTCTTATAAAAAAAATACTTGTTTTGCTATTCTATGGGAACCGTTTATTATTCCGGTATGAGAAGTAATCTATATCATTATCTGACCCTTAAACTACCACATTACAAAAAAGGAAGTTAATCTTTTGCTCTGTAAAAAACAAAAAAATATCTATCCCACGGGAACCGTACATTTTTTCTGGATATAAAGTATACTATATGTTAAACCGGATTATAATCTATATCTATGCCAAATTTCATTCAGATCCATTCAGTACTATTTGAGTGAAAGAGCAACAAACATCCTCACAAACTTTCACGTTTATAATATTAGTAAGATAAAGTGCTTCTAGTTCTTTTAACCAACAATGAGTTTCATAAATGAAAGTAAAAGTGGCGCCTTCGTGCTTTTAAATTGTTCGGATAACCCAAATAATAATTTTTATAATATGACAAAATTGAAAATTAACGACCAATACAGACAAATTCCACGGCTTGAGCTGTCATCGAGGCGAGATATTAATTAAGTTAAAAGAAAGAAGCTTTTTTCCCGTTGCCATCATCGATCGAATGTCACAAAAATGTGGATCTCATCATCGTTGAGTGCTCAATGACATGCCATCAAATAACAACAAACAAAATGGAGAGACAGAATTTGTGAGAGCCCAAGTCGCGACACCTTGAAAGTGTTTTGCTCTTAAATATCTATCTATTATATAAAAAAAAGAGGAGTCCCGAAAGAGTTTATCAACTAATAGCATCTTGTCAACGTTCACATCGATGTCCCTTTATGTCTCACAAATGAGGGATAAAAATAATTACATTTTCGAGATGCGGGATGAACGAAAACATTTCACACTTGGAGTGGTGGTGGCCAGATGTGAGAAAAGGGATGAATATCGCACACGCACGAAGACGATCAAATTAACCGACCAAATATCTGATTAGATTCATTGCAAATATTAAGCAGATGGCAAGGGGTTAATTGTTCCTTATCTACCCCCATTTCGTTTCAGAGGGATGAAAAAAGTCGCACTTTTATTTGAAAATTCAAATTATTCCATAGACAGTTTTATGGTGTCATACACACAGCGAGTTTATATATCGGAAAATTGGCTTAATTTTCCGACAAACACGTTTTTCTGTTTTCCATTATATCAATTTCGAATATCCGTCAAAAAATAAAATGGCACCAGGCTCACATGTACAGGATAAGTTCGGGATGAGTAAAAAAAAGGGCAATGTGACGAGCTGTAATTATGACCTGCGGGATTCTTGTCTCTTCTTTTTATGATTTGCTCGATTCTAAAAATATTTCCAACGCCAATTCTCGTTCGTTATAAATCTGTTAACATCCCTGAAATTATGACACAACAATAAAACGAGTTCCCGGCCACCTCCCCACGTCCATTAAAACGCCACTTAAATTTGTCAAATTTTCCCCCACGTCTCGTTTAAAGCGTTACGTTTATTTTCTCGTCAAAACGTCATAAATCTTAACATTTTCATTACGATGGAGAAAAATAGATTTTCGGTGTCGTTGAGGAATTCTCTGGCCTGACGAGGGAAGAATGTGTGTCGGAAGGGCGGAAATCTGCCAATGATTCATTGAACGTGCGGATGCTAATTGTTTCTGTGCCATGTCACACGTGGCCAAGTGGAATGAAACAAAAACGAAGAATGGAGCTCGGGGTGTGATTCGGGAATGTCAGTGCCAATCTTTTTTTTTTTCGTTCGGTAAGGGGATGAAATGATGAGGACATGTCGAGTGGTGCCGCGTATGTCGGACACGTGTGCTGGATGTAAAAGCACACGTGGTGAGTGAAGTCAATTAAAGGGCTATTAAATCGTAGCCAGGAGGCTCCAAATGTCAACTCGACCGAATTTCCTAGTTTTTCGCTTTCATTCATATCAGAATTTCTTAAATTTAGGATGTTTATATTTATTTTATACATCAACACGCCTTACTTCTTACTCAATGATCCGATTTTGGTGATTTTATTTAATAGAATGCCTCTTATAGTAAGTTCCATCTTTATTTGAATCAAAATCTCAACTTATAAGGTTGAAAAATAGGGGAAGAAATAGTTATTGATTACTACTGCGATTTGGGTGTATTTTTAACCGACTTCAAAAAAAGAGGAGGTTCTCAATTCGACTGTATTTTTTTTATGTTTGTTACCTCAGCATTTTCGACTGAGTAAAGCGATTTTGATGATTCTTTTTTATTTGAAAGCTGGTGCTTCCCGAATGGTCCCATTTTAATTTGAAGGATATCTTTCACTTCTAAGGGGTTGAAAACTAAGGGATGAAATACTAACTTCTTATTGGATAGCTTGATTTCCATAATTCTTTTTTTATTTGAAAGCTAGTGCTTCTCATGTGGTCCCATTTTAATTTGAGGAAAATCTTTCACTTCTAAAGGGTTGAAAACTAAGGGATGAAATATTAACTTCTTATTGGAGAGCTCAATTTTGATAATTCTTTTTTTATTTGAAAGCTGGTGCTTTCCGTGAGGTCCAGTTTTAATTTGAGGGAAAGTTCCACTTCCAAAGGGTTGAAAACTAAGGGATGAAATATTAACTTCTTATTGGATAGCTCGATTTTGATAATTTTTTTTTTATTTGTAGAACACAATTTTAAAATAATCTCATATCCATTATTTATAAAAAAAAACTCCACTCATAAGGGGTTAAAAATTAGGGATGAAATATTACATTTTTCCTGACTAACCCGATTTTGATATTTTTTTCTATTACGTACAACGTACCTTTAAATTGTTCACATTTCAATTTGAAGAAAAAAATCCACCTCTTAAGGATGAAAATAGGGGATGAAATAGTGACATTTAAATGAATCATCGAATTTTGATAATTTTTTTTGCTGTTGGAAGGAGTAATCCACTTAATTTTGTTATTACATTTAAAAGCAAAAAATTTCAACCCTTAAGGGAAAAAAGGGATGATGTAGTAACTTTTAATACTAAACGGCGCTGCCTCATATGAGCAGCGCGTTTTGAAGGTTTAACCATTTTCAAGAAAATAAAATCAGTTATCAAACTTCAGATCACTAAAACGCGAAAAATAAATAAATATTATAAAAAAATGAAAAGCCGACTAAAAATTAAATGTTAAAAGTTACTACATCATCCCTTTTTGCTCTTAAGGGTTGAAATTTTTTTCTTTTAAATTTAATGACAGAACTAAGTGGAATACCTACTCCTTCCAAAAGAAAAAAAATCACCAAAATCCGACGATTCAGTCAAGTCGGTTTTTCATTTTTTTATAATATTTATCTATTGTGCAAATGTAAAACAATTGAAAGTATTTCGATTTAGTTGCAAAGCTTGACTTGCTTAGTTTTAAGAGCTACTCCGAATTAATTATTTTTTATGGTGTTCTGTAGGGCTTATTGATTAATTTGAAATATGATTTGCGCGGATTTATTCAAATTTGTGATAGATTGAACCTCGAAATATATTTATTTTATGTACTTTCTCTCAACGACCCCATGTTTGATAGTAATAGTTTCTCCCAACTATTTTCCCTTGTTTTTAAAGTAAGTAGGTACTATAAAAATGTTCAACCGTTTTTACTTTCTTTTACTACTATATAGATAGTAAAGGAAGTATTGTAATCGGGTCGAATTTTTGAATTCGAACTTTCACCGGAAATACATGTTTTGAGGTCCCCTGAGTCCAAAAAAGTGGTTTTTAGAAACATGTTTGTGTGTGTGTCTGTGTGTGACAGCCATATCGTATCGAAAGCTTTACCCGAATTTCACCAAACTTGGAAATTTGCATTTATATTATGTCTAGTTGTGCCGCGAAGCTTTTGGTTAAAATCGGTTACATCGGTTAGCCATTACATATGATACAAGCGATTGAGAGGCAATTGTTGAATACTAGATAACTTGTTTTGTGTTTTTTTTTTCTACAATTTACTTAATAAGAATTAAAATTGATTTCCTTCATGATTTTCAGTCTGATTTCATTTTGAAAAAATTTGTCATTTTCAATTAACTCCTTCTTTGTATTATACAAAATAATGACAATTCAGTGATAATAATTCAATTCATAAAAGTATGCAATTTGTCATCAATGTTTCTTTATGATGTTATCACGTAAAACTATCGTCCGTGAACCGACTTTACAGGCAACCAATTTTTTTCGATACTTCATTTCAATATTTTTCCTAGTCTTTTTGAAATAATGTTGACCATTTTTTTTTTACCCAAAAAGTATTTTTTTGATAAAACGGTGTACATATTTATTATTTGAATATCTTTGATACGCAATAGAGAACAATAAAAAGCTTAAAATAGTTTTAAAATCTTTATTAAATGCTCAAATTCTATAGTAATGGTTATTTTAATGAGCCCCGCACAATTTAATTTGAATTTTGTTTTTCACTTACTCACTTAAATAGTGATTTAACAGATTTTGATAATTAATAATTATGAAAGCTAACCCTTATTATAAATCTTAGGTCTAGAAATTACAGTAAGATATTAGTTATTATTCTGGAAAATAAACGGTTCTTGATAGATAACTACATACAGTCAGGAGACCCAAAAAAAAAAACTTTTAAAAAAGTTTTCCTGAAAAGACTTTTGAATTTATTGTCTAATAATTATATCTATTAATACCTATATATAATTATCTAATATATAATAACTTTAATCTGTATTTTAACATTTTTGTATTTGTAAAATTTTTTTTGGATCAATTAAAATAAAAAAATTCAAACGGGTTTCGTTAAAGTAATGTAAAATCTTGTAATTAATGGAAGAAAGACTTGAAAATGTTTCATTTCAAATATCATTTCTAACCGTTCAGCTATTTTAGTAGAATAGATCCGTAACTATCCTACAGGAACCGTGCCTTTTTTTTAGGATAAATGGTATTCAACACGTTAAAATCTGAAGTATCTTTAACAAAAATTTATTAAAATTAGTTACGTTAAGTAATTGTTAATTATTTAAAAATTTATTATATTATTTAATACGTTTATTTCTAATTAATATCTTCGACAATGAACAATAAAGAAATTCAGATATATTTAAAAAAAATTCTTATTCTTTTATCGGGTGTTAATTGAAATTCATAATATTTATTTTCCTGTAAAATTTGCTAATTTTTTAATTTAAACTTTGTAAAGATTTCTTTCGTAACTGTGTTATATTGGCCAGGCCTTCTTGAGAAAAATGGGTTGGAATGCTTTTTGACGAACTTTAACAAAACTTACCGAAATTTACTACTACGAAAATACACGGTTCCTATAGGATTCAACTTCAATAAAACAGCCAGTACGTACGATGTACAATAACCAGTCTCTCTGCCAACGCTTTTTAAAACTGTGATATCTTCTAAGATATTCATTTTTAACCGACTTCAAAAAAGGAGGTTCTAAATTTTACTGTATTTTTTATGATATGCTGTAAAGGGTAATTTTGATCTGCATGCAATTCATAACGTATTTAATGTATTTAATTTGATAAGGAATAATACTGTATTGTTTAAAATACCTTGGAAAATAACCAATAATTGTTTTGTAATATGTAAAAATTGATCCTGTGGGTTCTCCTTAAGAGATAGACATTTTTATCAATCTTGTTAAAATACACAATTTCGCCTCATATTAGTTTGATCTATCTCGTAAGGTTTAGCCAGCGTTTGCAATGTAAGTGCACAAAAATATGTTGCTTTTGATATCACATTACAAATCTTTGAATTTCCCGACTTGTCTCTACTATAATATGCATGTTTTATACCTACAAACCTTCTCCTTGAACCACTCTATCAAGTGCAGTACACTACATAAAAATCCGTTGTGTAGTTTAAAAGATCTAAGGGAACAGACAGCGGGAGCGACTTTGTTTTATATCATGTAAAGAAAAACTGCTACCCGTTTCATCACTAGTACAGAGTGTTTTTCTTACATAAAATGGATGAGGATTTTAAAAAAAAAATGTTTCATAACTGTGCCAAAATTGTATCATGGTTAAAAATTGAAATTAAATAAACAACGCCATTTTTTTAAGGATCTTCATAACAATCGATCTAATTTTGACACGTTTCTTTTTCAAATTTTTTTCTGATTTTTACAAATTTTGCTTACGTTAGGGACCTGAAACTTTCAGGATCTTATTTTTTCATTAATACCTACAAATCCGTCAAGTATCGTTTAAATATCTTCCGGGGGTAAATTGTTGATGTTTTGAAAATTCTCACGTTGTATAACCCCTTAAATGAACTGAAATGATTTTTTTTTTCGGAAGACTTTTATCAATCAATTGGCTTGATATAAGTAGGTAGGTATCTACTAAGAGAAGTGGACGGGTATCAGCCAGTATCTAGTATAAAATGAAGCTTTTATTCAGTTACCAATAATTTCTTCCCACATACAATACTATAAATCTTCAACAAGAAATTCCAAAGAAATTAACCATCGCATCTTCATGAAACGACTTTTATACCATCTATAACATTCAAGCCACTTTTTGATTTAAGAAATTTTCATTCTTCCCGCATGTTCTCATAAAATTGGTCGTAAACGTACAAGACTTTCCTCCGACACCGGAATTGAGCAGATAACGTAAAAATTATTAGCTTTTCTCACTGCTCATGTCTTCGTACAAAACTAGAAATTCATTTGTCGAAAAAGAATAAGACATCTACGACATCACATCTATATAAAAATATATGTATATATATCTTTCATCCCGTCGTTTTTCGCCGGAAAAAATATCAATTTATAACCTAGAAATTTGGGAAGCGGAAATTAATTTATTTGGATAGAAAACTTTTCAGACTATAACGATTTCCTTTTTTGGTTTATCCAAAGTTTTTGCCTTTCGGTTTACATAAATCAGATTCGTGATGCTTTTTTTTTTTTTTTTTTTTGGTTATATTGATGATGGAAAAAAGGCAGCAGCGCTTTTTACATTTCACTCGTTTTACTCGCATTGGCTTCTTTTGTATTCAAGAGAAAATTCACAATTAGCTCGTTTCATCTCAATTGAAGCGTGTTTTTAAATTAACTATATACCAAACAGTGTACCATCTGAAAAGAAAGACGCTACCCCTCACAAGTTCCATTTGCAGTATTGGCCAGTTTCATATGCGTACCGTAGGGGGGTTGTGAAGAATAGTTACCCTTCTCTTACAATAAGATGGTAACCATAAATCAATGTATTTAACTAGTTGATAATTTTTCTTTTTTAAATACAGCTGTAGATGGAAGGCTCCTATTTCATAAACAAGGATTGGTTGGATAGTTGAGATTCATCAAGTCAAGTAGTTGGTCATTTTTTTAAAATTAATTGTGCTTGATTTTTCTCAAGCCTTTTCTACACTTACTGATCGCCACCAATTTCATAGACTTCAATAGATTCTATAGATTTCAATATAGACTTCAATAGATTTCAATAGACTTCTATAGATTTCAATAGATCTAATAAAATTAGTAATAAGAAAAGTAAAAAAAAATTATTGATGATGCACAGATGTGAAGCTTAAAAGGCTTAAGATGCTATAAAAAGTATTTTTTTACGATTGACTTATTTGACTTGTAAATTAAATGCTTGATTTTTAAGTCATCTTTCAAGGTTTGTTCTCCCCTCTAGGACAAAAAACTGGATACGCTCATGGGCATTTTCCCTCCCGTTCACGCTATCGAGTGCACTTTCCCATTTTACACGGATAAATACGCGATCGGTTCAGTGCATATTTTCTAAGAAAATTTGATTCGGGTGAGATGAAACCATCGCTCTTTGCTCTCCACCACATTCCACATCCATCTTGCACAAAGAGACGACGGAAAATGCCGATCGTCGACCAATTTGTTTTCTCAAATGAAGTGTTCACAATTAATCGAGCTCGTCAAAAGAAGAATTTCTCGAACAATGAGAAAATTCCACAGCTTCCAGAAAAGAAACATATACAGTTTTAAATATTCATGAGGCATTCATCCACGGCACGGATGGACGGTGTCATACTTTCGTTTTCGTTTGCACGTAAAAATAGCATCGATTGGAAAGCGGTGAGACGCGCGATGGTGGATTCCAGAGGGTAGTGTGCACGGGTCTTCCCGTTCACTCTTTCCCTATCTGTCTGATGGGAACGGGTTGAAAATAAAAGTTTTATGTTTGTCCAAGTACTTATTCCGTTGCCGGAAGTGAGTCGGGAATGAGTGCTGTCCGTCGCGTTGTTTGTTCGGCGCCAATTGCAAAAGCCATCTGTCGTTGTCATCGGCAGCTCAACAGCGTTTGTTTCGTTCTTTCAATAGCTGCTTCTTCAAGTTTTTGCCTCATCCAGAGAGAAAAATGTTACGAGCTGGCGACGGATGCAATCCCAGACAAAAGTCCATATATTTCATTCCGGCTACAAAAAATAAATAATTTCAATCAATAACAACAACCACTCGTTGCGCTCATTATATGAAACAAACAAATATTGGGGGTAGCCCGGCTTTCATATAAAAAGTATCTACCCCATGCCAATTTTTAAAAGCACTTCATTTTTTCTTAAGCCTTTTCTACACTTACTGATCGCTATGTGTAATGTGCAATGTATGTATGTCGTCGCCACAAAGGCTCTAGCCCAATAGCCATAAGGAAAGTGCCCCAGGCGGTTTTTGAAAAATGCTTCCGTGTGCTGATTCCTTTTCATGAAAAACTTATTGTCGCACAATTTTAACCCGCTACCCCCACTTATATTGGAGTTACGGGGGAAACTACCCCAGATGTTAATTTTTTTTTTTCTAGAAAACTATTGAAGATTTCTTCATGAAATTAAAACTGTACGTAGATATGGATAAACCGCATAAAATATATTTTTTTCAGAATTTTTGTAAATCTATAAATGATGAAAAATATTATTATAATTTTTTGAGGGTGGTTTTTTACATCAACCCTTAAAGTGACACCTTTTTTTAAAAATGCGATTAGGGCATTTATTATCCTACTTTCATTTAAAAAAAGTCGCTTTAAGAAATTATTTGTCGCTCACCACCAAAATGAGGTCATCCAGGGACAGGTTTGGCATTTATTGCTTTATGACTTGTATACAGGGTGTACCAGCTAGACCGGCCATTAGAAGTTTCCGGAGAACCTGAAATAATAGAAATCTAAAAATTGGGATTAAAACCTAACTGCATTGGAGCTACCTTCCTAAAATATTTTTAGTTTTCTGGCACTTCCGGTTATACCGGAAGTCGACACTAAAATCGTTATTTCAAATGGCATGCCCTATTTTTCTTTACATAACTCGATTGAGTTAATAATTCTGAGCATCTTTCATAATAACAAGATCTCATCTAATCCTTAAGGTTTTCGAGAAAAAATACTTTTTTTGAAAATTTTGCAACAAACGGACATCTTCTAAAAGGTCCATAACTCCCACAATAATTTGTGTTGGAAGCTCGACATAGGCTCGTTTGAGAGCTCAAAGATGCTGTTACACTCGAGAATATTAAAAACAATCAAATTTTGTTACTAAGTATCTCCAAGTGCATCGTAAAGTAACACGTGCTTAATTGTGCAAAATTTCAATCTTTTTAAATGGCACTACCTAATTTTATTTGCCTTTTTTGGTTCTTCTTAAAATTCCCCACATTTTCATAATTCATATCCCTATAGCCAAGTGTGAGGATTTTTGAGTTATCGTGGAAAATATGAAAATTCAACGTTACATCTGTAATTTATACTGCGTAGCCGAGCTTTATGCTGTAGTTGGCTATGTCTTCAGGTAGGTTTGATTCGTTATCGCTTGATTCAGTGGATAAAGAGCTAAGTTCGCCTAAAGATCTATCTCCCTCTATGTTTCATACACAGTGTTATTAATCAAACCTACCTGAAGACATAGCCAACTACAGCATAAAGCTCGGCTACGCAGTATAAATTACAGATGTAACGTTGAATTTTCATATTTTCCACGATAACTCGAAAATCCTCACACTTGGCTATAGGGATATGAATTATGAAAATGTGGGGAATTTTAAGAAGAACCAAAAAAGGCAAATAAAATAAGGTAGTGCCATTTAAAAAAATTGAAATTTTGCACAATTAAGCACGTGTTACTTTACGATGCACTTGGAGATACTTAGTAACAAAATTTGATTGTTTTTGATATTCTCGAGTGTAACAGCATCTTTGAGCTCTCAAACGAGCCTATGTCGAGCTTCCAACACAAATTATTGTGGGAGTTATGGACCTTTTAGAAGATGTCCGTTTGTTGCAAAATTTTCAAAAAAAGTATTTTTTCTCGAAAACCTTAAGGATTAGATGAGATCTTGTTATTATGAAAGATGCTCAGAATTATTAACTCAATCGAGTTATGTAAAGAAAAATAGGGCATGCCATTTGAAATAACGATTTTAGTGTCAACTTCCGGTTTAACCGGAAGTGCCAGAAAACTAAAAATATTTTAGGAAGGTAGCTCCAATGCAGTTAGGTTTTAATCCAAATTTTTCGATTTCTATTATTCCAGGTTCCCCGGAAACTTCTAATGGCCGGTCTAGCTGGTACACCCTGTATATAATATATATGCCATAATATAATATTCGTCAAGAAAAAAGGTCCTGAGAGAGAAATTAATTTTTGAAATTTTTTATAGGCCTATTAACAATATAGTGCAGGGATCTTTTATCCATTCTTTTATTTATAATAAATTCAAAGAAAGTTTGAAAATAATACTTACTCGTAATTATTTTCTATCTCAGATTACCTACATACATACTCAAATATTGTTAGTATTATTATTTAAATCAAGTAATATTTTTATTTGTTTTAACTAAAAATAATTACAATCATAATTTATTGGAAATCATAATTTAGAATTTGAATTTGACCTTTGCTTAGTCGCTATAGGATTCTGCTTCTATATACGTAATTGTCGATATATTTTTGGAATTCGATTGAAGTTTATTCATTATTTCTGCTGGCTTACGTTTTTTACGTTTTGATTTATAAAGACCATATAATAAATAGTAGGAGTATATAACCGCTGCAGCACAGGTACAAAACAGCCACCAATTCTATTTCCATTACCACAATCACATATAACTACGTATTATTTTAACACCTGCATAACTTTTTTAGTTTTATATTATCATAAGGTTCATATTCAAGAAAGTAATTGGGTTTTTCTATTGAAATGCCTTCGATTGCACTCTTCCTCTTATAATTGTTCTAAAATGTTTTAAATATTGTAGGCTTAAGCCTGCATTAGTTATTATTGTGGAAAGATAACAAACTGCTTGCGCCAATTGATAAGTGCCGCTGAATATTATTTTAAGATCTTCTTCAGTAGTTCTGGGAATCTCGTAGAATTTATCATTGAAAACGTTTTTTTACATCAGTTAAAATTCTTATTGACGTTCCTTCATATAATACAATTATTTTATCAGCCATAACAACTTCTGAGTTACCTAAGTCTTTTCCCAAACCTATAGTGCAAAGATCCAGCTATCTTGCACATTGTTTAAACCGAAAATAACAATTTATTCCTTAAATCTTTATGCCAAATACTGTTTTATTAACCGATTGTACCATGTACAGATTCGACAATCCAACGTACTTGTTACAAATCGAGATGTTTTTGCTTCCTCCGTAAGTATACAAGTTCCTCTCGGACATTCCTATCAAGCTCGTCCCACAAAAGCTCGATTGGATTGAGATCCGGACTTTGCGGTGGCCATTTCATGATTTTTAAAACTCCTTCTGCTTCTTTTTGTAATAAATAATTTTTACATAGCTTGGAAGTATGCTTTGGATCGTTATCTTGCTAGAAAATGAACCAATTGCCAATTAAACTTAAGCCTGATGGTACAGCATTTTTTTCGAGAATGGTTTTATATTCCTCTTTCTTCAAAATTCCATCAATTTTAACCAAATTTCCAATTCCATGGCCTGAGAAACAACCCCAGACCATTATTGAACCACCACCGTGCTTAACAGTTGGCACTACACAATCTGGTAACATCTTTTCTTCGGTGCTACGCCGAACGTAAATTCGTCGATTTGAGCCAAATACTTGGAATTTTGACTCATCAGTCTAAAGAACTTTTTTAAAATCATCTTCTGTCCAATCTCGATGGAATAGGGCCCACTGCATCCTTTTTTTCTTAATTTGCGGCCTTAGTAAAGGTTTCCGAACGGCAACACGACCAAACAGTTTAGCGTTCCTCAACCGTCTTTTCACTGTGGTAAGCAAAACTGGTTTATTTAAAGATTTGTTCACTTCAGCACGAGTTTTTGGTGCTGTTAAGCGTCTATTCCTTTTGCTGGTAATAACGATAAACTGATCCTCACTAGAAGTAGTAGCTCTCGGTCTTCCTGAACGTGGAAAATCTTGAAAACTACCCGTTTCCTTAAACCGAATAATTGTGCGATGAATACAAGTCTTCGAAAGTTTAAGTTGAGACGCAATTTCACGTTCGGATTTGCCTTCATTATGTAAAGTAACAATGGCAGATCGAGTTTCGATATTTATTTCTCGTACTTTTTCCATTTTTAAAACGTTTTAACTATAGAAACCCCAAGTTAAGACTAAATTAAATTATTCGTACAAAATGGTACATAACTTAAAAAAAATTAAAATAACCTGTTTTAGAAAGTCTAAATAATAACAAAGAATAGCCAGTGCAAAATTAAAGAAGAATAGAATTAAAGAACAATTAATACGGAGCTACTTTAAATATAATGATGAACCTTCCACTGGCCAGACACCCTGCGGTCTTGGATGTTTTTAAACAGAACCCATTAATTCTATTTGTACCTGAGAAACATACCTACAAAAGTCTCTTTAGATGTTCATCAGTAATTTAAAAATATGTATGGACAACAATTTTTATTTTATTACCGAAACTTTGAATACAATAAGTGATAGCATAAATATATTACAACTGGTCTCAAACTTTTGGCCGGCAGTGTACGTACAGTTTTAATTTCATGAAAAAATCTTCAATAGTTTTCTAGAAAAAAAAATTTAACATCTGGGGTATTTTCCCCTGTAACTCCAATACAAGTGGGGGTAGCGGGTTAAAATTGTGCGACAATAAGTTTTTCATGAAAAGGAATCAGCACACGGAAGCATTTTTCAAAAACCGCCTGGGGCACTTTCCTTATGGCTATTGGGCTAGCCTTTCATAGACTTCAATAGATTCTATAGATTTCAATATAGACTTCAATAGATCTAATAAAATTAGTAATAAAAATAGTAAAAAAAAATATTGATGATGCACAGATGTGAAGCTTAAAAGGCTTAAGATGCTATAAACAGTATTTTTTATTTCCTTCAACGTAGCTGCAGCGATGCAATGAGAAATACGCTATTAAGTATCGCGCCATCTCGTGTTTAACTTTTTAATTCTAGGTCATCCTGTCATCAGAAACGTTAATGCCATATTCTACAAGTGGAATTAAATAAAAGTTTGATATTCAATAAAATTAGTAAATAAAAAACGATTGAATCGAAAGTGTTGTGTTGTTCATTATGAAAACACACTCAGGTATAATCTAGAATTGCAATTTTACCGTTTTCCTGGATAAATAATAATAAAATAATTAATAAATAAAACCACTGATAATTTTTTTTTTATTGACATTGTATAAAAATATTTATTACTTATTTAATAATCGCCTTCTTTTTCGGTGTTGGAAGAATTTTTTTAAGAATTTTAAACTAATGTGGAAAATCGGATATTAACCAATCAGGTCATCGTTGTTTGTACGTTATTTATACGTTTATTACGTAAGGTAGAGTGGGGTAAGTGCGTAAACGGGGGCAAGTGCATAAACGGGCTCGTATTAACATAATATGGGAGAAATATCAATACATAATATATAATCATCTACCCAAAACTAATTTCATCCTATGCACGTAAAGATGTCCCAGAAATATTAAGGAAAATCCCCGATTTATGCCAATCAGTTCAAAAGCACCGTTTAAAGCAAATATTTCAAAAGTTATGGTCTTGCCCCGTAGCATTGATACAAGGTTTCAAATCGGTTTTAATATAGGCACTTTCCCCATTTTCGGGGCATTTGCACAACTCTTGGATTTTTTACAATTTATAAAAAATATATTACAAGTAGAATTTGCGTTTTGTCAATGTTAATTAAAGCGTATTAACTGAAGTATTCGTTAATTTCAATAAACGTTAAAAGTATTATAAAACATATGAAAGATATACTTACTAAAAACTGGGGTGTACCTACTTACCCCACTCTACCTTACGTGTTTACTACTCACTTACTGTGCATGCTTATTATTACTGTTTTAAAGGTAAATAGTACCAAAAGGATATTGGCGATTCTTTATTCTGGAAAAATACATTTTCCTACAGGGCTGTAGGACAAATCCTTCTGGATCAATCAAATACAAGGTAATTTGATATTTACCATGATAATCTTTGATTTGTTGGGCTTTCATTGGGTTCGACCTTAAAATTACTAGCATGCAAAGTGAAAATTTTGCACTATACCACTAAGAAATCTTGGTAATCTTTATCCTGAAAAATGTAAGAGTGGAAGGATTACTATAGGAAGAATGAAGTATTTATCAACCCTCACAAAGGAAAGAATTAATGTGTCTTCCGGGTAGCGTTAGTTATTAAATTTAAAATTGTGAATAATTAGGTAAGTATATTTATCCTAGAAAAATCCTTTAGGTTTGTTATAAATAGAACTATCTGAATTATTTTTGTTGATCTTTTTGCAGGAGCCAAACAGCAAAACAACGAGAATTTTGCATGAACATAAGTTTCTGAATCAGAGATTGCAACTTTGGAAGTTCATCGTAACAACAATCTGAAAGAAAGGGCTTAAAAGAAATTTTATGCTCTACAAAAAAGATCCTTAGAACAAGGTCGGAAAATATTTCAAAAAAAGCTTTAATTTTTCTTTCGTTGGTTTTTTTTTTGAAGTTATACTTCTTTAGGCGCGTTATAAAAAAATGATGTGAGTGAAATTTTAAGATGCGCACGCATTTTGAGATAAAAATTAACAAAATGAAGTTGGCCGCAAAACCACTTGATTTCTTGGCGCGCGTAATTTGAATATTTGTTTTATTTATATACTTATTTATTTATTTTTTAATTATTTTTATATTTAAATTAAAAATAATTAAATCTTTATATATATTTTTTATATTTTATTTGGAAAATATTTATATATATACAAATGACACATATTATTAAAACATAAGTTATTACTTTTCTCGAATTTTGCAGTAGTTGTTATAATTACTTTTTGAAGTTTAATGATGAAAATTACATCTGCATCGCGGCGCGGTTTCAGAAGCGTTTGTAGCGTTCTATTTTATCATTACAAATTATCAAGATGAAGTTGCCCGAAAAACGGCTCGGTATTTTTAACTAGACGCGCGTAATTTGAATTTTTGTTGTATTTATTTTCTAATTTATTTATTTTTATATTTAAATTAAAAATAATTATATATACAAATGACACATTATATTAATAAATAAGTTATTACTTTTCTCGAATTTTGCAGTAGCTGTTAAACTATTTTGAGGTAAGTGATGAAAATGACGTCTGCATTTCATGCATATTCTTAGTTATCACGAAATCTGGGATTCTGAAATGATTCAACCATCTTAGAATAATAATTTAGTAGCACAAGATAAGAATAAGATTAAGACATTTACTTTGACAAGTAGCTACTTACTTTATTTTGCAATTTCTATGAAGCTTCGTTTTCATGACATGCATGAATTGTTAACCAGAAAAATGATCCTGACAAATTTTATAAACGTCATACAGCTTTCTTTGGATATTATTTATTGATACAAATTGAAATATTAACCTCTTAATTTTATTTTTATTAATTATATCTTTAAATATGTATATTATTATTATTAAATATTAAATTACAGTTTTTTAAATTGATTATTTGAATGCAAATAATAAAAACTAATATTAATGATGCCAAAGAAGTATAACTTCTCACGCGCGTACATAAGTACACGCAACCACTTTTTTTTGTTATTTATAGTCGCTTGGAACGTCTAAGGTCATCAGCGACTGTTTTACTTCTCTAGTTTTTTTTTTGTTGTTCTTTTTCATTCTCCCTAGTTCTACGAACCTCAACTTCAAAAGTCGCTATGCATAGTGCAGAAGAGAGTGATTATTTGTCTGTAATGACTGGAGGTTTATCCTTTATCCTCGATTATTATATTGAAAAATTTTAAAGATTTTTATTTATTTTTTATATTTTTTAAAAATAATTTTCTGCGGGAACCTTCTTTTTAATCTTCTCTGAGATCTCCAATGGCCCAAGTTTAGTTCGACGGCACTTGAGCAGAGGAAAATGCTACTTACCAAAAAATCTTTTGGCCTGACTGGCTATGTGTTCTATTATGGTTATCGTGCCTAGCTCGTTTTGAGCTTGAGAGCTCGGGATGTACCATGGTGTTTTCAAAATAATGTGCAGCGCCTTGTTTTGGAAAATTTGCAGCCTCTTAAAATTTCCCTTGGGAATATTGATCCATACAGAACAGCCATAAGTTAGTATTGATCTGATCATAGCTGTGTAAATCATAAGAGAGCACTCTCTACGACGCGACGGCTTGATTTTATATTTACAAGAGGGTTAAGCTGAACTAAGCGAGCATTCACTTCCCTTATTTTTGAGATGATGTGGTCTCTCCAGTTTAGCCTGCTGTCAAAGGATACTCCGAGGTACTTTACGGATATATTTCTGGGACACCAAGAAATTTCGCTTTCTCCATATGAATGGTTAAAATTTTTAAACTTTAATATCATTGAAACGGTTGATCTTGAACTATTTTCATGTAGGTATATATTTGGTTGTTAAAATCACTTTTGATTTCAATTTTCCACCTACATTTGCACGTCCTTATATTGCTCTCTTTCTTGGTGATTCCGATACTTAATAATTGTAAAAGTACACCTTTTATATAGGTAAGGGATTAATCGGCTCGAGTACCTATGTCGTAAATATGTTGTTAATTCTTGACGCCTTGAACTTCTCGAACCGTACTTTCCCTAAAAATCAGGTAAGTACCTACCTTTATAAGTCCTTGTCTTTCAAAGCCATATAAAAATCAAAACTGTAACGAACTTTTCATTTTTTACAGGGTTTAAATTATTTACAAATTAGTCAATTTCATATAAAATTAAATTTTGGGAAAATTTTGTCTTCCGACCAAACATCAAAATTGCTCCCACTCGATCTATCAAATTTTCTTTCGCTGCGCATCTTTTTTGTCGATCAATCAGTTCATCTAATGGCGTCGCTCAATTGACAGGTCGCGTCGAATTTCATCGCCAAAAAAAAAAATTAATCACCGATTTTTTAAAGAATAACACAAAAACTTCCTGTAAAAGAACTATCCAGTGCTTCAACAACTTGTGTAAGTAAAATTTATCATTTATCTAGCTGATAAAATCCACAATTTTGTGATGGCTATTAAATAGCATTCCATGTCCTTAGGTTGCCCTCTAAAGAGATTCTTCCTACGTGATAACGATTTATTTAATGATTTTATGCTGAAAATTCTTTTAAAAAGGATATTTTTGTAGTATTTAATGGTTTTAAAAGGATTTATTTTAAAATTACAACAGCATAGTTTAGATATTGGTATCTGGTATTAGATTAGCTATAGTCCTACGGCATATCTAATGCATTGAAAGTATAGGTAAGAAAAGTATGAAATCAACCTTTGGACTTATTTGTTAAACTGTAAACATGTTTTAGTATGCAACTTGCTCTGCAACTGACTTCTTTAAGATTGTTGTTTAAATTCTGCCATTTATTATCTCAAGGCTCTCTTCTCTAATTAAAAATGTGTAGATTTAGGCAATCTTGATTAGTTACGTTATGAAAATTTTATCTTATATGCAAATTGTACGTGTTGTCATGGTTTTAATTGTTTTGAAAGTGACGTCATATAGCCCAAGACCCAACTCATTATTCAAAGCAAGCTTTGGTATGACCACATTTTCATTTGTTGCATTCTCCCTGATTGGCTATTTGATTCAAATAATGTATTCACTTGGTTTCTGATTGGAAATCTAAGTCTATGCAATCTTGACTAGTTTTTGTTGCAAAAACATTCATTATCGAGCATTGAAGTCTCCTTATCGTACCGACATATACAACTATGACAATTTTATTTTTTAAGCAATTATCAGGTGTAAAGACCAGTTTTTTTTATTTTAACAATTTATTTTCTTTTTACACTACGTTTCGTCGGTGTTATTCCGACTTCATCAGTTACTTAGTATCAGTTAATACTTTTCAATAATAATACACAAATAAACACTATAAAAATTTAATATCCATAATATCTAAACATTATAAATTTTTTGAATTTGATCTGGATTATTGCGTTTCTTCTTACTATAGAATAGTGTAAAAGGTAGCATGTTCAAACAAAAACAATTTTGTCAGGAGGTCCAAAAATGCAAGTATATATTTGAACAAAAATGTTGATACCAAAACGAGCTCAAAATATCAATATTTGAAGACTGGAATCAGGACATCAATAAAGGGCTGAGTGGCAAGAAAAAAAATTGAGTTAAGCCCGAAAAAGCAAGCTAAGTGCCATTGCCAACAATTTATTAACCTAATACATTTAGATCGTTTTTTACGTTGTTGACATTAGCTAATTCTTTCCCATTTTAATAACAGGATTTTATTTTTATTTTTCAATATTCATAACTTGAGAACAGTTCATCATAATAACAATCTAAAAGATGAGATTTATAGTAAAATTCACTCTCAAATGTTCAATTAAATTTTGGTTTAAAACAAAATACGATAAAGTGAAAAAAATGTTTTTTATAGTTTTATTGGAAAATGTTAAAAACTTTTAATAAATGTTAATTTTATAACACTTTTTTATCTTTGAAACGGTTGGTCTAAGGAACTTTGTTCAAGGATCTTTTTTGTACAGTGTAGAGTTTTCTCTAGGTAGAAATATTCCTTATTTCAAATTGTTATCATGGATTGTTCCAAAGTTATGAAAATTCAAATATAAAAATAAAATTTTTCTTTAATTAAAATGAAACATTTAGATTGAGGCAAACCTTAAGTAATATTGATATTAAAAGCTCTTTTCGATTCGAAAATGTTGTTTTAATATAGGTTTATAGGTATATATATACCTAGGTAGGTACCTGCCAGAGGCGTGCGGTCCATACATGCTGTAGATGCGGCGCATGCCTTTGGATTGCAAGACGATTTTAAAAATTGAATATTTTTTATGATTTATTCATTAAATTTTTAATTTCATTAGTTGCGCATGTGCACTAGTACGGTTGAATACTATCTCTCTCGGCATTTCACATAGTCAATTAACGGCCAGCAGATGCGTTTGGCCTTTTGAATCTAAACAGTGAATTTAATTGTTACTGATACTTTTCGTGAGTTAATTTGAATTATTGACCCAAAGGCCATACAAATTTTCTGTTTTTTAGGATAAGAACTATTTTCGTGGTTTTTAAATACATTATATGATGCGGTTGTTGAAGATTTTTGTAAAAAGGAGCGTCGAATAAGGCTAATTTAAAAAAAATACTTATAACACCACGTTTATCAAATAAAAAATTAAATTTAAAAAATGTGGTTTTATACCCCCCCCCCACTTCTAACCACATGCCTTGTTTCAAAAGTCACCGCACGCCACTGGTACCTACCTATCTATAGGTAGGTAGGTACCTAGGTATTATCAATTTTTTGGACCCTAGGAAATTTTTTTTTTTTTTATAACGCCTTACTAGGAATTTAGCATGTACCTCGTTGTTTTTAACCGACTTCAAAATAAAGAAGGTTCTCAATTCGATTGTATTTTTTTATGTTTGTTACCTCAGAACTTTTGACTGGGTGAACCAATTTTGATGATTCTTTTTTTATTTGAAAGCTGGTACTTTCCGTGTGGTCCCATTTCAATTTGAAAGAAATTTTTTACTACTAAAGTGGTTGAAAACTAAGGGATGAAATATTAACTTCTTATTGGATGGCTAAATTTTGATAATTCTTTTTTTTATTGGTAGAACATAATTTTAAATTAATCTCATATCCATTATCTGTTAAAAAAACTCCACTCATAAGGGGTTAAAAATTAGGGATGAAATAACAAATTTTTCCTTGCTAACCCGATTTCGATGATTTTGTTTTTATTACGTACATCGTACCGTTAAGTTATCCACATTTCAAATTGAAGAAAAAAATCCACTCCCTAAGGATGAAAATAGGGGATGAAATAGCGCATGTTTAACTGAATCATCGGATTTTGGTGATTTTTTTTCTTTCGGAAGGAGTAGGTATTCCACTTAGTTCTGTCATTAAATTTAAAAGAAAAAAATTTCAACCCTTAAGGGGAAATGGGATGATGTAGTAACTTTTAACATTTAACGGCGCTGCCTCATATGAGCAGCGCGTTTAGTAGGCTTACCCATATTCAAAGAAATAAAATCAGATATCAAACTTCAGATCACTAAAAATCAAGAAATAAATAAAAGTTATAAAAAAATGAAAAAGCGACTTCAAAATACTTAAATAAAAAATCTTAAACAAGAAATGCACTAAAAAGTAACAAAATAATGGCGTATCCTTGCAGTGTCTACAACATACAAATTATTAGGATAATATAATGTAGGTACAACTATTGTTATATTTGGAGTTGGTGTCAGCCAAGAAAATACGACTATATTGGTACTTAGCAATAAACGAGAATACCTTATGAAATTTATTTTTCAAATAAACTTTTATACAATGTACTAGTACTGTACTAGCGACCCTTAAACTACAAAATACCAAATAACCAACTAAATATTTTTACAAATTAACATTAATATTTATTTCCTTGGCTGACACCAACTCCAAAAACAACAATAGTTGTACATTGTATCATCCTAATAATTTGTAAGTTGTAGACACTGCAAGGATACGCCATTATTTTGTTACTTTTTAGTGCATTTCTTGTTTAGAATTTTTTATTTATTATGAAGTCGGTTTTTCATTTTTTTATAATTTTTATTGATATAAATATTATTATGGGTATTAATTGATAATATTTTAGCCAATCGTGAATTTTATTTATTTTGTCTTCACCAACAGCGGGTTTATAGGTAGAAAATTTAACCAAAAATCTCTTAAATATGTCTTGAAACCATTAAAGTTTACAAAAGCTTGCAAAATTTCAAAAAAAAAAAAAAAAACGTAAAATATTGCTATAAATCATTTAATTATGTAGGTAGGTGTCCATTAGGTAGTTAGATAAAGAGTTAATAATTTGCAAAAAAATATTAAGTATATGAAGTGCTTTCAAACATACAATAAAAAACGTTGTTATATTTTGAGGGGGTTACTTTTAACATTAAACCCTCACTATTCCATTTATAAAATAAGCATTGAATATTAAAACTAAAGGTACCTAGGCCATACAGCAAGAACCAAATGCTTTAATAATAATTTGTAAGCTTTTCAAGAATATAACCAACCATAATATCTCACTTGAACCAGTCATAATTCCAATGTTGAACAACCGGCAATGTTATGATAAAATATTTCGAATATAATAATAATATTCAACTCGACTCTGGAGCTATATACACCGGAGGAGCCGAGGACTCGCCCAGTCTCAAAATCTGTAATTAAATGCGGTTGAATTGAAATCGGTTTTTGGTGTCGACAATGTCGCGAATTAAACAATGTTTGCCAACCCGGTTACGACTCACACACACACACA
Organism: Sisyra nigra; assembly: GCA_958496155.1. Classification (NCBI taxonomy): domain Eukaryota; kingdom Metazoa; phylum Arthropoda; class Insecta; order Neuroptera; family Sisyridae; genus Sisyra; species Sisyra nigra. The sequence continues at coordinate 40,297,069 of OY292317.1, forward strand.
CACACACACACAAATGATTAAATTTAATATTTACAAATCGCTTGTTTTAAAGACAAAAGCCCCGACTATTTTGCCCGTAGGAAACGCGTCCCCATTCCCCAAACACCGCATTTGGTCTTTTGTTACGCGATGGATACAGATGTTGGAAACTACATATATGGCGTTATATAGCTGTACCTACCTATGTATACTATGTACAAAAGCGCTCCTTCATTCACAATCCCACTCGTGACGACGAGCCAACGATAAATTCGAGTGGTGAGTAACGCTCGTGCTCTTAAACGTCATAAATTCAATTCAGTTCGACTCGGGAGGAAATTCGGTTCTTTGGGGAATTTTCTGCAACTCGTTTGTGGTTGTTTGATGATGAAGAATGCAGTCTAATGATGAGTTCAAATATTTGTTGAGACTCGCTTTTCAATATCGCTCTGTAAAGATTGAAATTAATGTTAAATATATTGGGATCCATAAGTATCCTATTGTCTTACTCACTTCTCATTCAATCAATTTAAAATAATAAAGTTATAAAATATAAATAGGGTATCTATAAGTATCTAGCTACAACTGTTCGTATTATATCGTTAGTTATAAATTGGTCTGAAAAAATAAGGAAACAAAAAGCTCCCACTTTAACCACTTCTTCATAGAAAGCTGCACATTTACATCTATACAAAGTGCAACTTTTAGATTCGTGATATGTTTTGGAAACATCATCAATCATATTTACTCAAAATCTATTTCGTAGAACGTTTGTTTAATCCTCCGTTGCATTTTTTTGTATCTGTGTAATTTTTTTATTTATGTTGTAAAAAACATCTTAAAGTTGTCTTTTTCATTCGTTTTTTTTATCAACTTTAACGCTTGATTTTTCTTTCTCATTAAATTGAACGAAGAAATCCTTGGTTTGTGTTATTATTCACAAAAAAATTCTGTAGCTGTAGGCCTAGGTATTACCAATAGGTACTTAAAAATTCCGTGTTGTTTTTGGATCCTTATTTTTTGGGTAGTTCAATCATTTATACGTTTTGGGCCTCAAAACGAGATTAGGTGTATGATGTCATTTCTTGTAATTAAAAAAATGCTTGTGAGTTGTGTCTCTCATTTACGCATTAATATTAGTAAGAATTCCTTTAGTAAATCACTTTTTTACACTTTCGTGAATCGTAGTACAAAAAAAATATAGTAGGATGAACCCCATTAGAAAAGGAAAAGAATACTTACAACAAAAATGAAATGAAAAATAAATTACGGTTGAACTGTGGTGGAGAAGTGAAAAAAGGGGTGTTTTTAAGGGTAGAAACGGTTTATCTCGATTTCCGACAAAACTACAAGTCCCATGGTCCAAAGTTAAATGGCAACGTTGTAGGTGATAAGAAGATCTACAACTTTTGTGCTAACACTTTTTACACATTGTAATGTATACATTTTTGCACCATCATAAAGTAGAGATTTCAACGAACAAAAAGCTCACTGACTTTTTTAAAAAAGTAGATATTTTGACGTGAGGATTATTTTCGATTGAAAATTAGGGTGTTTTATAAATATAACCTAAGTCAAAATAAGGTGAAAAAATAAATAATTTAAATCAAAAAAAAAATACAGTGTGTTTGGGACAATAATAGGTAAGTTGTCAACAAATTTCATGAAAAAAAAAATTTCTAAAAGATAAAAATAAAAAACTAAAAACTTGGTTATTGGAATTTTTCACATAAATTTTGAGGTTATGTGAAAAAAGTGTAAGCACAAAAGTTGTAGATCTTCTTATCGCCTACAACTTTGTAATTTAACTTTTTTCCATAGGACTTGTAGTTTTGTCGGAAATCGAGATAAACCATTTTGACCCTTAAAAACACCCCTCTTTTCCACTTCCCCACCTCAGATTGACCGTAATTTATTTTTCCTTTCATTTTTGTTATATTCTCTTCCTTTTCTAATGGGTTTCATCCTACTATAATTTTTTTTTGGATTGAAAAATTATCTACCCTGGTCTATACGATTATTTGCAATATTATATGAGGATGCTGATAGTAAAATATTAATCTTGAAATCTAGACATTCGATAATAAAGTTAAAGCAAATACTGAATGATTTATACCCACATTTACAATAAGGATTCATTCGATAAAAGTAATATGAATGAAACAATTAAATGTAGGTAGGCTATATAACATCACAAGAGAGAAAAAAGAAGATCATGGGATCAATTCTTCTATACTACAGTGCATGATGACGAGGGATAGTCCAATTTTCCGGGTCGAATTTCCCTTGACAACTAAACAACAACCACCTTAAACAATAAGGCAAGTTAATGGCGTGGTTGACTAAATTCTCGCCTTATACGCCAGTACGTCCTAAGGTCGAATCCCAGGCCCAAGATTTTTTTCGTAACATTTTAATTTTTTTTTATTCGAATCACATTAACAATATAAATTAATATAAAATTACAAAACCTTTAAAAGTGCTCTTAAAAACTGTTCTTACATAAGAGCTTTATGATAGCATGTAACATTACTTGTTATCATTAATTAATTTTTTGACAAAATCGACTTAAACCACTTTCAAAAATAATAACTTATATCAGGATTTTTAAGTTTCTTTCAATTGGCAAGAAAAAAGAGAACTCAACATAATTCAATTAAATTGTTATATTATTTTTCTATAATATAGAGTGTGATAGTCGTTTAAGCAAATGAGCGATCCCAACGGTTTTTCGTTGGAGACCAAAGCCACAGCCAACTATCAACTTTGATTAAACACTTTCAAATAGCAAGAACATTTTCCTTCATTACCATGGAAACGATCAGTGACGTCATTATAGGGAATATATAATATGAACCGTTTTTCTTTGAAAGTGGGATAAGTCGATGTCGTTTCCTTTCTGGGTAAACCTCGTTACTGAAAAATCGTAATTTTTGAGAAATCAAAAGGAATTTATTACTAACTAATGTAGGTAACACCTAATATTACAAGATTTTTGAATCAAAAAATGTAGGTACGAGAAAAATTAAGAAAAAAACTCTAAGGACAATTTTATTATTACTCTAGTCGATAATATTTCACTAAATTTAGTTACCCACTACTGATTTATGGTAAGTAGTTAGTGAGTGGGTAGTAATGGATGTGATGTTTTAGGTTGAAAGTAAAAAAAATCAACTTTCAAGTTAAATTATTTTAAACAAAAAAACCAAACAAAAGGTTAAAAAAACAAAGCTTTGAAGCTTATAAATTATCCAAAATATTCCGTGTTATTAATCACTCAACATCTGTAAATGCATATAGTTTATTGACCAAACTTTAATTAATTTTTTGTTACTATACAACAAGTAAGTCGACCATTTGTAGCATCATAGAGCTTTTCTTTATAAATTCAAATATTTATCCTAGAGCATTATGGCAAAAAAAAACGACACAAAACCCAGATCTTGGAGATTTACTCGCCCCTATTTTAACAGTTTCATATTAAACTGCGTTTAATTACATGCCGGATTCGAGTGCTCCCTCGGGAGCCTCATCTCAACACTCCCTTTTGTATTGCGAAAATAATCTCCATTTAATACGCCACACTAAACATGTACATTGTAAAATCTAGATAGATAGATAGATACCTAGGTATATCACTCAACAAATCCACCAAACAATTATTTCAAACGTCCAATAATTATGCGTCGAGCTTAACGAAGAGATTATTTTCTTTTAAGATCGATATACGTACACTTTTCTTGATGGTATGAGTCAATTTTCTATCTGATAGTTAAATACTTACTAGTTGAGTTTTTCCTTTGTATTGTACAAGTCTCAAATATGTTATGATTTCAATGGTTTGTATTAAATACAGCGAGAGACACTTTGTGGTCGGGAACGAGGGGCTTTTATAAACCAGGATGAAACGTTCTGAGTCTCTGAATGATACTTGAAATATTTTGAAGTGCTTTACCACACAACAGAAGCTAAACACTGGGTGATATAGAATACGATAAAGACATGGGACAATTGAAGAAAAGTTAAATGGAGGCAAAGACGAAGATTTTCCTGGATAAATTCTCTGTAAGGTGGTTGATACTTAGCGGGTTGGAGAAATTAATTTTGGGGGGGGGGGGTGCAATCACGTCTAGACTGACGTGGAAGGTATTTAAGAGAACACGTTTCGATACATGAAATACGTATGGGGGGAGGGGGCGTTAGTGACGTGAAACCAACGAGCTTTTCAAAGCTCAATGTGTATCGGAAATTGAATCTGTCATATGTCGGTTGCAGCTGTCAATACGGGAATTTGTGTATGTGGCGACAAACAGGGACTCTCCAGTGCATGAATATGTGATTACAGCAGCTTATAACCTAAAAAAAATTTTTAAATTTTCGATAAAAAAAAAGTCAAACAAGTGCGTGTTAACATACAGACGGACAGACAAGGCAATCGAGTTGTGTTTTTCAACAAAAAATAACTTATAGTTTCTCACATCAATCCCTTGTTTCAACACCGCCCTCTAATCGTTAATTTTCTTCGATGTCGATGTCGCAAACAATAATCTAAAATGTCACTTAGGGTCTTAAAATCGTTAAAGGTTACACATTGATATTTGAACGTTTTGACAGCATTTTAATACGATAACATTTCACGCTTGAATCTCCCCAATAATAAAACCAATTTTATTCAGGCTAAATTGCATCGATAAAAAATATTCGACATACAGAGACGATTTAATCACAAACATGAAATTTTGAACAAAGCCTTATTTAAAATTGATGGAAAATTCTTGCTGGTTTTTCCATAACGAAATGGTTATTCGGTGTGATGACTAAAAACGCGTAATTTCTTCCTCATCGATAACATTTTCGCAAATGGAAGCACACGATTTTTCGTCTTGGTACGTTTAGCGACTGCTTCCGCTAATCTTGAATTGGCAGTGTCTTTGCTACGAACCAGGCAGTCGCCATACTTGAAATGCCACTGCAACAAAAAAATTTAATCAAAATAATTTATAAAACTGTGCTTCAATATGAATGAGTGAGTGAAAAGTGAGAATTTATAGAACTAGATAAGTCGCTGATGACCTTGGACGTTCCAAGCGACTATAAATAACCAAAAAAAAAATTATCAAAATTTTACAATTATATTTATAAAGACTAACTTTTGAAACAAACTTTGAAACCTTAGCAAAAAATAAATATAAAACTAAACCATTAGGTACCTTTGTATTTCCAGATACCTGGGTATTTTGAATGACTTGCAATCGTCATCAGTAGATCAAATCGAAGTGTCTTCTATAACTATTCCGTACGGTCGCTAATGACCATAGTAGTTGATGCGACCTTAAATAAACCAAAAAAAAAAAAAAACTATTCCGTGGGGATTCACCAGAGTTCTGAATCGACCACAATTTACAGTTCGTACCATTTCCTCTTTTTTTGCTGCAATTTACGGCCCTCTTGTCTATCTTCTTCGTACTCTTTTCCAAAAAGCCAAATAATGCCGAGTCCTGAATTGATCCTTTCTCCCAGTTTAAAACTTTCCCTTTTCTCTTATAGATCTCGATACTTTCGAGAGCATCTAATCTCTTGTTTTTTTGAACTTTTTTCAGAAGTTTTATTTCAGCTAACATGTGATCTGTTCCAATTACATGTTCTCCAACACAGAACTTCTCCACTCTAGTATCAGGTGTTTTTATCCCGGGACAAAATATCCCCGGACAAAATATTTTCAAGTTAGGTGTGACCATCGGGTTAGGTGTCAGTTTTTCGAATCACAATTCTTCGAAACACAATTTTTTTGAAAAATTAATAATAAATAATTTTAGGGACCGAAATAATTAGAATAAATTTAGTTTTATTTGCCAGTTTACACAAAACAAATGTAATTGAAAAATAAAAACTTTTATTTAGTAAATAAAATTTAATAATTTTTGGACATTTTAACATATATTTACTAAACAAAAAAGCCATGTAATTTACCTTTGTAAATAGGTACCTATAAGTTATAGTTTACAGATTGTTCATTTTTGGTAAGCTTAGCGTGGCGCTTAGAGAATTTGAAATCGCCCAACGTTATGCTTTTGTGTACCATAGAAATCGATACATTTTGACGTCAGCATGAGGCTTAAGCAGGCCATTTGCAAAATTCAAGGTATGATTAACTATGGGAACTTAGATGGTCCAATTTGAACACTCAATATTTTTTATTTGCGAACACGCTTTCAATATTAAACTTCCATTGAGTGATAATAAGTTTCATTTTTTTTTCAATTCAAAGGACACATATTTTATAAACATCACAAGTAACACAAAATTTCAGGAATAAAACACAGAAAACACCATAAAATTAATGAAATTCTAACGAGTTTGAACTCAAGTAATATAGAAAATATAATAGGCAAAATAAACAATCCTTAGATACCACGTATTTTAAAGATGACTATAGATTTTAAAAATATTCTATAAATTTAAAATGCTCTAATAATGCAGGATCTGTATTCATAAAGATTTTTAATGAATTCTGAAAACTCATAAATATTTGCAGCATAATTTTTATGTTAAAACATTTAATTTTGTGTAAAACTTCGTGGTGTCAGGAAGTGCACATTCAGTCAAATAATGAAATTCGGATGATTACAATTTCTTTTGTTGGGGGCTCCGCCAAACCCCTGCCAGAGGGCCCCCCTGGACCCCTTTGGCATTTGTAGTAGGAAATTGTTGAATGAATTTATATGAATTGACTTAAAATACTGGACAGTTTCCATAGTTACGTCTTAATTGACAGATTTATCAAAATCATTTACCATAAGAAAAATGCGTCTTGAAATCCGGTTATTATCGAAAACGAAGCGAAAACTCGCAAATTAGCACTCTTCATTTTTGTTTTCTTTTGACTTGTTTTATCAGAAACCGTCGTCAATTCATAGTGCCACGCTAACCTTACTCTACCCTTCATTTTAAGTACTACATTATTACTATTTCCAGAACGAAAAGAGATACAGAAATTGTAAAAAGTGAAAAAAAAAGTTATATGTACTGACACATTTATGTACCTATTTCATTTACCCTACCCGTCGAGGTTGATTTACACTGATTTTTGTTCAAAAACACCAACTCTACCTGTAGAAGTTGATTTAGACTGCATTATTTCAAAAAATTGTGCATTCGAAAAATTGTGATTTGAAAAATTGTGATTCGAAAAACTGGTTGGACACCGACCATCGCGTTGCTTTTTAACCAAATTGGACGGTTAGGTCTTGGTGTCTGAGGATATTTTGTTTGGGGATCTTTTTTTTTTTTTTTTTCGTTTTGCGGGTCCCAAGATATTCCTTCCTTCTATCACTGCGACCACGGTGGTATATTGTGATGTGACCCTCTGTGTTTACTAGGGGAGCTCCAGGCTTTTAAAGAAAGTCAGCACCTGCCTAGGGGCTGCCGTCGCTATCTCGCCAAGCGTCATGTCCATCTTTCCGAGCTGCTGCAGTCTTCTTTTGAAAGCTGCCTCACATGAGCTCACGTTTCTGCCGCTTTCCAGCAGAGACGACATATGTTAGTGTCGGCCTTACCGATCTTGTTAAGATGCTAATTCAGGGTACAGTGGCTCATATAGAGGCTTGTTAGGATCCTTACGTCCCTTTTGCCGAGTGACAAAATGTCATGAGTTCTCTTCTTGGAGTTCTTTATGAATCTTTTAGCTTGTCTATGCCCCGGAATATTCCTCCAGTGTGAGGGCTTTGGTTTTGATCTCCCAAGCCAGGAAAGCGTACGGGAATCAAAACGCATGGAACCATCCACTTTGCTATGTTTTATATTTGCTAGACGCTCCTTGCATCTCGTTTCTATTTTTCGCCTGGTTTGTCCAATATAGCTGTGTTTATTTGAAATCCAAGCCTTTCCCACCTGATTGATTCTTTCTCCTCGGATCTTAATGTGGTAACGTCCATCAGGTTTTTTCTTCCAAACAGGATAAACTCCACAACCTTGGTTGAAAATCCATTCAAGACTGCCACTCCTTTAATGTAATCCAACTCTTTCGTGAACAGTTCCTTTGTCAATTAAGCATTCGATTCCTCAGGAAGTGTGAAACCGCATGTTTTGGGCCCCATCAGGACATTGCAAGGATAGGGTACTTGCTCTATAAAGATCATCAAAGTGCGTGTATGGGCTAGATCAGACAAACTAGGCGAACAATGGAAACAAGATACAAGGAGCATCTAGCAAATATAAAACATGCCAAAGCGGAAAAATCCGATGTGGCCATTCAAAAATTACGTGAGACGTTCTTGAAGCTTATTTAGCCTCCTCCCCCTATTGTTATACATCATAAGACAACAACTACTCCCCCTTTCGTAAAATTTTCGTAAAAAATGAACATATTTATATAAAAAAAAAACACCGTTTAATCAGAGCGATTCAAAATACTAAGTAAAATCAAGTTCTCAGCCCCTGTGCCTGTACTAAGAACTGATAATATTCAGTCTCGCCTTACGTAATTTATGAACGATCCCTGTGTTGCGGAACATGCAATTGGAACAAGAGATTAGAATTTAGATGCTCTCGAAAGTATCGAGATCTATACGAGAAAAGAGAAAGTTTTAAACTGGGAGAAAGGACCAATTCAGGACTCGGAATTATTTAGCCTTTTGGGCAAGGGTACGAAAAAGATAGACAAGAGGACAACATTCCCAATTGCAGCAAAATCAAAAGAGAAAGGACCTGTAAATTTCGCAGAAGAAACTTTGATTTGATCTACTGATGACGATAGCGTGGACTAGCGTGGTTTTTAGAAACATGTCTGTGTGTGTGACAGCCATATCGTATCGAAAGCTTTATCCGATTTTCACCAAACTTGGAAATTTGTCTTCATATTATGTCGAAAGCTTCACTTTATTCTAGGAGTTTTGGAGCTTTTTCAATTTTTTTCAAAAACGCTTCCAATGATTTTATTTAAACTCTCTATAGTTCTTCAACTCATTGATACCTACAACTTTTATTTGAAACTTTTTCCTAGGAAAATTCGAATAAGGGTGGTTCTGGGGTGAAGGTTGGGAATTCGTATATCCATATGTATGTATATAGGCTGTATGTATTTTATTCTGTTTGTTCTAGTATGGTTATAAAGTACTTATAGTTCTTTTCACCAACAGTGAGTGTCATAAATGAAACACGGAAAAAAATAGTGGTGTAAAATTTACAACACTAAACTAGTAATATTTTTACTGCACTTTGTGTTCACTATAACCACAAATGTAACATTAGATAACACACTTTGATGTATTCAGCTCTAACGTATAGTATTTTTTACTACCATAGTGTATAGTAAATACATGTAGCTGTTACAACTGCTGAGTGTTGTACAGTTAACAAATTTTTGCGTTTGCGCATGCGGCGCGTACAACATAACCAATAATTTTGACAAATAAATGCAAGTGTCAAAAATTCAACTACATTTTTACTAGTTCGTGTTGTAAATAATACTACAGTTTTTTAATTACACTTAACTGGTAAAGGTTACCACACGTGGTGTCATCCTTTATAATACTAGTTAATGTAGTAAAATAAACAAGGAATGTTGTTAAAACTACAATACATTTTTTTCCATGAAGTAAAAGAAAGTACTGCAACGCCTTGCAGCAGATATTTTTATAAAAAGTTTAAGTCCAAAATCAACAAAATTTAAATTTTTACAATTTAAATAATTTTTAAACTATAAATTTCTTTATTCTAAGTAATTCTCTATTCTAAGTAGATACTTAAAAAAAACGTCTTATTTGAATAACTTATTACATAATATATAATAATGCCTATATTATCAAGTTAAGTTTTTAAATCTGAAAAAAATGTTGTCCCTTAACTACTAACCTAGCCATTAACTGTACATACATTTAAAAGAATTTTAGAATTTCTTCAAGACTTTAATTAAATCATCAAAGAGCTTTCATCTTAAAAAAAGTATAATACGATAAATTAACTTAATGAAGCTGAAAAGCACCAAACTTTAAACACAAAAACCAAATTAATTTCATCGTCTCACAGCTACTTCAATATTTACAACCGTAATATTCCGACGTCACTTTCATTGCATCACGAAGCTACGTTAAGCACTAACAACTTGGTCTTTTATACCATTTATGATGAACTCATCTTGTTTTGATTCACCATCCATAAAGCTGTGTACAGTTTTTTTTTTTTTTTTTTATTATTTCTCTCGTTTCCATCCCCTTTTATAACGGGGCCTCCGCGTTAAATGTTTAATTAAAACCAAGTGTTTTGCATAAGCAATTATTATTTTAATGTTTTAATGCATAATTATTCCACTAGAATTTTATTGAAAATTTTCCCTAAAATGACACATGAACGACAACCGACCACGATTGAATGGGGTAAAATAGTTTTTTTTTCTTGTATCGTTTTCCTGGTGAATTTAAATCGCCTTAAGACACCACACACAAAAGCTTCTCGTAAAGCTCCCTTTTACATACGCTTTACATGCCAAAGAACGAGAGCTTCATAAAAATGACATACAACAGTAACACACAAAGTCCGCGTTTACGATTGGAAGAAAAATATAAAAAAATATAAAAACCTGGCCTCTTGGTCATTTCCCTCATAACATGGCCGAGATGAATTTTTAAAATGATCTTCCGTCATAAAAAAAAAAAAAAGAAAACGTAGATGTTTGCATTTGTACTCCAGTCAAACCTTGTTCGCAACTACTGATTTGAAGAAAAAATAAAAAAAATTTTTACATGTTCTATAAGCAGGGCCGGCTGGGGGTTTTGCGGGGCCTCGGGAAAATATTATATGCGAGGCCCCTTCCTAAAAATTAAGCTAATTCATAAACATAATTTTGTCAATTTATTTAATGAAATATTTATTTCTTCAATGTAACCTGTTGGATAGAAATATCAGTGGATACAAAAGGAGTGAAATATAATAAATTAAAGATAAAAGACGACTCCTTTTCTGCGGGTGCGGGGCCCCATGTCGCGCGGGGCCTCGGGGCGAATCCCCGAATTCCCGACGTTTGAGCCGGCCATGTCTATAAGATGCTGTACTTATCCAAATTTTAACTTTGGTACTTTCCACGGCTATAGCTGCACAATAAAAAAATTGGAAATTTCAGGATGATTTTGTACAAAAAAAAAACGGACATTCATTTTCAACAATAACATGTCTTACAAAAATTTTTCTTGTTAAATGATTTGGCCGCTAAAGCACGTTGAAAAGTCTAAAATTTTCTACTTAAAAAAAATTCGTGAAAAACGGGAAAATTTTTCACTGCTTTTCATATTTAAACCAAAAAGTGGTTAAGTTTTACACTTTTCAAGATAAACTAACAAACATAAAATTTTTATCCCCCGACAAAATATACCCCGCAGCGCCGGCCTAGGGGTAGAATGAAGGGAGTAGTTGCACTAGACGCTAGATAACAAGAGGCGCCGAAAAATCAAGTGCAAAAAATAATTTTCAGCAAAAAATAAAATTTTGCTGGCATTTTCTGAAAGACGCGGAACAGTGCTGCTAGCTCAGTTATCTGAAAATCTGTAGGGAGGCGATGCATCGATTGCATCTAGGCATAAATTCGTAGATATACGAGCTTTCTTAATAACCAACTGTGCGATTTTGTCAAAAGCTAAATTTAATTATATGAGACAGTTCGATTAGCCTCGGACCTAGTCCACAAGATGCATTACAGCTCTTCTGTGCACAGCTGAAACCAGAACTTCATTAAAGGCGCTGAAAAACTATCCCACTCTACCTTATCCGGGAATAAATTTTTTGTCTAATCATATATAATCTTATCTGAAAATTGTCCAGGTATAATCATATATAATTATATATGATTAGACAAAAATATGTTTTCCGGACAATCAGTTACTACAAGCAAATGCACATTTTTCGAGAGTATTATTATAAAAACTAAATAAAATAAAATAAAAAACACCAAGTATAGTGATAACTAAAAAGATATTATTACAATATGAGTGAGTGCCCGACAAAAATATTTTTGTCTAATCATATATAATCATATATAATCAGATCTGAAAATAGGCCAGGTATGATCATATATAATTATATATGATTAGACAAAAATATTTTTTCCTGGACAATCACTTACTACCAGCAAAAGCACATTTTTCAAGAGTTTTTTTATAAAAACTAAAAAACAATAAAACAAACACACCAAATACAACGATAACTAAAAAGATATTACAATATGAGTTAGTGCCCGACAAAAAATATTTTTGTCTAATCATATATAACAAAATATGATCATACATTTTCAGATCTGATTATATGTGATTATACAAAAATATTTTTGTCGGGCACTCACTCATATTGTAATAATATCTTTTTAGTTATCACTATACTTGGTGTTTTTTATTTTATTTTATTTAGTTTTTATAATAATACTCTCGAAAAATGTGCATTTGCTTGTAGTAACTGATTGTCCGGAGAACATATTTTTGTCTAATCATATATAATTATATATGATTATACCTGGACAATTTTCAGATATGATTATATATGATTAGACAAAAAATTAAGGTAGAATGGGATAGTCTTTCGGCGCCTCTTGCTATCTAGCGTCTAGTGCAACTACTCCCTTCATTCTACCCCTAGGCCGGCGCTGCGGACTGTTTTTTGTCGGAGGATGAAAACTTTATGTTTGTTAGTTTTGTCGGGCACTAACTCATATTGTAATATCTTTTTAGTTATCGTTTTATTTGGTGTCTTTATTTTATTTTTTTTAAATTTTTATAAAAAAACTCGAAAAAAATGCTTTTGCTGGTAGTAAGTGATTGTTCAGGAAAAAATATTTGTCTAATCATATATAATTATATATGATCATACCTGGTCTATTTTTACATCTGATTATATATGATTATATATTATTAGCCAAAAACACCGGTTTTTTCCTGGTTAATAAAAGACTTGGACCAGAACTGATGCCCCGGTATAATATCCTCCAACTAAATACCCCAAGGATATAATTACGTGAGCTAAAATTTATTTGATGGTCAAATCATTTTTTTTTTTTTATTTTGGGAGCTCCTAAGCCGTCGTCGAGCATTGTACCCCCGGACTCCACTTGTTAAGTATCATACATTTTGTCGGGGGATTTTTTATCATTAAGCTCTCTTGTCGGGGGGATGCAAACGCACATTACCCACTAAAATAAAGAGCATGAATATCTCTACAAAAATAATCACTACACTAATTTTTATAGGTCACTAGCTGATACCCGCTCGCTTTGCTGAGAGTATCTAAATTTAATTGATTGATTAATGTACCTACCGTCATAGCAAAATGTAAAAATTAATCTATTATGACAGAAAAAAATTAGATACTTTCAGACTTTAGAGCCAATGAAAGTTCATCAAAATTCGTAAAACTACTTTTCAAGAAAGATGTTAGCTGTCTCATATCAGCTTCTATACGATTTTTAGTAAAAAAGTACCTTTACTCCTTACTTTAGGACTTGAAAATCTTTCACACCAAATGTCATTTAAAACCGTACAGCTAATTTAAGGGGCATCCATTAACTGCGCGAGGCGTTTTTTGTGATTTTTGAAATCCCATCCCCTCCCCTCTGGTAAGATGTCATGAGATTTGGCATATATCATTCACCCAACCCGCAATTTAATGTGGTAGTTTTCAAAACAAAAAAATACGTAATATTTGGGAGACCTTCCCTTCGCCCAAAGTAAGATTAGATGAGATTCGGCTCGACCCCATCGGTCCCTGAACGCCTCATGTAATTAGTGGATGTTCCCTTAAAGAATAGATTAGCAGCTATCCTATAGGATCTTTAGCAAAACTTCATTAAAATTTGTTCCTTTGAGAAATTGTTAAATTTTGAATTTTTTATTTTTGTATTTTAATACGTTTATTTCTAATTAATATCTTCGACAAGGACAATGAAAAAATTCAAATATTTAAAAAAAATTCATTATTAATTTTATCGGGTGTTGAAATTCATAATTATTTAATTATTTATTTTCCTGTAAAAATTGTAATTTTTTTAATTTCAACTTTGTAGAGATTTCTTTCGTTATTGTGTAAAATTGGACAGGCCTTCTTGAGGAAAATGCGTTTAAATTCCTGTAGGATATAATTGTTTTTCCATCCCATGGGAACCATGCATTATTCTAGCCTTAAAAGTAAGCTATATCATTCTCCCCCAAACTGACACATTGCAAAAATCATATCAATCTTTAACTATGTGGTCAACAAAAAACATATCTATCCCACGGGAATAGTACATCTCTCCTGAGCAAAAAGTAGATCAAGTCTTCTTAAGGAAAATGAGTTAAGACTCTATTTCATGGATTTTAATGAAACTGCTTTTAAATACACAGTTCTTATAGAATACATACTTGTTTTGCTATCCCATTGGAACCGTTTATAATTCCGGTATGAGAAGTAATCTATATCATTCTCTGACCCCTAAACTACCACATTACAAGAAAAGAAGTTAATCTTTTGCTCTGTAAAAAAACAAAAAAAATATTTATCCCACGAGAACCGTACATTTTTTTCTGGATATAAAGTATACAATATGTTAAACAGGATTATAATCTATATCTATACCAAATTTCATCCAGATCAGATTCATCAGATCATTCATCAGATTCAGTACTTTTTGAGTGAAAGAGTAACAAACATCCATTCTTACAAACTTTCACGTTTATAATATTAGTAAGATTATCTTGGCAGTTAGAGCGTAAGGAAAAATAGGTCCCACTTACGTATTTTTATGAAACTCCTGGTTCTCCAATAAATATCTTGTTTGTAACCAGTGGAGTAACAATAGGATGACAAAACGTTAAAATACCAAAGGCCCCCTGCCGAACGTGGGGGAGACTAACCCGAAAAAGCCTTGAGGCTCCTAGTATAATTATTAGGTACTATAAGGCTTAATAAATTTTATTAGTTTTGTATTTTCTCATTGCTAAAGTCTTAGACTTTACCAATGTTTGGCTAAAAGAATGAAATAAGGTCAAAAAAATTTCCGTTTTTCACGGTTTTCTTTGTTTGGCTCAATCTGTAAGAAGTAGTAGGTAAATGGGAAATTATTTGTGTATTTTTTTCCTGGCCAAAACATTATTTGGTTGGACTTATATCAATCTAGGGGTCCAAGGGGAATTGATGCGTAATATAGTTAGCCTCTCATTCCCAACTCCACTCTCACCTTCTCGATGGTGGACCCTGTTAAACAGAGCTTTACTAAG
Organism: Sisyra nigra; assembly: GCA_958496155.1. Taxonomy (NCBI): domain Eukaryota; kingdom Metazoa; phylum Arthropoda; class Insecta; order Neuroptera; family Sisyridae; genus Sisyra; species Sisyra nigra. The sequence continues at coordinate 40,312,278 of OY292317.1, forward strand.
CTCAGTGAACAGACGAGAGATGGGGGTTCTGGCTTGCCAGGATGGTGGGTCGAAAGTGTCCGTAGCCTTCATCCACCTACCAAAATTCATAACGAAACCTACCAACTTATAAATCTAAAAACGCATAAAAAAATGAAACAAATAATCAACCCTTGAATAAAATGGAAATTCTAAGTTATCGATTCACTTTTCTTAAGAAAATTTTATACTTGAAGCAAGAAAATATTTTGTGACTAAATGAATAATAAATAGACCGAAGATAAAATAGAAGGGACGATAAAAAATTCGCACCCGTATTTACAACAAAAAATTAATGAAGTGTAATTTTCAACCCTTATTTCTACACACATAAAAAACGCAAGAATATAAAATAATTTATAGATTTCAACATTTTTCTTTTTTAAAGATGATCCATATAAATGTCATCACTCACCATATAATTTCATTCCCTATCGCTCCAAAGGGGAAGAAACAAAAAAAGTTTCAACTCATCACTTTCATTTTTATATATAGTATGAAAATGTATGCACTTTCGATCACATAAACAACACAATATAATCCCTCATGTACACACCACCACTCCCTCAAATCGACAACGTAACGACCATTTGATAGTAAACACTCTCAGGGCCGTATTTAACGTAGACATTACGACTTCATATACGCAATAATATACCATACAATAAAATAAAAAATACGCGGAGGGAACACGAAAATCTCTCAGCAAAATCGATCCACCCGCCGTGACTCATCCCTTTATATATGTATGTGTGTTTTTCCCCGTAAAAGTTGAACAGAAGAGCAATTTTCCTTGTCCACAACCCTTAGATTTGAGTGAAAAACACAGTTAACTAGATGATAAGGGATGGATGAAACTATCGTTTTTATTGTTACAAACTTTCATCCCCTATTCACACAAACTATCTGAGAGCCACTAGTTTTTTCCTCGTCAGTGATATTCGATTCACTCAATAAAAGACCGGTCATGTGAATGTCATTCACAGATTTACAATTTTCGGCGTTCCCCCAACTATCGGGATGCGGGAAATGCGCACCCTTAATTTTCATGGTCATGCCGTTACGCTTATCATCTCATTGGCGATTAAGAAATAAACGATTTGTTAAGGGCTGATTTGGTCATTGATTTTACTTAGGAAAAATGGAATTCGGACGATTTCTATGAAAATTAGTTGCAAATAAAATTGATGTTTTGAGGTTCTGAATCATTTCCAGACTTTTCTGTCACTGTTTGCACTAATTATCTATATTAATGTCTTAGTTTGTGGCATTTTCCTGAAGAGATCTGTTAATTGAAAAATGATTATTAAAACTGGCCAATGATTTGAGCTTAAAAGATATCGATGGTTCACATGATTTATAATGTTATTTTATTACAAAACCTTAAATAATTCTACTGTACATGAAAATGAAGTTAGACCACTTTCAAATAATCTGAGTCCTTACATTTTCTTCCAAATAATAAGGAAGAAAATATAAAAAAAACTGATTATTGGACTAATTTTTTCTAACCCAAGTGGATTGAATATATAACCTTATAACCATGGAAACGAATAGTGATTTCAAAATAAAGTATACGTAATCCTCTTAAACACAAGGAAGAAAGAGAAAGGAATAGTGTTGCATACATTTTCCCATAATACAGAGTGTAATAGTCACATACGATGAGTGAGCGATCCAAAAGCGTTTCCCTCGGCGACCAAGTCATAGCCACCCTTATGCTAAGGGTTGCCAAGATGCATGGCGTTCTTGAGTTGATTGCAGAGGGATCTGATTGGAGTTGGTATTTTATTCTATTTATAATATTTTTTAACCCTTCTTTTTATCCAAAGCCCACTCTTGACATTTCTGCCATTCGGTGCCGCGCCGTCCAATAGAGATCTGATAGTTGTTGGTTTCGATTGGCGTTCATGAGTTCTCCATTGCAGAAGGAGCAGATTGGAATCGGCAGGATTCCAATAAGGTGTAAGAACTCGCATAAGCAGCCGTGTCCCGGGGTAGTTCGGAAAGCTGCGACTGACACCTGGTGGACGAAAAGTCGAGGGATAGGGAATTCCAGTAAGGATTCCAATTTTTTTTCTTGTGCTTAATTTTTTTTTGAATATTATAGGAATGCCAGTTGAATAGTGCTTGCGATGTGGCTCTGAGTTAAAGACATAAGGGTTGGCGGATGAGATAGCTTACGAGATAGGTCAAACTAATATGCGGCAAAATTGTGTATCTTAAAAAGATTGATAAAAAAGTCCGAGACGGGATATGTCTATCTCTTAAGGATAACCCACAGGAACCATTTTTATCTTTTACATATAACAAAAAAATTATTAGTTATTTACCAAGCTATTTTAAATAGTACAATATTATTCCTTATCTAATTAAATACATTAGATTTGATTGTGCATTTCATGTATGTAGATCAAAATTGCCCTTTACAGCATATCATAAAAATGAATACCTTAAAAGATATCAGAGATTTGAAAAGCGTTGGCAGAGCGACTGGTTATTGTACGTCGTGCGTATTGGCTGTTTTATTGCTATCTTTTTCTTATAAATATAAAAATGTTAGGCGGGCCCTTATTTAGGACATAAAATTTGAAAAATTCTACACCAATATGTATAAGGTACATGTACTCTTAAAAGAGTACGGTTGGTCACCCTAAATAGGATAGCATAACATAAATAAGTAGTATTTTCGTCAAGTTTTGTTAAAGTTCGTGAAATAGCATTTTCCTCAAGAAGGCCTGACCAATTTTACACAGTTACGAAAGAAATCTCTACAAAGTTTAAATTAAAAAATTGACAAAGTTTACTGGAAAATAAATATTATTAATTTCAATTAATACCCGATAAAATTAGTAATGACATTTTTTAAATATATTTGAATTTCTTTATTGTTCATTGTCGAAGATATTAATTAGAAATAAACGTATTAAAATAATATACTAAATTTTTAAATAACTAACAATTACTTTTTTATATATTAACGTTAATAACGTATTATTAACGGAACTAATTTTAATGAATTTTTGTTCAAGATACCTCAGATTTTAACGTATTGAATACCATTTATCCTAAAAAAGACACGGTTTTTGTAGAATAGCTACGAATCTATTCTAATAAAATAGCTGAACGGTTATAAATGACATTTGAAATGAAAAATTTTCAAGTCTAATTTTATATTTAAAATTCCAATGAACCTGTAAGATAGCTAATATTTCTTCCTAGAAAAGTAGTTGTAAGGACTTTGATGAAGTTACTTTGGATCTAAAGTCTGAAAGTAAATATCATCTTTTTCTATAAAAATAGATTAATTTTTAAATTTCGTTGTGATCGTAGAGAATCAATTAAATTTAGATACTCTCAGCAAAGCGAGCGGGTATCAGCTAGTGTTTTCATATTTCTCTATAAGAAGGAAAGAGATAGTGAAATTGTTGAACTAATTTTTCCATAATACAGAGTGTGATAATCGTTTAGATGAGTATAAGCAATCCAAAAGCATTTTCCTTGGCTACCAAGGCTACAACTACTTTATTAATTTCCTTACACCAAGTGAACTGAGAACAAGCTTTTGTTAAGTTAAATTTTGACAGTAAATGCAATCTCTCACCTCGTTGCGTCATATAATTTTTATATTTTTAACTTCTTATCAACAAATTAAGTACCTACTGCAAAATTTCGTCATTCTTCTAGTCGTTGTTTCACTGACAATTGTTTTACAAGTAATCGAGTAATCTATGGTATAAAAGTAAATACTGAAATAGAGAGGAAAACGTTTAACATATAAATTTTATAACTAAAATTCGGTTAACACGAAATAATAGTGTTGTAGTGTACAAGTTCCTGCATCTTTTCCTGCAAAACAAAAACCATTGAACTCAATCAATTATTGGATTATTAACTACAATGTTTGTTTTTTAAATGAAATGCATAATATTTAAACGTTCATGTTTTATGGCTAGTAAACACTTTAGTAGGTAATAAATAATACCTGTCACATAAAATATATAAATAAATTAAAAAAATGTAATATAATAAGATATGACATAATTAAAAACAATTGTTATCCAGATATTCGTTTAACACAAATAAATATTCCGACTCTTTCAAATTAGTTGTTCCTTAATTGCCTGGGAAAAACTATTTGGATTGCTCACTGATCCAAACAAGCATAAATAGGTAGGGTGTCAGTTTTTCGAATCACAATTCTTCGAAACACAATTTTTCGAAACACAATTTTTCGAAAAATTAATAATAAATAATTTTAGGGACCAAAATAATAAAAATAAATTAAGTTTTAATTGCCGGTTTACACAAAACAAATGTAATTGAAAAAAGAAACTTTTATTTAGTAAATAAAATTTAATAATTTTTTGGACATTTTAACGTATATTTACTAAACAAAAAAACCATGTAATTTACCTTTGTAAATAGGTACCTGTAGGTAAGTTATAGTTTACAGATTGTTCATTTTTGGTAAGATTAGCGTGGCGCTTAGAGAATTTGAAATCGCCCAACGTTATGCTTTTGTGTACCATAGAAATCGATAAATTTTGACGTCAGCATGAGGCTTAAGCAAGCCATTTGCAAAATTCAACGTATGAGTAACTATGGGAACTTATATGGTCCAATTTGAACACTCAATATTTTTTATTTGCGAACACGTTTTCAATATTAAACTTCCATGGAGTGATAATAATTTTCATTTTTTTGCAATTCAAAGGACACATATTTTTTAAACATCACATATAACACAAAATTTCAGGAATAAAACCCAGAAAACACCATAAAATTAATGAAATTCTAACGAGTTTGAACTCAAGTAATATAGAAAATATAATAGGCAAAATAAACAATCCTTAGATACCACGTATTTTAAAGATGACTATAGGTTTTAAAAATATTCTATAAATTTAAAATGCTCTAATAATGTAGGATCTGTATTCATAAAGATTTTCAATGAATTCTGAAAACTCATAGATATTTGCAGCATAATTTTTATGTTAAAACATTTAATTTTGTGTAAAACTTCGTGGTGTCAGGAAGTGCACATTCAGTCAAATAATGAAATTCGGATGACTACAATTTCTTTTGTTGGGGGCTCCGCCAAACCCCCGCCAGAGGGCCCCCCTGGACCCCTTTGGCATTTGTAGTAGGAAATTGTTGAATGAATTTATATGAATTGACTTAAAATACTGGACAGTTTCCATAGTTACGTCTTAATTGACAGATTTATCAAAATCATTTCCCATAAGAAAAATGCGTCTTGAAATCCGGTTATTATCGAAAACGAAGCGAAAACTCGCAAATTAGCACTCTTCATTTTTGTTTTCTTTTGACTTGTTTTATCAGAAACCGTCGTCAATTCATAGTGCCACGCTAACCTTACTCTACCATTCATTTTAAGTACTACATTATTACTATTTCCAGAACGAAAAGAGATACAGAAATTGTAAAAAGTGAAAAAAAAAGTTATATGTACTGACACATTTATGTACCTATTTCATTTACCCTACCCGTCGAGGTTGATTTACACTGATTTTTGTTCAAAAACACCAACTCTACCTGTAGAAGTTGATTTAGACTGCATTATTTCAAAAAATTGTGCATTCGAAAAATTGTGTTTCGAAAAATTGTGATTCGAAGAATTGTGATTCAAAAAATTGTGTTTCGAAGAATTGTGATTCGAAAAACTGGTCGGACACCTTTATAATAAATAATAAAAAACAAAAATCAAGTTTGTAAATGAACAATTTTTTATAAACGGAAAAACGAAACACTAAATCAACGTCAACGATACGTCAAAAACCATAATATCAATTGAATCTTAACAATCGACCTGCAGAAATGTTCAACACATGCTTTTTGATTGTTGGAATTCACATCTCACTTTCATAACACCAAATTGATGAAATCAATCATTTTCAATGTACCTACCAAAGATCAAGTAATTACCATTTACGCAATTAAATGTTAATTTCAATTCAATTCTTGTTGAATTTGTTGTTACCATGGAAACATAAAGTGACAGATCTGACGTCACATTTTTCATTAAGATTATATGTTAATCGTTTTTAGTATTTTCCATTACTTATTATTTATGTTTTGCACCGTTTAAACCTTCCCTGAACTTCCACAAATATTTCAAGACCAAAATTAGCAAAATCGGCCTAGCCATTCTCAAGTTTTAGCGAGACTAACTAACAGCGATTGATTTATATATGTATAGACTAACTGATACCCGCCCGCTTCGCTGAGCGTATTTAAATTAATCTGATTGAATAATAGAAAACTTTACCCAAAATAAGAAATTCAGCTATTTTAACAAAAAAAAAAATATCTGGTGCGAGGCGTCACACTACTTTCTTTTACTTTCATTAATAAAAATACTCGTTGTTAGTTAAAAGAAATATAAGCACTTTGTAACAATACATATAAACAGTACAACATGCATTCAACCTATAGGGCTATATGAATATACGAATTCTCAACCTTCACCCCAGAACCACCCTTATTCGAATTTTCCCAGGAAAAAGTTTCAAATAAAAGTTGTAGCCACTAAGGAGTCTAAAAACTATAGAAAGTTTAAAGAAACTCGTTGGAGCCGCTTTCGAAAAAAATTGAAAAAGCTCAAAAACGTCAAGAGTAAAGTAGAGCTTTCGGTTAACCGATTTCAACCAAAAGCTTCGCGGCACAACTAGACATAATATGGAGGCCAGATTCCAAGTTTGGTGAAATTCGGATGAAGCTTTCGATACGATATGGCTGTCGCACACAGACATTTTTTTAAAAACCACTTTTTTGGATTCAGGAGACCTCAAAACATGTATTTCCGGTGAAAGCTCGAATTCAAAAATTCGACCCGATTACAATACTTCCTTTACTATCTATATAGTAGTAAAAGAAAGTAAAAAGATAATTAGGTATTTCTAGACCTTTATTTCATAGAAAGTTCATGAAAATTCGTTAAACTACTTTTCCAGGAACAGATATAAGCTATTTTATAGGTAGGATCTTTACGTTTTTTTGAATATTGTAAAATATTAAGAAAATTTTAGACTTAAGTCGAACTGTCTGTTTTTGTTTTTATTCTTACGGGTCTCATTTTTGAACTAAGATATTTCTTATCATATTTACTGCAGAGGATTTCTTTCTTCTCCCTCGACAATTCGAACGTTTACTCAGCCGAACTATTAATAATACATTAACTACCCGTAAATTTACAATGAATTTATGGTTTCTAGGAATTTAACCTATCGCTATACTTCTATCATGGTTATAATTTTCAAATTTGCGAACATTAATTTATAAGAATAACAAATTACATAGCTTAAAATCATGTCGTCTTTACGATATGATATGTATATGTACATTGTATCACAACTGCCTGCCGATGTATGTTTTTCGTTGCGCAGTTTTTATTTTTATTTTTTCATAAGATCAACATTTTTTCGGAATAAAAAGTATTTTATAGCATTTTTTGTAATATTTACTACTTGTAGTAAAAATCTCGTCCAAATCGGACCAGCCGTTTTCAAGTTTGCCAAGAACAAACAAACAGACAGGAAAAACTATTTGAAATAAAAAGTAGCCTATAATGTAAGTTACAATATTTAATAACTTTTTGTGACAATTCCATTAAAATCGGCTCAGCTGTTTTCAAGTTTACCCTGGACAAACCCTGTTATTACCCTGTTTTTTTGGAGAAAATTACAATGTAAATAGCATTAATTTTTTTGTATTAAATATCTGAAAATGTAGACAATAAAGAGTATTCACAAAACACCTTAAATTTTTTAGATTAGATAAAAATCTCAGCTGGAAAAAATGATTCTGTTTTTCGTTCTCTCGCGCAGGAGAGATGGTACGTTTTTATTATAGAGGTATTCAACTAATAAAATTTCGACTCGGGCAAAGGATGGGATTTATGTTGTTTCACCATTGTTTTATGATTATTGCTCAATCCATCAGGCAAATATTGAAGATGTCATTTTAATCGTATTTTGTCAGTCCCCTGTCCTTGTTGTGATTCTAATGGCTGATCACACTGAGACACGCTGTATGCGAGCTTACAAATTTTTTTTGTTGTTTCATTCATTTATCAACTTTCCTTTAAATTTTTTTTTATTTGATAGAGACCTCATAGATAATCCTTTTACTTGTTGTCCATGTATTTGACTTATTACCTTATTTTTTTCCCTCTGAGACAAATTGAATTTATTTTCGACCGATAAAATACAAACCGTATAGGTGTCCGGACTGGGCGTATCGGTCGCGTAGGCCTTGAATCGTGGTGCCCTCGGGATATGATATCCTCTATTCAGCGGCAATGCCGCCAAATCGTATCCAGCTGGTCCTGAAATGCGATACAATTTATTACTTTGTTTGTCGTTTTTTCCCTGGTTTTCCACCTCATCGTAAAAACGTTTCAACAATGCAGTTCAAGTACAACAAAGATCACAGTAAGCTCCCGGTGATATATCACCATTTAGTGGGAAAATTTGAATTTATAAACTTTTAAGCTGGAAACGATAAAGTATAGAAGAAACGACGACACCAAGACAAATGGTTTCTCGAGCTTGTTCGCCACGTGAAACGTTTTCGAATTTTCAACCCTCATCCCCCCGGAAAATTTAGTTGAACGAACTATAACATGCACCATGCTACCGATTCAAGAAAAAAAAATGAAACAATTTTTTTTTGAAAGAAAAAATGTTAACTTTAAACATAAGTTCATTTCAATCTTTGCAAGAAGTTGAGATCGACGAGGGTGGAGGGTTTGTATCCCGCTCCGACAAAACAATTTGCTCCTGTTGGAAGAAGCTTAGTCGAACCCCGCATTCGCCTCACATCATCCGATTCTCGGTTACATTCCATTCTTCTCGACGAATTGTAACCGAGCGGCTGCATTTGGCGCGGATTACATTTGCATGACTTATTTAGTGAAAAATCATAAACGGCGGAAAACTTATGTGCCCTCCGCGACATCTCTCACCTCCCTCACATCCAACCGATCAAAAGCTTTTATATTTCCTCTCCCGTGCATTCCCGTGAATACAAGACAAGACAAAGTACAAATGCAATTCATCAGAGGTTTTCGTGTTTTAAAACTTGTTCAAGTCTTACCGGGATTCTGATCCGATTTACACTTCTCGGTTTGCTCGCCACTAACCAAAAACGGGCACAATTTACTCTTGTGATACGACTTTTGATCGCACGTCTTCTTAAATGACGTTATTGCGTCATAATCGGGTGGAGCCGGGGTTCTCTGAAAACAAAAAAAAAATTAATTATCCTTTAAAGCTTTTTTTTAATAACCTTTTGTCAGAATATTTAATTTCATTTATAAACAAACGAATGCCAATACTAGAGACTACCAATGACTTGTTCCAAAACAGATCAGGCATGAAAATAAATTTTTGTTTGTAAAGAGAAACGAAGAGGGACGTTTTGGCGCCGCCGTTTTGGCGCAGGACTTTTTGACGCCACTGAACCACTAAAGTTTTAAATAGAAAACCGGAAGTTGATACAAAAAACTCCCCCCCCCATAGTCTTAGGACCCTGGTATAATAGAAGGAAACCCCCCGCGGGAAAACGTCCTGCACCAAAAAGGCGGCGCCAAAACGTCTCATTCCGTAACTATAAATCTGCTATATACAGCTTTCATTCCAAATCAGTGGTCCTTCACCTTGTTGGAGGTACTGACCTCCACCAGCTTCATATGCACATTCACCGAAGCCTTCTTAATTATAAAAATATTTTTTTTCAAATTATTATATTAGTCGGAGGTGTATTTTAACCTTCACCGGACCCCTGAGATTGACTCCCCGAACCCTTGGAGTTTGATCGAACCCATATTAAATAACCACTGTTCAAGATATTAAAAGTTAACTTCTTTAAAAATGATATAATTAGAATAATTTTTTTTCAACCCTAAAATAAACGACTCAAGGGGTTACAATAGTAATATGGCTTTTTAATTTTGTACGTGGATTTATATTTGCAAAATTTTAATTCGGAAAAGGTAATGATTAAGGAATAGAACACATTTGAGGATGTAATTTTAAAGTCTTCTTTTTGTTAAAGTTGCAGCCCTAATTATGTTTTATTTAAAAAATACAGACAAGTGTCAGCGTGGTCTTAAAGGTTCCACACTTTAACAGGGGATGGCTTTGTTTGTATCTTGGATAGATCTTTTGACCAGTGTCGGCTCGTCTATAAGGGCTGCAGAGTTGCAGCCCTTCCAGTAGTGATTTTTTAATATTCATTCATTCAAAAATTGAACAATTTACGATATATTCTAGTGTTGGATCAAACCAAAATATCAAAAAACATCAAAAATGGTGCAATTACTGGTCTATTTTGGTTTTGCGGGCTGCATAAATTGCAGCCCGCTAAGCTTGTGTTGAAGCCTCTGCTGTTTACGCCATGAAGTATACTTCGTGGTTTACGCTATGAAACGGCAACATGTAGTGGGGGTCGCGTACAAAATAAAAGGGATTTTGGGCTGCAAAACAAACAGCCCCCGCCATTTGCTTGTGGTATTCTTTGTGCAGCTGGTGGTTTCGTAGGAACCATGAAATCTTTGTTGCCTTCCTTATTATCTTATATTAATATTGGGAAAATAATTTAATTTAAAGTTTACGTGATTTATACGATAGAGCCGCATGCTAAACTTTATCAAAGACCAGTAATCCAGGAAAGAGTTGCTGACAATACATCTTATCGACAATGGTCTTTTTTATTGTATTACAGATTCGAAGAAGTTGGTCTATAGTCGAATGTTGCAATCTGAACCCAAATTGATGTTCAAGTATAAGGTTATATTTGGTTAAAATTGGTTATAACCATGATAGTAGAGATATTTTTCTAGAATCTTAAGGATAGGTAGTTTTTTTTTTTTATTTAAGGTTGCATCAACTACTATGGTCATTAGCGACCGTCGAATCCGAAAACCCAGAAAAAAATTCTTGGGCTTTCATTGGGATTCGAACCCAGGACCACTAAGTGAGATAGGTAGTTGATAGTTAACTAATGGGTCTGTAAAATTTTATATATATTTTATTTGAGAGAAGATCATATCCTGCTGGTTTCTTGGTATCTGAGTGTTAAGCTTAGTACTCACTAGTAGACATGTTCCGCAATTTTGGTCTCTGAGACACATCTCAGGTTGTCTCCGTAGACATGTCTATAGACGAATCTCCGTCTAGGGTCTAATACGAGACCAAAAATCGCAGGTCTTACGTCTCCCGATTGGAATAGGAGACTTTAGGAGACAGCATGCAACGTTAGACATGCTTTGCAACATTTTGACGTCACTGTTGTCCAGAGGCAAGCCATGGCCAGCTCCGTTTATGTTGTTTATTGTATTTTGTCATCCATGGTGAACTGCGAAGATGAGACTGAAAAATTCTCATCATAGTATGGACGCTAGATGAGACAAAAAACAGTGTCCCTAGACGGTCTATAGACCGTCTCCATAGACCATCTCTAGAAAAATCGCGCAACATGTCTTCTAGTAAGTACTAGGCTTTAGAACATTATTTTTTATATTTCTACAACGGTAAAATTAGCCATATCGTAACGAAAACTTTATCCGAATTCCATCAAACTTGCAATTTTGTCTTTATTTTATATCAAGTTGTGCTGCGAATCTTTTGATTAAAATCAGTTCACTAAACCCTCCACTCTATTCTAGAAGTTTAAAAGCTTTTTCAATTTTTTTTTCAAAAACGGCTTTAATGATTTTCTTTAAGTTTGCTGCGGTTCTTAGTCACATTAATGCCTACAACTTTTATTTGAAACTTTATCCTGGAAAAATTCAAATAAAGAAGGTTCTGGGATTAAGGAAATGAATAGTTTGCTGGCAAAGACGTGGTCTTTAATAAAAGCGAATAATTCAGATTAAAAGGTTGCTCTATTTTATGACAGAAAAGTTAAATTTGAAGGAACTGTTAAATATTCAATAGAATATCAAAAGAACATACTGTTTAAAAATTAAAACAGTAGATGTATGTAAAAAATTATAAATGAAAGTTTTGACAAGATAATTTTATTTCTTAACATAATTGTTAAGCATTTCCTTGAAGAGATAAATAAATAGTTAGAAGTAGTTACAATTTGGCTATGATTTAAATTTTTTAGTTGTTCTATAACTATTAAGCTGATTCTACACTTAGTCGCTAGTCGTTGTCGTTAGAAGTTTGTGGGTTAGCGTTTGTCGTTAGTAGGCCCGAATATGACAGCAGTGCATTCTAGAATTTCGACATATGTAAGGCCGAAGTGCGAACGCTCCATAGTGCATCCGGTAAAAATGATTGGAGGCACACTCGGTTGGAGTAAGTCGGAAGAAGTTGAGAGTTGGTCAACTCCCGTTACAACAACGACTAAGCCCCGCCAGCTTTTGACAGCTGTCAACGTAAAAGAGCTTACGCCCTACATCCGACAACGACTTGCGACTAATTTCAGAATCATCTTTAGCAACCGAACACATCTGAAAACCCATTGTACCATGTTTCTCCTTCCTCCAAATCACAAATGTCCAAAGAATCTCATTTTGTAGGTTATAATTTTCCTATCCTTTCAACGGTAACCTCTGGCTTATAAACATAAACGAGGTCTGCTAATGTTAAAATATGTCGCTGAAAAATTATTATAACAAATTAAAATTTCAATAATTTTACTAACGTCGTATAAAATACTAACGTGTAAGAAGCAACTCAACACCACAAACATCAAACAGAACGAAATTAATTTATTCATAGTAACAGTGAAGTTAAAAAGTGCAAGTATGAACTGGATAAAATTTGATAGCTTCAATCATTTTATACGATTTCATTATTTACCTTTTCGAACAATAAGGTTAAGTAATGTATATTGATGAACACTTAATTATAATGCTAAACATTACCCGATGAAAATATGTAGCCTTTTAAAATGTATTGATAGAAGTGATCAATGATCAATGTTATGATGCAGTTATTGATATTAACTATTTGCAGTTTATTGTATAAGAAAGCTTTTAACAATTATAAAAAAATAATAATTAATACAGACGCGATAAATATTTGCTCGGATTACATATATTATATACTAGCTGATACCCGCCCGCTTCACTGGACATAATTAAATTATGCTAATTGATTAATAGAAACCCCCATATAGCCCAGTCAAAATCAACAATAAATTTGCAAAACATGATGTATCTCTGATTTTTTATTATGTTGTTTGAACCCATTAGGGCTATATATTTTCTCAAGTCTGCAACTCCCAAAAAGTTGTGGAAAAATTTTTATTGAGGAAAAACCGTGAAAATTTTGAACTTGTTTCAAATTCTGCTTGGTATCTCCTAATCCATACATTTTTCTACGAAAGTTATTCTGCACGTTTTTTAAGAGCATAAAATGTATTATAAATTAAGCGCACCCAGAGCTCTGCACGTCGCTGGGCCACTGAGTAACGGCACTTTGGAAATAGGCTAGTTTTTTCAAAAACTGAAAATTTTAGTTTTAGACCTTTTTTGGATCGAAGTTGCGTCGAAACCATTAATCCTACGAGCAGAACTTACTGAATATAATTTATAGACAATTTAATTAGCTTTAAATTAAGTACAAAACGGGACCTGTAAGACTCGTAGTTCTCTCAAAATTTTAGAGAACCTATATAAGGGAAAATCGCATTTTGGTGGGTACTCCAGTATTGGTGGAACGTCAAGGTTAATTTAAGGCTAGTCACCGTCGTCCTCTTCATTGCAGTTTTGTACATTTCCCCAGAGCAAATAGCACACATCGGAGAACATCTAATCCCTGCTTTCAGGCAAGTGCAGCCACCACCCAGCACCCCTTCTTGCATTTACAAGAGAGGTGTTTTAGTAGCTCTCCGGGGTGCAAGTCTTGCCGACTGGCAATGTGGATTAGCCCAGCCGGAGTCATACATGCTTAAAAATCACTTTATGCAAAAAAAAGTGTTAAGGTACATTTCTGGAAAAATGCAGTTTTAACTTAAATATTTTTTTTTAAGATTTTGGGAGAACTACGAGGCTTACAATCCCGCTCTTCACTTAATTTAAAGCTAATTAAATTACCTACAAACATACGTACAAATTTTTCTCGTCTATAATTAATGGTTTCGACGCAACTTCAATCCAAAAAAGGTCTAAAAGAAAATTTTAAAATTTCGTAAAAACTGGTCTTTTTTCAAAGTGCCATAACTCGGTAACGCATTGACGTTCAGAGCTTCAATTGGGCTTAATTTTAAACAGATGTAATGCTCTTAAAAACCTCCATAATAGCTTTTGAAGAAAAATGGATGAATTAGGAGTTATAGTATATATGTATACTACCTGGTCCCCGCCCGCTTCGCTGAGCGTATCTAAATTATACTGATTGAATAATGGAAACTTTCATCCCATCAACAAAAAAGACAGATAGATATTTCTAGATCTTTGACTCATATAAAGCTCATGAAAATCCGATAAACTACTTTTCCAGGAAGATATTCCAAATAGCTATCTAGAAGAGCTATCTTATAGGTTCTATACGTTTTTATGAATATTATAAAATATCTATACTTGTGTTCCTTAAGTACCAAAAAAATTTGAAAATGTTGAATGTATTAAATATTTAACTGAGTTTCTCGCCAAGTTCAAATTTTCAATAGTTGAAAAAGTTGAGTAAGTGCATATTTTGCAGTAAAAATTGTCATTCTTATTTCAATTTTTTTGGAGTGATCGTGTTAAAATGCTATTTCACGAACTTTAGGGAAAGCTTTTTTAAAAACACGATTCCTGCAGGATAAGTACAATTGTAATGCTATCTTTTGAGAACCGTGCATTATTCTAACATACGAATTAAAAATCTATATTATTCTCTGACCTCTCAACTACCCTATTGCAAAAAATCATGTCAATATTTAGCTCTATGAAAAACATATTTATTCCACGGGCTCGTATATTTTTTCTAAACTTATCCATGAATTTTTACGAAACTCTTTTTAAATACTCAGTTCCTGAAGGATACATTTGTTATCCTATCCTACGGGAACCGTGCTATATTCTGACATGAAAGGTAGCCTATATTTATTCTCCGACTCTTAATTAACCACCACATTGTAAGAAATTATGGTAATCTTTTGCTCTGTGAAAAATAAAAACATATCTTATCCTACGGGAACCGCACATTTTTCCTGGATAAAAAAAAGACTGTAGGATGAGAAAATTGCTTTATGCCTTGAGGACATTATGAATTATTACTATTAAGACATTATAATTAGCTATAACAACGTTTAGTTTCAGCATGATTTTTCTATAAATCAGTTTTTCTATTTTCTCGTTGAAATGGGAAATTTTCCCGAAATAAAAAGGATTTTATTGATAATTATTTGCATAGTTAGCTATCATCATACTTAAATATCACCAATATTCTTTTTTAACTAAAAATGTATAGTTTATGTATAATTTTAGTTACAACCCGTTTTTCAATTTCCTGGGAAAATGAGACATTTTCCCAAAATAAAAAGTATTCTATAATGACTTGTTAATAATCATCATACCAAATTTCATTAAGAACCGTATTAGTTGGGTAAGAATTAATAATATGTTTCTTAAAACAATTTCGCCAATGATGAATTATTATTGAAACAACTTTAATAACCATTAAAAAGGTTATAGCGGGCCAACCTTAAAAGATAGACATATGTCGTTGCGGACTTTTTTTTAGAACTTTTTAAGAGAAACAATTTTGCTATAGATAATTTTTGCGTAACTTTAACCATTTACGCAGGGCAGGCAACAAATGCTCTCAAAAGGAAAAAAATTTCCTGGTTTTTGCAACATTTTCCGTCGATGCTCTGCTGCAATTAGTTGTAACGTGATGTTGTATAGCCAAAAGCCTTCGTCGATAATTAGGCTATGCAACACAAAAAGAATTTTTCAATTCGAACCAGTAGTTCCTGAGATTAGCGCGTTTAATCAAACAAACAAACAAACAAACTCTGCAATTTTATATATTAGTATAGATTTTAGTTACCGAGTTATGGCACTTTGAAAAAAGGCCAGTTTTTACAAAATATTAAAATTTTGTTTTAGACCTTTTTTGGATTGAAGTTGCGTCGAAACCATTAATTATAGACGAGAAAAATTTGTACGTATGTTTGTAGGTAATTTAATTAGCTTTAAATTAAGTGAAGAGCGGGGCCTGTAAGCCTCGTAGTTCTCTCAAAGTCTTAAAAAAATGTATATTAAAGTTAAAACTGAATTTTTCCAGAAATGTACCTTAACACTTTTTTGTTGCATAAAGTGATTTTTAAGCATGTATGACCCCGGCTGGGCTAATCCACATTGCCAGTCGGCAAGATCCTGCCCCCGGAGAGCTACTAAAACACCTCTCTTGTAAATGCAAGAAGGGGTGCTGGGTGGTGGCTGCACTTGCCTGAAAGCAGGGCTTAGATGTTCTGCGATGTGTGCTATCTGCTCTGGGGAAATGTGCAAAACTGCAAGGAAGAGGGCAACGATGACTAGCCTCAAGAAAACCCTGACTTTCCACCAATACTGGAGTACCCACCAAAATGCGATTTTCCCTTATATAGGTTCTCTAAAATTTTGAGAGAACTACGAGTCTTACAGGTCCCGTTTTGTACTTAATTTAAAGCTAATTAAATTATCTATAAATTATATTCAGTAAGTTCTGCTCGTAGGATTAATGGTTTCGACGCAACTTCGATCCAAAAAAGGTCTAAAACTAAAATTTTCAATTTTTGAAAAAACTAGCCTATTTTCAAAGTGCCGTTACTCAGTGGCCCAGCAACGTGCAGAGCTCTGGGTGCGCTTAATTTATAATACATTTTATGCTCTTAAAAAACGTGCAGAATAACTTTCGTAGAAAAATGTATGGATTAGGAGATACCAAGCAGAATTTGAAACAAGTTCAAAATTTTCACGGTTTTTCCTCAATAAAAATTTTTCCACAACTTTTTGGGAGTTGCAGACTTGAGAAAATATATATTCAAACAACATATTAAAAAATCAGAGATACATCATGTTTTGCGAATTTATGTCGATTTTGACGGGCCTAATAGCAAAATTTTTTTATATTCCGTTTTAATTCAATTTTGATTCAATAAAGTTGATCAAAAAGGTTATCAGTTCTTAATTTTTTTTCTTAAACTGTTTTCGTATATTGGTAATGTTTTTCATTTAAGGTAAAACGTTCACAGTTTTACTGTTAAAGTAACAATCAACATTTAACTAAAATAATAAAAAACAACAAATTAAAGTCGGAAATGACTGATTTTGTTTATTGCGTAAAGAAATTTTACATTACAGGCAAAACAATGGCGTGCTATCAATTCGAAATACTAAATCAATAGAAACGCTACCAAAAACCATAATTTCGAATTTCGTTAACAAATTTCAAAAGTTTTTTTTTTGCTGCATAGAAGATATATTTTATGAATAAAATGGAGCCTCTAGGCTTCATTGTAATCTATTTGTTTATGTCTATGGTGGATCTTTAAAAATCAAACATTGAAAAGTTTTATGAGTAGTATTACGGAGTTTACGTGAACGAAGTCCGGGTACAGCTAGTTTCTAGATTTAATTTGAATTTTGACACGATAACAAAAAATATTAAGACAATAGCAAGTTATTTTGAATTTTCATTGTTGCCTTTTTAAATTTTCAATATGAAATTCGTTAAATTTTTAATTGTAATATCACTGTTGATTTATCTTATACATAGATACATACATTGTAGTTAATTATGGAAAAATCATAGACAAATATAATATTACGGCAAATACTGGACGCGAAATATAGATACAACATTCTGGAAGCGTATGGTGTGTATAATTTTCGAGTTTTTATCTTAGATAAGAAGCAACATATTAGTTCAATATAATATAGAAGAAGATACCAATACCGTACGACGTAAAATATCCAGTCGCTTCTACCAACGCTATTTAAATCTGAGATATCTTCTGAGATATTCATTTTTATGATATGCTGTAAAGGACAATTTTGATCTACATGAAATGCATAACGTATCTAATGTATTTGATTGGATAAGGAATAATACTGAATTGTTTAAAATAGCTTGGTAAATAACCAATAATTTCTTTATAATATGTAAAAGATAAAAATGGATCCAGTGGGTTATCCTTAAGAGATAGACATATACCGTCACGGACTTTTTTTATCAATCTTTTTAAGATACACAATTTCGCCGCATATAAAAATGATCTATCTCGTAAGGTTTAGCCAGCGTTTGCAATTTAAGTGCCAAAAATATTTTGATTTTGACCTCACATTATAAATCTTTAAATTTCCTGACTTTTCTCTACTATAATATGCATGTTTTATACTTGCAAACCTTCTTCTTGAGTTACTCTATTAATTGCTGAAAACTGCATAAAAATCCATTGTGTAGTTTAGAAGATCTAAGGGAACAGACAGCGGGAGCGACTTTGTTTTTAACCGACTTCAAAAAAAGGAGGAGGTTCTCAATTCGACTGTATTTTTTCTTTTTTTTTATGTTTGTTACCTTAGTATTTCCGACTGGGTGAAGCGATTTTGATGATTCTTTTTTTATTTGAAAGCTGGTGCTTCCCGAATGGTCCCATTTTAATTTGAAGGAAATCGTTCACTTCTAAGGGGTTGAAAACTAAGGGATGAAATACTAACTTCTTATTGGATAGCTCGATTTCGATAGTTCATTTTTTATTTGAAAGCTAGTGCTTCTCAATTATTCCCATTTTAATTTGAGGAAAATCTTTCACTTCTAAAGGGTTGAAAACTAAGGGATATAATATAAACTTCTTATTAGATAGCTCGATTTTAATAATTCTTTTTTTATTTGAGAGCTGGTGCCTTCCGTGGGGTCCAGTTTTAAAGTTGAGGGAAACCTTCCACTTCTAAGGGGTTAAAAACTAAGGGATGAAATTTTAACTTCTTATTGGATAGCTCGATTATGATAATTTTGTTTCTATTACGTACAACGTACCTTTAAATTGTTCACATTTCATTTTGAAGAAAAAATCCACCCTTTAAGGATGAAAATAGGGGATGAAATAGTGTCATTTAACCGAATTTTAATAATTTTTTTTTCTGTTGGAAAAAGTAATCCACTTAGTTTTGTTTTTACATTTAAAAGCAAAAAATGTCAACCCTTAAGGGCAAAAAGGGATAATGTAGTAACTTTTAATATTAAACGGCGTTGCCTTATATGAGCAGCGCGTTTGGAAGGTTAACCATTTTCAAGAAAATAAAATCAGTTATCAAACTTCAGATCACTAAAACGCGAGTAATAAAAAAATATTATAAAAAAATGAAAAACCGACTTCAAAATATATAAAAATTCTTAAACAAAAAATGCACTAAAAAGTAACAAAATAATGGCGTATCCTTGCAGTATCTACAACTTACAAATTATTAGGATGATACAATGTACAACTATTGTTATTTTTGGAGTTGGTGTCAGTCAAGAAAATAAATATTAATGGTAATTTGTAAAAATTGTAAAAAGGTTTAGTTGGTAATTGGTATTTTGTAGTTTAAAGGTCGCTAAATATTGTAACAGTTCGAGTATATTGTATAAAAGTTCATTTGAAAAATAATTTTCAAAAGGTATTCTCGTTTTTTGCTAAGTACCGATATAGTCGTATTTCCTTGGCTGAAACCAACTCCAAAAATAACAATAGTTGTACATTGTATCATCCTAATAATTTGTAAGTTGTAGATACTGCAAGGATACGCCATTATTTTGTTACTTCTTAGTGCATTTCTTATTTAAGAATTTTTATATATTTTGAAGTCGGTTTTTCATTTTTTTATAATATTTTTTATATACTATGTCAAGATATATATAATACATATATTATATTGAAATACTAGCTGATACCCGCAACGTCGTCTGCGTAGGTTATTAAGTTAAAAACATATTTAATTTACAGAGGAAAGGCATTTAAAAATTGAAAGCAAAAATATATTAAAAATAACCGGACAGAACTTAGCGGAGCACATTTTTAACTATATGCCAAAAAAATGCTGCTGCAGAATCCGCTATTGCTCCAAGTGTATCGTTATTAGTTAATTAATAATTAATTTTTCAAAAATATGTAAATTCAAAAATAAAAATTGCTATAGGTATAAATAATCACTTTTTTAATTTTTTTTTTTTTTAAATTGTTTCTTAAATGCTCTTCATGGATCCGATTGCTCCAGATGTATAGATAATTAGTTACTCAATTTTTAAACTATTCATTTTTATAAGATCCAACGGCAGTTGATGACGTCATAGTACAATAATACATACGTATAAATAGTTATAAATAATTAATTATTAAAAATATTGCAAATATTTGCCCATTTATTGGCGTACTGAAAAGAGCAGATAGAGATTGAAAATTTTTTAGAAATTCAATTAATAATTAACTATTTACTATACACCTGGAGCAATTGGGGATCCGGAATGAGTATTTAAGGAGCAATTGAAAAAACTTTAATCTCACCAACCAAAAACTCTCTCTGGTTAAAAATTATAAATGCAATAATAAAAGGGAGTGTCGAAATTTAATTTGGTTATTTTAACGTTTGTAACTTAAAAATCTATTTTAAATTTGTATTGACTGAAAAATATAAAAATGCTAAAAGATAATTTAAAAAAAAAGCTACATTAATCTAATACCTCGCTGAACTGCTTTAGCCATTAAGTCTACGCTCAAATGAGCCGGTCAGTGCACATATCGATTAACTCCACTTTTTCAACTATTACAAATTTCCATGTCAAAACACTTGGTTGACTCCTAACTTTAGATATCCGAAATAAATTTTTCGAACAATAAGTAAAAACAGCTCTAAATGACAATTTGATTTTTAGCTTTTCCATAATAGACAATTTATATTTCAGAACTCTATTTTATCAACTTACTCAAATTTTTGCATTACGGAGTTAATGGATATGTGCACTGAGCGGCTCAATTATGAAATAATCAGTTGGTAGCGGAAGGAGAAACACTGTCTCTCCAGCCGATGCGCATTGCACCGTTTACCCCACTCTATTAAAGTGACGAAAAATGCACCGATTAACACGTTTTGTTTGTAAAAATCGCATTTTGTAAAACTTTAATTACTTTGTTTTTAATGAAGATATCGTGATAATTTTTTTTGTAGATAAGAGCCAAGTATATAAGAAGAAGAACAAAAAAAAATGATCAAAATCCATTGAGTAGTTTTTGAGTTAAAAGCGAACATTGGAAAACAACTATCATTTTATTTATATGTATAGAAGATTATGTAGGGGAACGTTGGGTATTTGAGAACACCGGATAATTTGAAACAGTTGAATTTTAATTATTTCTTTTTTCGCGAAAACGTTCAAAAGTGTTTAAATGGACATGTTTGATGACTATTAGTTCCTGAATGAAATACATATATTTAAATTGACGTCCGCATATTGTCGTAGTAAGTAAATAATTTGTTCTTTCGTTACAACCATAGGTACTTATGTAAAAATCTCTTAAAAAATTATTATTTTTTGAACTTCGCGTGATCTGAAGGAAGGTCCATGGAAGTTGCCACAGTAATATTTTTTAGTTGAATGGTTTTTGTGATAACAATGTCGATGATATTTACCGGATATTTTCCTTCAGTCAGTAGGTCGATGATCCACCTTAGATACAGTGCAGGTGTTGTTTATCGATTGCTACCTTTAGAGTGGTTAATCGGGATCCCCAAAAAGGTGATTTGGCGTTGAAATCTCTCGCCATAAATCTTGATTTGAATTTGTCAAATATCTGACTTAAGAAAATAAATCTCTGTCTATGAAGAGAGAAACTACAAATCTTTTAGGTAATAAACTTGGCTAATACTTGATAAAACTTTCATTACAAAAATCAAACATGGTAGATATAAACTATAAAGGTTAACTTATTTTAAGATGATGGAGAATTTTTTTCAACCCTAAAATAAACGACTCAAGAAATAACAATAATGGAAGTTCTTTACTTTTGCAAGCAGATTCATATTTGCAAAATTTGAATTTCTGGAAGATTGTAGGATTCATTTAAGGATGAACTTTTTAAAAGTCCTCTAGGATCTAACAATTTTGATTAAACTACACACTGGGATGGAGGGTGACCTCACCTATCATATTGCATGGGCCATATGTCCCCAATACACTAAATTTTTTGAAAATTCTTATCGGCTGTATTTAAATGCAATATTTTAATTATTTGAAGTAAAGTAATTATTTATTTTCATATGGAAATTGGTATGAAAATAAATTTTCATTTTCTTTGAACTAAGTAAATAAAAATGTATGCATTTTAAGAATTCGATTAACAAAAATTTTGTTTTTTTTTTAATAATTAATAAAAATTTAATTTTAAAAAACCTAATTTGTTTGATAAAAGGCACAAAATATTAGATTTGTCAAAACAGTTGATTTTAAGCTCTGTAATAAGATTCGGTATGCGCATGACAGCCAACGGTCAACAATATATTACTACTTTTCGCAGAGACGACAACAATTAAAAAATCCGTTAAAAGTCATAGAATCAAGATTGGTTACGTATTTATTAAAATAAAATAAGTTTTTATTTAGAAAGTCCTACAAGATGGATGTACAATTCATAGATAGCGAAAAAAATAACAAAAAACTTTTAATTCGAGGACATTTATATTATAAAGATAAAATAAACGAAGATAAAGCATCTTCTATTTCAAGATGTTGTAATGAAATGAACGTTAAATGAACAAATATTTTCAAATAGTCGTTCTCAAACTATGGGACCCAACTTTTTTATTTTAAATAGTATCTGACATATATTATATCATTTGATGGATCCAACATTTTGAGAACCACTGGTGAAATTTTATTTACTAAATAAAAGGTTTTATTCAATTACTTATTTTAGTTTTTTTTTTTTATTTTGTTTTGTGTAATCTGACAAATAAAACTAAATTTATTCATATTATTTCAGTCCCTAAAATTATTTATTATTAATTTTTCCAAAAATTTTCTTTCGAAAAATTGTGCATTTAAAAAATTGTGTTTCAAAAAATTGTAATTCGAAAAATTGTGATTCGAAAAATTGTGATTCGAAGAATTGTGATTCAAAAAACTGACATCTAACCGATTAATCATAACGACAAATTAAAAAAAAAGCAAACAAAGCTTTATGAAATCTTAATCAATATTATTTGATTTTTGAAACAATTTTCCAGGAGGCAGCCATAAAACTATTTAATCAGCAACAGAAATTTTCCTACAAATAACAAATTAACTGTACTTACATAAATCAATATATTGTATATCTAAATATAATTCAAGAAAATATTTATCGCTTTTCTTTTATCATTTTTAATATAAATAATTGCATCGTAATATAAATATTTTTGAAGAGGTATGGAAATTACTTTATAAACGACAAAAACGTCTCTTCGAATACTTTTCCCTGTTCTGTTTGTTTGTTCTTGGCAAACTTCAAAACGGCTGGTACGATTTGGACGAGATTTTTATTAGAAGTAGTAAAGATTACAAAACGTGCTATAAAATACTTTTTATTCCAAAAAAATGTTGATTTTGTGAGCAAAAAATAAAAACAATAGAAAATGCGCAACGAAAAACATACATCGGCAGGCAGTTGTGATACAATGTGCATATATGTACAATAACATATCGTAGAGACGACATGATTTTAAACTATGTAATTTGTTATTCTTATAAATTAACGTTTGCAAATTTGAAAATTATAATTAAATTCCTAGAAACCATAACTCCATTGTGAATTTACAAGTAATTAATATAATATTAATAGTTCGGCTGAGTAAACGTTCGAATTGTCGAGGGAGGAGAAGGAAATTCTTTGCAGTAAATATGATTTCATTCATAAAAAGAAATATCTTAGTTAAAAATGAGACCCGTAAAAATTAATAACAAAAACAGACAGTTCGACTTAAGTGATCCCAATTAGGAGTTTGACTAAAAGAGGTGAAGCCGTTAGGCAGAGACCCCAGAACAAAAAGAAATCCAGCCCAACTTATTTTTCAAGAGCAACTTAGATGTGACCTCTTATTTTAGCAAGATCTATAAGAATTCGTTGTCTAATCTTGGACCTCGGGAAATAGCAGTCTTGCCGATAAGACATAATGGACTTAATACTATATCCTAGAATAATGAACCTAAGGCAAATAAACCTGATACCTCAGATCTTAAGATAACACATTAAATATTATTGATCAATAAAAAGGTACACTTCTTAAAGGATAGCTACTAATCCATTCAACTAAAATTAATAAATTATTTCATATGACATTTGGTGTGAAAGGTTCTCAAGGCTTAAAATTTTCTTAATATTTTACAATATTCAAAAAAACGTAAAGATCCTACCTATAAGATAGCTTAAATCTGTTCCTGGAAAAATAGTTTAACGGATTTTCATGAAGTTTCTATGAAATAAAGGTCTAGAAATATCTAATTATCTTTTTTTTAAATATCTTAATTTCTTATTTTGGGTAAAATTTTCTATTATTTAATCAGATTAATTTAGATACACTCTGCAAAGCGGGCGGGTATTAGCTAGTTAAGTTATAAAATGTTTATAGTTCTTTTTACCTACAGCGAGTTTCATAAAAGAAAGTAAAAGAATAAGAACTATAGAAAGTTTAAAGAAAATCATTTGAGCCGTTTTCGAAAAAATTTGAAAAAGCTCAAAAATTCCTACAATAACGTGGAGCTTTCGATTTATCGATTTCAATCAAAAGCTTCCCAGTACAACTAGATATAATATGAAGGCAAATTTCCAAGTTTGGAGAAATTCGGATAAAGTATTCGATACGATATGGCTGTCAGACATTGACATGTTTCTCAAAAATCACTTTTGTGTATTCAGGGGACCTCAAAACATTTCCGAAGAAAGCTCGAACTAAAAATTTCGACCCAATTACAATACTTCGTTAACTGTATGTATGGTAGTAAAAAAAGTTCAAAAAAAATTGGAGGGTGAGCAAACGAAAATGTTTCCTGGGCAAACGATGAACAATCGACTGGTTTATTTGTGTTTCAAATATTCACAGTTGGAGGTTGCATTTCTGCAAAAGCATCAACAATTTGTTACCACCTCTACATATAACAATGAAAAATTCAAAATTTGTTTTTAAATTTACTTAATTTTGGTGGTTAAAAAAACAAATTTTTTTTTCCGGGGCAAATGTGGGCTAACTATGGGCAAACGAATGAGATATTGTTTTTGAAACAATCCCGATTTGGCGGTGCCAACTTTACAGAGCTATACAAACATATTTTTTATTGGTATTGTTTATCATTATAATTAAACGTTCAGCAATATGAATAAACCTTATTTATCGAAAAGGTAAATAATGATATCGTATAAAAATGGTTGAAGCTATCAACATGTTATCAAGTTCATATTTGCACTTTTCATCTTCACATCAAATATGAAATTATTACATTTGTTCGGTTTGATTGTTATAATGTTCAGTTGCTTATTGCAAGTAAGTGTTTAACATTTTAATAAAACGATTTATATATTAATTTGAAAAGTTCTAAATTGTAATAATAATTTTTCAGCGACATTTAATATTGGCAGCTGAAGTTCCCAGCACTGATGAAGCAGTAGAGAATTTAGAAGCTTTCCTAGAATTTGTAAAATCGCCCAATATTTTTGCATTCGCAGCTAGTGCTGCCAACGGAGACCTAGCCTTCTAGAGTTCTGCTGCTAGGAGTAATGGAACAAAGTTTATTTATTTTTCTTTTCAATGGATTCCAAAACAAATTCGTATACAGGATTCAAATAATCTTCTTATGACTTTGATTTAAAAACTAAATCTAAAATTTGCTTACAGCTAATTGAATGATATGCAAATATGTTCTGTAGGGGAAGGTGGGGCGGAATGGGGTGCCATTTTTTATAGTGAACTATCACTAAGAATTGAATAAAAACAAAAAAAAAAAAATATTTTACTTTATTTTATTTACACTATTCCAAACTTAATAATAAAAGGAAAAAATTCTTAAAAGTGAAACATTTTATGAAATAAATTAACAAAAAAACAACTATCCTATTCCCGTTCTGCTCCGCATAGTGAGGCAGACCAGGAATAATTTAAATAGCTTTAAACATCAAATTTTTTAATTTTTCAGCGTACAAAACTCACATATTAATATGGATTTATCATCGTCGCT
Organism: Sisyra nigra; assembly: GCA_958496155.1. NCBI lineage: Eukaryota > Metazoa > Arthropoda > Insecta > Neuroptera > Sisyridae > Sisyra > Sisyra nigra. The sequence goes on from OY292317.1 coordinate 40,338,488, forward strand.
ATCAAAAACAGCACACGATATATGTGCCCATTTTTTGCAATGAAAACAAAAGCACCAGCCCTCATTGGACTGAGAATACAGCTCGTTGCAATAAAAGCAGGCTGTGTCTTCATTGTCTTTCTCTTATGAATGACCAGCTCTGCCTATTTGTTTGTTTTTTTTTTTTTTTTTTTTTTATAATGATGCACCATCTAAAAGACATAAGTGAATTTATTGATAATGCAACATAAAACCATAACTTACATATCTGCGGCACAATGGGGTATCGTCTCATTCCGCCCTACCCCATTCTGCCCCACTGTATTTTTCCGTTAAAAATTGATTATAAAATTCATGATAGTCACTAATGTCATCATATTATACTTTAGATATATTACAAAATACCCAACAAAATCCAAAAAAGTAATTATAATTTCGATAAAAGTGAAAAATAACATGACTTACCTTAATCCAATATCTACAACTTTTACAACTCTCAAGAAATTTCACAGCTCACAGTAAAAACAATAGAATGTGCAAAATAATAAAATGCTTAACTACCAACGACAACATGTAAATGACAACTGACAGTTATGGAACGATCAGTTTGATATTTTTTCGCCTACACATTTGAAAACAGCGCCATTCCGTTCCACCCCCCACTACCCCATTCTGCCCCGCGTTCCCCTACTCATATATCTTAAATCAAGTTCTAATTTAAAAAAATACAATTCGGTATTCAATGAAATGTAATGTAAATTATTTTAGAGTTAGGAATTAATATGTCTTATAAAAACGCTCAACACGTTTAAACTTGAGTCAATCTATTGATCTTTTAAATATTGTAACGGGATTTCTCAAAACTGTTTTGAGATTCACGTTATGGGTTCTTTAAATTCTCAAAAACCAAACAGTGTTTGAGATTACCGACTATTCACTCTGGAGGCAGTGCTGGATTTACCTATAAGCTAAACAAGCTATAGCTTAGGACCCTCACTTTCTGGGGGATTATTTACCTTTTCGAACAATAAGGTTAAGTAGGGGAAAGTGGGGTATTTGAGAACAATAAACTTTAAATTATCCTAATTAATAAAATAAAATAACAATTTTAGTAAACTTTTGCTATAACATAAACTTTAACTTATCTACTTTAATAATTTGATCACAAAACTTTTTAAAATTAACATTAGAATAACAAAAATATAGAATATAAAAACTATTGCCATTCCTATTTCCCCGGTAGTGTGTGGGGTAATTAAACTCAATCCACGGGGTAATAGAAACTGCATTGGGTAATGATAATATATATAATATAAATACACAAATCACAGACGTAATTATTACACATGTATTGACCGTTCGTACATGCATCATGGTCCCATTTCTTACATTTGGTACATATAATCCAGTCTTCTTTAGAGGGCGATTCATATTTTTCCGTGCAGAATATGCAATAATAGTCCACGCCGTCAACTTTCCTCGAACACCGTTTTCAAATTTCTAACGACCGCTGTATTGTTGACTGATGGTGGGTTTGTTGTACTTCTTCGTTGTTGAATATTTTTACTTTTCTTTGCAGTTTGCCGTTTTTGTTTTTCCTCTAATTGATGTCTTATGGGAGTGCTGGATAAAATTTGAGAATGTTTTCTTTTTCTTCGTTGTGAAGTTTCTATTTTAGGAATGATCGGCACGTTGGCTATGTCAGAGAGGAGCACAGGAGTTAACGGAGCAAGAAAAGTGTGTATGGTTAAATCGGTTTGATGTTCATGATTATGGTTGTGTGATGTTGTCGGTTGATCGTCCACAGGAATTGTTTTCTCAGCTGTAGTAGTAGTAGTAGTAGTAGTAGTAGTATCACGAACGGAAGTAGTATGTGGCGTATGTGGACTGTCAGCAGTGTTGAATTTATCAATAAAAGGCATATTTGCGAAGCATTCGTTAAACTTGTCCGTGTCGATGGGATGAATTCCAGCCACTCTAAAACCATTGATCGCTTTGCTTATGTTGGCTGTCTTGTTGTACGCATTAGTAAACAGCTCGGCCACTTTGTATTGGGTGATCCGTTTGCCAGGATTGTTAACCATGTAGAGCTTACACTGTCGATTGTATGCACATTTCAGTGCACTGAAAAAAGTTAAGTCCAGCGGTTGCATTTTATGTGATACATGAGGCGGTAAGGAAAGAACATGAAGGTTGTGTTCTCGAAAAAGCTCTTTTATGGTATGCCCTCAAGCTAATGTGACTTTTGTGATTATCTAGTATTATCAAGACTATCTCGTCCTCGGTAGGTTTAACATAATTAATGAAGTGCTGTAGGTATTCAACGAATATGGACTCATTTATCCAACCAGAATCAGAAACCGTGCCAATCATATCGTTATTAACGCCATTCAGCAACAGGTCACACATACGCCTTCTTTTGAAGATAAACATTGGAGGTACATATATACCGTTTGCACTTATCGCACAAACAACGGTAGTGGTGATACCGCGCTCAGCACTTGTCGCTTTTCCAACTTGCTTCAAACCTTTCGGCGCCAATATTTTCGAATTACGTTGAACAGTGTTGATACCGGTTTCATAAATGGTGAATATACGGTGACTAGGAAAATTGTATTTGCGTTGGAGGGCTTCTAGTTGATCGAAAAACAGTTTAATTTCGGTGGCATTAAACGCTTGAATTCGGTTAAGTGACGTTGCTTCTGGAGTTCGTAGACTGATGGAGGGATGTCGAGACATGAATTAATAGTACCTGCAGTCTTTACCAGCCATCTGAGATTCTTGGTTAAATTTATGGCTCAATTTGTTGGCTTCAGCAAATGTAAAGGCAATCTTTCGTAGTGATCTAGGTGTGATGCCGTAAAAAGACTCGCAACAATCGAGGATGTATTTTTCGAATTGATTTTCGTGACTATGATTGAAGACAGGGTGTCGTCCTTTTTTCGGTTTCTTAAATTCTTCTAGATGCACTTGTCGAAATAATGTTGATTTTGGTACTCCGTATTTGGTTGCTGCTTTGCTTAAAGAAAGTCGTCGACATCTCAGATCTAGTCTCGCGCGTTGGAGATTTTCAATTGTGTACCGCGGTGTTGTTTTTCTTGTGTAATTTCTGGGCATCTAAAGAGAGAATTTTTTTTCCGTAGAACAATCATAATTATTGGAAACAACAGCACAAAATAAAATTGATCCAAACAAATTGATCAAACAAAACAACAACAACAACAAGTCAACAAAACGAAACGTTGCATCAGAGTTTAAAATAAGAAAATTCTTCGAAAAAATTGTAAAATAATTCATTTCTTACTTATTAATAAGAAACGTCCACATTTACCCCGCGAAAATCGTTCCAAATTACCCGATTTAGGCAATTCATATTAAAATGCTCGATACTTAAAATATTTTCTTCATTTAACTTAAATAGCCACATAAAACTAATAAATGAATTGTAAATGAAAGATAATAACAAAAAAATATGCACTTAAGGTCAAGAAATAATTTTTTCAAAGATTTTTACATACAGCAAAAATTGTAACAAAAGATCAAATTTTAATTATTTACTTACCGTGACAGTATGCGAACGCCAATTTAAATATTTTTTTCTGTCAGGAACGATAAAGCACACACTTGTCAATTCAAACACTAAAAAAATTTTTTAAATACAGAAATAATTAAAATTTAACTGTTTTTAATTAGCCGCTGTTCTCAAATACCCAACTTTCCCCTAATGTATATTGATGAACACTTAATTATAATGCTAAACATTACCCGATGAAAATATGTACCCTTTTAAAATGTATTGATAGAAGTGATCAATGATCAATGTTATGATGCAGCTATTGATATTAACTATTTGCAGGTTATTATATAAGAAAGCTTTTAACAATTATAAAAAATAATAATTAGTACAGACGCGATAAATATTTGCTCAAATTACATATATTATATACTAGCTGATACCCGCGACGTCGACTGCGTAGGTTATTAAGTTAAGAACATATTTAATTCACATAGGAAAAACATTTAAAAAATTGAAAGCAAAAATATATTAAAAATAACCGGAAAGAACTTAGCGGAGAACATTTTTAGCTATATGCCAAAAAATTGCTCCTGCATAATTCGCTATTGCTGCAAGTATATAGTTATTAGTAAATCAATAATTTATTTTTCAAAAATTTGTAAATTCAAAAATAAAAATTGCTATATAATCCAAAATGATGAATTGATGAATCCAAACTGATTAATTTTTTTTTTCAGAAAATTGTTCCTTAAATGCTCTTTCCAGATCCGCAATTGCTCCATGTGTATAGATATTTAGTTATTCAGTTTTTAAACTATTCATTTTTATAAGATCCAACGGCAGTTGATGACGTCATAGTACATGTATAAATAGTTATACGAATAATTAATTATTCAAAATATTGCAAATATTTGACCAATTATTTGCGTAATGAAAAGCGCAGATAGAGGGCTTAAAAAATTCAATTAAAAAGTGGTTGCGTGGACTTATAAAATTTATGTACGTGCGTGAGAAGTTATACTTCTTTGGCACCATTAAAAATAAGTTTTTATTAATTGCATTCAAATAATCAATTTTAAAAAATTGTTAATTAATATTTAATAACAATAATAATGATAATATATATCTATATTTAAAGATATAATTATTAAAAATAAAATTAAGACATCGAACTACGGTATCATGGGAAATGAAAAACAACACTTATGTCTTTAACACAAGCTCGGAGCCAAATCGCAAGCACCATCAACTGGCATTCCTATAATATTCAAAAAAATGAAGCACAAGGAAAAAAATGGGAATCCTTCCTGGAATCTCCTATCTCACGACTTCTCCCCCATCAAGTGTCAGTCGCAGTTTTCCGAAATACCACGGGGCACGATTACCTATGCGAGTACTTGCACCGTATTGGAATCCTACCGACTCTAATCTGTTCCCTCTGCAATGGGAAACCCATGAATCTTGGCAATTGTCCTGCACTTGCAGACGTCAGAGAGAACAACGAAAACAACCAAAATCAACTAGTCTTCAACCTCTATTGAACGGCGCGGCACCGAATGACAGAAATGTTAAGCGTGGGCGTTGGATAAGAAAAAGAAGAAGAATAAAATAAGAGAATAATATTTTAATTTATATCAATAAATAATATCCAAAAAAAAAGCTGCAAGACGTTTATAAAATTTGTCAGGATCATTTTTTTGGTTAACAATTCATGCATGTCATGAAAACGAAGCTTCATAGAAATTACGAAATAAAGTAAGTAGCTACTTGGCAAAGTAAATGTCTTAATCTTATTCATATCTTGTGTTACTAAATTGTTATTCTAAGATGGTTGAATCATTTCAGAATCCCAGATTTTGTGATAACTAAGAATCTGCATGAAATGCAGACGCCATTTTCATCATTAAACTCCAAATAGTATAACAACTACTGCAAAATTCGAGAAAAGTAATAACTTATTTATTAATAATATGTGTCATTTGTATAAATAATTATTTTTAATTTAAATATAAAAATAAATAAATTAGATAATAAATAAAACAAAAATTCAAATTACGCGCGCCAGGAGACCCACTGGTTTTGCGACTAACCTCATTTTGTTAATTTTTATCTTAAAATGCGCGCGCATCCTAAAATTTCACTCTCATCATTTTTTTTAACGCGCCTAAAGAAGTATAACTTCAAAAATTATTTTGGATTTTATAGCGATTTTAATTCTTAAGATTGGAAATTTTAAAAAATTTAATTAATAATTAACTATTTACTATACACCTGGAGCAATTACGTATCCGGAAAGAGTATTTAAATAGCAATTTAAAAAAAAACTTTAATCTCACCAACCTAATAATTCTTTCTGGTTAAAAAATAATTGCAATAATAAAAAGGAGTGTCGAAATTTAATTTGGTTATTTTAACGGTTGTAATTTAAAAATATATTTTGAATTTGTATTGACAGTAAAATATAAAAAATGCTAAATAGTAGAATTAAAAAAAAGCTACAATAATCTAATACCTCTCTGAACTACATTAACCATTAAGTCTACGCTCAAATGAGCCGGTAAATATATAAGAAGTAGAACAAAAAAAAATATTTAGTAACTTTTTAGTAACAAAAATAGAAATAATGACAAATGTATTTATTGTACGTAATTAACCAAGAAAAGTTAGAATCTATACACAACGAGAAGTAAATATACGAATGAATTAAATTTTTTGGACGATTATTTTTAGAAAAAAACCTACCAGGGAAGAGACTCAATTCTCAGAAGGACTCAAATTACTACTAAATAAACGGAATCGGCCCGAGGACAAGCCAGGGGAGAGATGTTTTCCGACTTTGAGGTGAAATTGTGACTAAATTAAATAAAATTAAAAAATAAATATGAGTGACCACTTATATGAGCACGAGTTTTAAGAGATAATGACATTCTTTTTGTACATTGTTTTAAAAAAGGTGATTTTTTGTTATGAACGTGGAATTTACGGCTTAACTGAGCATGACCCTTATTAGATTATGTAGGGGAAGGTTGGATATTTGAGAACACCGGGTACTTTGAAACAGTTGAATTTTAATTATTTCTTCTTTCGCGAAAACGTTCATAGGTGTTTAAATGGACATGTTTGATGACATATTGTCGCGGTAGGTAAACAATTAAAGTTTGTTCTTTCGTTACAACCGTATGTAAAAATTTTTTAATTTTTTTTTTTTTGGACGTTGCGTGATCTGAAGGAAAGTCCATGGAAGTTGTCACAGTAATATTTTTAGTTAAATGTTTTTTTTTACCTTTAGTAGTTAGTGGTTAATCGGGATCCCCAAAAAGGTGATTTGGCGTTGAAATTCCTCGCCATAAATCTTGATTTGAATTTGTCAAATATCTGACTGGCTTAGGTTCTGAAGGTTCCCTACCTCAACAATGGAATCTGGCTTTATTTATATGACGGACACATCTTGTAACTCACCAAAAAATGTAAACCAGAGCAGTGTTAATTGGATAAAATGACAATTCTATTCTCAATAACTCATTAATTATTATTGTTCCTAGACAAAAATTTAAAAGTAACCTTTATTGAAATAACTCGAATTACTATATTACAACATATTTTTCAAGAAGATACAGCTTTCAAAATATTTTAAAAAAATCTTTCCAACCCCATCGTAATGGGTATGTCTAATGGGTATCACTAATTTTCCCGTAAATGATACTTTATTCTTAAACGTAAAGATATGATTAATCATAACGACAAATTAAAAAAAAAAGCAAACAAAGCTTTATGAAATCTTAATCAATATTATTTGATTTTTGAAACAATTTTCCAAGAGGCAGCCATAAAACTATTTAATCAGTCAACAGAAATTTTCCTGCAAATAACAAATTAAGTGTACATATTTCAATATATTGTATATCTAAATATAATTCAAGAATATATTTATTGCTTTTCTTTTATCATTTTTAATATCAAGGTTAATATCAATAATTGCATCGTTAACATTGATAATAACGTCTATATTTACATTTTTGATAGGAATATACCTAACCTAAGGGTCAATGCCTTTGGAGGTTAGGACAACCTGCAAATAAACTCAATAAAAAAAATACTTTTGGAAATCTAAAATTAAATCATAACTATGGAGATCGTGATTTTTTAAAATTAGCTAATCGAGGCAGGCCGGAAGCTGATGAGGCCAGCTCCTTACGCTCTGATTGGTTGTTCAGCTGCCATCAGTTACCTGCCTCGATTAGCTAATTTAAAATAGTCCTGATTTCAATAGTTACGAGAAAATTTCAGATTTCCAATAGTTTATTTATTTGTAATTTAAATCAAATATTTTTGAAGAGGTTTGGAAATTACTTTATAAACGACAAAAACGTCTGGGATTTTATCTATCGTAATTCTGTAAATAATAAATTAATAAATAAAAAAAAATCAAATAACCGCAATTACTTTTTTTTTGGATTTTTTTTTGCAATTGTGCAGTAGGTAACGAATCACCAATTGACGAAGGCCCTTCCCAAAATTCGTTGCCAGCGCTTGGACTATGTAGTTGCGCAACGAAAAACATACATCGGCAGGCAGTTGTGATACAATGTACATATATGTACAATAACATATCGTAGAGACGACATGATTTTAAACTATGTAGATTGTTGTTCTTATAAATTAATGTTCGCAAATTTGAAAATTATAACTAAATTCCTAGAAACGATAACTCCATTGTGAATTTACAAGTAGTTAATATAATATTAATAGTTCGGCTGGGTAAACGTTCGAATTGTCGAGGGAGGAGAAGGAAATTCTCTGCAGTAAATATGATTTCATTCATAAAAAGAAATATATAAGTTAAAAATGAGACCCGTAAGAACAAATAACAAAAACAGACAGTTCGACTTAAGTGATCCCGATTAGGAGTTTAACTAAGAGAGGTGAAGCCGTTTGGCAGAGCCCCCAGAACAAAAAGAAATCCAGCCCAACTTATTTTTCAAGAGAAAATAGCTACTTAGATGTGACCATTTATTTTAGCCAGATTTATAAGAATTCGTTGTCTAATCCTCGACCTCGGGAAATAGCAGACTTGCCGATAAGACATAATGGACTTAATACTATATCCTAGAATAATGAATCTAAGGCAACCAAACCTGATACCTCAGATCTTAAGATAACACATTAAATATTATTGATCCTAAAAAAGGTACCCTTCCTAAAGGATAGCTACTAATTCATTCAACTAAAATTAATAAATGATTTTATAAGACCTTTGGTGTGAAAGGTTCTCAAGTCGTAAAGAAACACAAGTATAGGTATTTTACAATATTCAAAAAAACGTAAAGATCCTACCTATAAGATAGCTTTAATCTGTTCCTGGAAAAGTAGTTTAACGGATTTTCATCAAGTTTCTATGAAATAAAGGTCTAGAAATATCTAATTATCTTTTTTTAAAAAATATCTTAATTTCTTATTTTGGGTAAAATTTTTTATTATTTAATCAGATTAATTTAGATACACTCTGCGAAGTGGGCGGGTATCAGCTAGTATAGTTATAAAATGTTAATAGTTCTTTTTACCTTCAGCGAGTTTCATAAAAGAAAGTAAACGAATGAGAACTACAGTTAGTTTAAAGAAAATCATTTGAGCCGTTTTGGAAAAAAAAATGAAAAAGCTCAAAAATTCCTTGAATAAAGTGGAGCTTTCGGTTTACCGAATTCAACCAAAAGCTTACCAGTACAACTAGATATAATATGAAGGCAAAATTACAAGTTTGGAGAAATTCGGATGAAGCATTCGATACGATATGGCTGTCAGACATAGACATGTTTCTCAAAAATCACTTTTGTGTACTCAGGGGACCTTAAAACATTTCCGAAGAAAGCTCGAACTAAAAATTTCGACCCGATTACAATACTTCGTTAACTGTATAAGTATAAGGTAGTAAAAAAAGTTCAAAAAAAATTGGAGGGTGAGCAAACAAAAATGTTTCCTGGGCAAACGATGAACAATCGACTGGTTTATTTGTGTTTCAAATATTCGCAGTTGGAGGTTGCATTTCTGCAAATCATCAACAATTTGTTACCACCTCTACATTTAACATTTAAAAATTTAAAATTTGTTTTTAAATTTACTTAACTTTGGTGGTTGAAAAAACGAAAAATTTTTGTCCGGGGCAAATGTGGGCTAACTATGGGCAAACGAATGAGATATTGTTTTTGAAACAATCCCGATTTGGCGGTGCCAACCTTACAGAGCTATACAAACATATTTTTTATTGGTGATGATTAACATTATAAAATGTAAGTGTTCAGCAATATGAATAAACCTTATTTATCGAAAAGGTAAATAATAAAATCGTATAAAAATGGTTGAAGCTATCAACATGTTATCAAGTTCATACTAAGCACTTTTCATCTTCACATCAAATATGAAATTATTACATTTGTTCGGTTTGATTTTTACAACGTTCAGTTGCCTATTGCAAGTAAGTATTTAACATTTTAATAAAATACTTTAACTATATGTTAATTTGAAAGGTTCTAATTTGTAATAATAATTTTTCAGCGACATTTAATATTGGCGGCTGAAGAAGAAGAAGAAGAGGATGAGCTAACTTTTTTAGAAGTTCTACAATGGTCCTTCCTTGCGTTAGAATGAGACAACGATGTTTAATGAAACAACGTGTATTTATTTATTTATTTTTTCTTTTCAATGGATTTCATCTAAAAACTAAATCTAAATTTGCATACAGCTAATTGAATGATATGCAAATATGTTCTGTACTCACATATCTTAAATAAAGTTATCTAAAATTAAAAAAATACAATCCAGTATTCAATGAAATCTTACTTTTTACGTATATTATAAACGTGAAAGTTTGTAAGAATGGATGTTTGTTGCTCTTTCACTCAAAAAGTACTGAATGGATCTGGATGAAATTTGGCATAGATATAGATTATGATCCGGTTTAACATATAGTATACTGTATATCCAGAAAAAATGTACGGTTCCCGTGGGATAGATATTTTTTTGTTTTTTTACGGAGCAAAAGATTAACTTCCTTTTTAATAATGTGGTAGTTTAGGGGCCAGAAAGGATATACCTAGATTACTCCTCATACCGGAATAATATACAGGTCCCATGGAATAGCAAAACAAATATGTATTCTATAAGAACCGTACCTTTAAAAGCAGTTTAATTAAAATCCACGAAATAGAGTCTTAACTCATTTTCCTTAAGAAGACTTGATCTACTTTTTACTCAGGAGAGGTGTACTATTTCCGTGGGATTTATATTTTTTGTTTATCACAGAGTTAAAGATTGATATGATTTTTGCAATGTGGTAGTTTGGGGGAAAATGATATAGCTTACTTTTAAGGCTAGAATAATGCATAGTTCCCATTGGATGGCAAAACAATTATATCCTACAGGAACCGTAAATTTAAAAAGTTTCGGTGAAGTTCGTGAAATAGAATTTTAACGCATTTTTTTCCAATTTTACACAATAAAGAAAGAAATCTCTACAAATTTGAAATAAAAAAATTGACAATTATTACCGGAAAATAAATAATTAAATAATTATGAATTTAAATTTAAATTTAACACCCGATAAAATTAATAATGAAATTGTTTAAAATGTTTAAATTTTTTCATTGTTCATTGTCGAAGATATTAATTAGAAATAAACGTATTAACATAAATATTATAAAAAAATGAAAAACCGACTTCAAAATATATAAAAATTCTTAAACAAGAAATACACTAAAAAGTAACAAAATAATGGCGTATCCTTGCAGTATCTACAATTTACAAACTTTTAGGATTATACAAGGTACAATTATTGTTATTTTTGTAGTTGGTGGCAGCCAAGGAAATACGACTATATTGGTATTTAGCTAAAAACGAGAATACCTTATGAAAATTATTTTTCAAATGAACTTTTAAACAACATACTCGAACTGTCACAATATCTAGCGACTTTTAAATTACAAAATACCAATTACCAACTAAACCTTTTTGAATTTTTACAAATTACCATTAATATTTATTTTCTTGACTGACACCAACTCCAAAAATAACAAAAGTTGTACATTATGTCATCCTAATAATTTGTAAGTTGTAGATACTGCAAGGATAGGAATTTATTTTTAACCCCTTATGAGTGGAGTTTTTTTTTACAAAAAATGGATAGGAGATAAATTTAAAATTATGTTTTACAAATAAAAAAAGAATTATCAAAATCGAGCTATCCAATAAGAAGTTAGTATTTCATCCCTTAGTTTTCAACCCTTTAAAAGTGAACGATTTCCTTCAAATTAAAATGGACCATTCGGGAAGCACCAGCTTTCAAATAAAAAAAGAATCATGAAAATCGATTTTCCCAATCGGAAATGCAGAGGTAACAAACATAAAAAAATACAGTCGAATTGAGAACCTCCTCCTTTTTTTGAAGTCGGTTAAAAATCGTATAGAAGATGATCTGAGACAGCTAGCATATCTTTCTAGAAAAGTAATTTTACGAATTTTGATGAACTTTCTTTGACTCTAAAGTCTGAAAGTATCTATCATTTTTTTTTCTGTCAAAATAGATTAATTTTTATATTTCGCTACGAACGTAGGGAATCTTTTAATCAATCAGTTATATTTAGATACACTCAGCGAAGCGAGAGGGTATCAGCTAGTGTAATATAAATTATTTTAGAGTTAGGAATTAATATGTCATCTAAAAAATTCTAAAAAGTGAAATTTTTTATGAAATAAATTAACAAAAAAACAACTATCCCATTCCCGTTCAGCTCCGAATAGTGAGGCAGAACAGGAATAATTTAAATAGCTTTAAACATCAATTTTTTTAATTTTTCGGCATAAAATGTGCCCATTTTTTGCAATGAAAACAAGAGCACCGGCCCTCATTGGACTGAGAATACAGCGCGTTGCAATAAAGGCAGGCTGTGTCTTCATTGTCTTCCTCCTCTGAATGACCAGCTCTGCCTATTTGTTTTTTTTATATTCAATGATGCACCATCTTAAAAAGAAATACATAAGTGAATTTATTGATAATGCAACATAAAACCATAACTAACATATCTGGGGCACAATGGGGTATCGTCTCATTCCGCCCTACCCCATTCTGCCCCACTGTATTCTTCCGTTAAAAATTGATTATAAAATTCATGATAGTCACTAATGTCATCATATTACACTTTAGATAAATTACAAAATACCCAACAAAATCCAAAAAAGTAATTATAATTTCGATAAAAGTGAAAAATAACATGACTTACCTTAATCCAATATCTACAACTTTTACAACTCTCAGGAAATTTCACAACTCACAGTAAAAACAATAGAATGTGCAAAATAATAAAATGCTTAACTACCAACGACAACATGTAAATGACAACTGACAGTTATGGAACGATCAGTTTGATATTTTTTCGCCTACACATTTGAAAACAGCGCCATTCCGTTCCACCCCCCACTACCCCATTCTGCCCCGCGTTCCCCTACTCATATATCTTAAATGAAGTTCTAATTTAAAAAAATACAATTCGGTATTCAATGAAATGTAATGTAAATTATTTTAGAGTTAGGAATTAATATGTCTTATAAAAACGCTCAACACGTTTAAACTTGAGTAAATCTATTGATCTTTTAAATATTGTAACGGGATTTCTCAAAACTGTATTGAGATTCAAGTTATGGGAGCCGCTTTGGACAGTCTTGCTAAAACAGGTTGGCACCTGTCACTACAATGGATTCCCAGTCATGCTGGTATCTTGGGAAATGAGAAAGCAGACGAGCTCGCAAAGTCTGCCACTGCTCTAAATCAACCGCCAACACTTATGTCTTTAACACAAGCTCGGAGCCACATCGCAAGCACTGTCAACTGGCATACCTATAATATCCAAAAAAATGAAGCACAAGGAAAAAAATGGGAATCCTTGCTGGAATCCCCTAACTTCTCCCCCGTCAAGTGTCAATCGCAGTTTTCCGAAATACCACGGGGCACGATTACCTATGCGAGTACTTGCACCGTATTGGAATCCTACCGACTCTAATCTGTTCCCTCTGCAATGGGAAACCCATGAATGCCATGCATCTTGGCAATTGTCCTGCACTTGCAGACGTCAGAGAGAACAACGAAAACAACCAAAATCAACTAGTCTTCAACCACTATTGAACGGCGCGGCACCGAATGACAGAAATCTTAAGCGTGGGCGTTGGATAAGAAAAAGAAGAAGAATAAAATAAGAGAATAATATTTTAATTTATATCAATAAATAATATCCAAAAAAAAGCTGCAAGACGTTTATAAAATTTGTCAGGATCATTTTTTTGGTTAACAATTCATGCATGTCATGAAAACGAAGCTTCATAGAAATTACGAAATAAAGTAAGTAGCTACTTGGCAAAGTAAATGTCTTAATCTTATTCATATCTTGTGTTACTAAATTGTTATTCTAAGCCGGTTGAATCATTTCAGAATCCCAGATTTTGTGATAACTAAGAATCTGCATGAAATGCAGACGCTATTTTCATCATTAAACTCCAAACAGTATAACAGCTACTGCAAAATTCGAGAAAAGTAATAACTTATTTATTAATAATATGTGTCATTTGTATATTTAATTATTTTTAATTTAAATTAGATAATAAATACAACAAAAATTCAAATTACGCGCACCAGGAGACCCACTGGTTTTGCGACTAACTTCATTTTTTAATTTTTATCTTAAAATGCGCGCGCATCCTAAAATTTCACTCTCATCATTTTTTTTAACGCGCCTAAAGAAGTATAACTTTAAAAAATATTTTGGATTTAATAGCGTTTTTAATTCTTGAGATTGGAAATTTTAAAAAAATTTAATTAATAATTAACTATTTACTACACACCTGGAGCAATTGCGTGCCCGGAAAGAGTATTTAAATAGCAAATAAAAAAAAACTTTAATCTCACCAACCTAATAATTCTTCCTGGTTAAAAAATAATTGCAATAATAAAAGGGAGTGTCGAAATTTAATTTGGTTATTTTAACGGTTGTAATTTAAAAATGTATTTTGAATTTGTATTGACAGTAAAATATAAAAAATGCTAAATAGTAGAATTAAAAAAAAGCTACAATAATCTAATACCTCTCTGAACTACATTAACCATTAAGTCTACGCTCAAATGAGCCGGTAAATATATAAGAAGTAGAACAAAAAAAAATATTTAGTAACTTTTTAGTAACAAAAATAGAAATAATGACAAATGTATTTATTGTACGTAATTAACCAAGAAAAGTTAGAATCTATACACAACGAGAAGTAAATATACGAATGAATTAAATTTTTTAGACGATTATTTTTAGAAAAAAACCTACCAGGGGAGAGACTCAATTCTCAGAAGGACTCAAATTACTACTAAATAAACGGAATCGGCCCGAGGACAAGCCTGGGGAGAGATGTTTTCCGACTTTGAGGTGAAATTGTGACTAAATTAAATAAAATTAAGAAATAAATATGAGTGACCACTTATATGAGCACGAGTTTTAAGAGATAATGACATTCTTTTTGTACATTGTTTTAAAAAAGGTGATTTTTTGTTATGAACGTGGAATTTACGGCTTAACTGAGCATGACCCTTATTAGATTATGTAGGGGAAGGTTGGATATTTGAGAACACCGGGTACTTTGAAACAGTTGAATTTTAATTATTTCTTCTTTCGCGAAAACGTTCATAGGTGTTTAAATGGACATGTTTGATGACATATTGTCGCGGTAGGTAAACAATTAAAGTTTGTTCTTTCGTTACAACCGTATGTAAAAATTTTTTAATTTTTTTTTTTTGGACGTTGCGTGATCTGAAGGAAAGTCCATGGAAGTTGTCACAGTAATATTTTTAGTTAAATGTTTTTTTTTACCTTTAGTAGTTAGTGGTTAATCGGGATCCCCAAAAAGGTGATTTGGCGTTGAAATTCCTCGCCATAAATCTTGATTTAAATTTGTCAAATATCTGACTGGCTTAGGTTCTGAAGGTTCCCTACCTCAACAATGGAATCTGGCTTTATTTATATGACGGACACATCTTGTAACTCACCAAAAAATGTAAACCAGAGCAGTGTTAATTGGATAAAATGACAATTCTATTCTCAATAACTCATTAATTATTATTGTTCCTAGACAAAAATTTAAAAGTAACCTTTATTGAAATAACTCGAATTACTATATTACAACATATTTTTCAAGAAGATACAGCTTTCAAAATATTTTTAAAAAATCTTTCCAACCCCATCGTAATGGGTATGTCTAATGGGTATCACTAATTTTCCCGTAAATGATACTTTATTCTTAAACGTAAAGATATGATTAATCATAACGACAAATTAAAAAAAAAAAGCAAACAAAGCTTTATGAAATCTTAATCAATATTATTTGATTTTTGAAACAATTTTCCAAGAGGCAGCCATAAAACTATTTAATCAGTCAACAGAAATTTTCCTGCAAATAACAAATTAACTGTACATTTTTCCATATATTGTTTATCTAAATATAATTCAAGAATATATTTAATGCTTTTCTTTTATCATTTTTAATATCAAGGTTAATATCAATAATTGCATCGTTAACATTGATAATAACGTCTATATTTACATTTATGAAAGGAACATACCTAACCTAAGGGTCAATGACTTGGGATGTTAGGACACCCTGTAAATAAACTTAATAAAAAAAAATACTTTTGGAAATCTAAAATTAATTCATAACTATGGAGATCTTGATTTTTTTAAACTAGCTAATCGAGGCAGGCCGGCAGCTGATGAGGCCAGCTCCTTACGCTCTGATTGGTTGTTCAGCTGCCATCAGTTACCTGCCTCGATTAGCTAATTTAAAATAGTCATTATCTCCATAGTTACGAGAAAATTTCAGATTTCCAATAGTTATTTGTTTATAATTTAAATCAAAAATTTTTGAAGAGGTCTGGAAATTACTTTATAAACGACAAAAACGTCTGGGATTTTATCTATCGTAATTCTGTAAATAATAAATTAATAAATAAAATAAAAATCAAGTTGCCACAATTACTTTTTTGGATTGTTTTTTTTTTGCAATTGTGCAGTAGGTAATGGAATCACCGCAAAAGCTCTCTACAAAACTTGCGGGACTGAATTCACCAATTGACGAAGGCCCTTCCAAAAATTCGTCGCCAGCTCTTGGACTATGTGAAGTTGGCAATATCTCATTCGTTTGCCCATCTTTAGCCGACATTTGCCTCGGAAAGCCCAACTTAGCCCACCTTTGGTGGAAAACTTGTTTTAAAAAAGATAAAAAAAATTATAAAGTTGGCACCCCCAACTGGCACCTCAAAATTGCAAAAAGAATACACCAATTGATTGCTCATCGTTTATCCACGTTTGCTCAGGAAAATTGTTGGTTGCTCACTCACCAAAAATATAAAATAAATAATAATAAATAATTCGCATTAGATAAAATCGACTGATAGAAAACTCGAATTTCGAATTTCAATAAGTACCTTAAAAAGTGTTAGGGGAGACTAGGAATAGTTGGCTATAGGGGCAGGTAGACTAAGCGACAATAACTCGCCATCATCGATTGTTTTTCATCAACAAACTAGAAGGGACGATGCCTCCCCGCGACCCGCTTACTTGTGTGAAGTGAGCTGCTGCAGTCACGCAGCGTTCTTGTGTGACATCACATGTTGTATTTTTGGTGTCGTTAAGTAGTTTTTTTCGTTCGTACTTTTTTTGTTATTGTGGCTATGGATCTGTTGGAAACAATGTTGATATTATGCCAAATGTAAAAAGGATAGCTTTATATATAGCTTTTCTATATTACACAGTATTGTTTCCATGTTAGTGCCAGAGTTTTCATATGATACGCAGCTTAAATTCAAAATGGCGTCGGGGGTTAGTTGACAAGTTTTGTTCGGGGTAGGTAGACTAATAAGTCAACCAACTCTTTCAAAATAAGTATAACGTTTTATACTTATTTTGACGAATTGTGAGGACTAATGGTTAATTTGCATCATCAATGTAAACACTATTATGATCTTCTCTCACATTTTAAAAGACAGTTGTATTTTTACAGAAAATAAGGACGCACAAAAGAAAATCTGAAAAGCATGATGTACCAAAATATATCCTAGAAAGGCATACCAATATATGTTAATGTATGCATTATTACTTTCATAAAAGCAATGTGATCTTTGATTAGCAATTTTTTAGATTAGAATAATTCAAATTACAATTAAGGTTGAAACAAAAAGTACAAAGATCACCTATTGGCTAGAGCAATTGCTCTCTCCGCCTCATGCGTCAAGTGGTTCTGGGTTCGATCCCCGTTGAATCCTAGACTTAAGATACTAGAACTAAGATAGAATTGACCAACAGAAATTCTTTGTGTTTAGACATTCATGATATGACCTTAGATGTTAAGCGACTTTAAACACCAAAAAAAAAGTATCTACAAACATTAATCTTACCAATTGTTAGTTTAAGTTTTTTTTTAATAGTTTAAAGAGACTTTATTAAAGTTCTATATTAACCAAGAATGGATCTCAAATTTAAGTTTGTTTATAATTAAATTAAAAGTTTCTATCATTTAGTAAAATTTAATGTTTTATTTTATACTAGACCTCTTTATTTACACGAATTACTGCCTAGGTCAACCTACCCGGGATATGGGGTAGGTTGACTAAGCGTCAGGGGTTTAGAAAATCGGCTAAATAAATATTATAACGATAAATATTTAGGTTAAAGATTAGTATTTTAGGTACCTGAATGGTTCTTCTATCTGAATCAATTGTTGTTTTTGTTATATTAGGTTAAACATCAGAGATATACGAGGTTAAGTCAAAAGTTGGTCAACCATCCCCGGTCTCCCCTACAGGGTGGACAAACGAAACTCATTCATTGTAGTCTAAGAACCGAACCTACCTCGACCTTCACCGGGATGATAATAGAATTAAACCTATTTTATCATGAATTTAGTATATTAAGAAATATATTAAACATGGGTTGGCTAAAAAAATCCGGGGCAGACTATTTTTAATTATTTTTAAAAAAAAAATATTTTTAATAAAATATTGCAACATCAAGATAATAGAAAAAAATTTATATCACCATAAGCGTTGTTTTATTACGAACACGTTGATATAGGTTTGTCTGCAAAAAATCGGTCCTATTAGGGGTTAGCAAATTTTTAAGATTTAAATGTTAATGCGCGTGGAAATGTGTGACAAAGAGATCCGAGGTAAGTATACTGTGTAATAATAAAGGACCCAACATCGCAGTCGTCTGTGATGTGTAAAATTTTATCTGTGTTGCAATATTTTATTAAAAATCATGTTTTAAAAAAAAAATAATTAAAAAATAGTCTGCCCCAGATTTTTTTAGCCAACCCCATGTTTAGTATATTTCCTAAAATCCTAAATTCATGATAAAATAGGTTTCATTCAATTATCATCTCGGTGAAGGTTGTGGTAGGTTCGGATCTTCTACTATTGGTAAACGACCGACAATCGACAGGTTACTTTTGTTACGAAAAGCTGTTATTGGACGTTAAAACTCTGTACATTTTTAAATTAAAAAAAATTGGTGGGTGGGCAAACGAAAATGTTTTCTGAGCAAACGTGGACAAATGGTGGACCATCGACAGGTGCATTTTTTCAAAATTTTTTGGTGGAGGTTCAAGCTTTGCCAAGTATCTACACTCCGACTTTTTTTTATAAAATCGCTGTTAATTAAACGAACTAGAAGCACTTCATAACTACCTATATTTATACAGAACTATATGCATATAGCCTCCATGTATATACATTATACGAAGTCCCACCCGTACATCCAGAACCGTCCTTATTTGAATTTTTCCAGGGAAAAGTTTCAAATAAAAGTTGTAGGCATCAATGAGTCTAGGAACTGTAGAAAGTTTAAAGAAAATCGTTTGAGCTGTTTTCAAAAAAAATTAAAAAAGCCCAAAAACTCCTAGAATAAAGTGGAGCTTTCGGGTTACTGATTTCAACCAAAAGCTTCCCAATACAAGTAGATATAACATGAAGGCAAAATTCCAAAAGAATTTTGAAATCAAATAAATTCGAAAATCTCCAAAAAGTTTGGAGAAATTCGGATGAAGTATTCGATACGATATGGCTGTCAGACATTAACATGTTTCTAAAAATCACTTTTTTGTACCTATTTAGGGGACCTTAAAACATTTCCGAAGAAAGCTCGAACTAAAAATTTCGACCCGATTACAATACTTCGTTAACTGTATAAGTATAATGTAGTAAAAAAAGTTCAAAAAAAATTGGAGGGTGAGCAAACGAAAATGTTCCCTGGGCAAACGATGAACAATCGACTGGTTTATTTGTGTTTCAAATATTCGCAGTTGGAGGTTGCATTTCTGCAAATCATCAAAAATTTGTTACCAGCTCTACATATAACAATGAAAAATTCAAAATTTGTTTTTAAATTTACTTAATTTTGGTGGTTGAAAAAACAAATTTTTTTTTCCGGGGCAAATGTGGGCTAACTATGGGCAAAAGAATGAGATATTGTTTTTGAAACAATCCCGATTTGGCGGTGTCAACTTTACAGAGCTATACAAACATATTTTTTATTGGTGATGATAAACATTATAAAATTTAAATGTTCAGCAATATGAATAAACCTTATTTATCGAAAAGGTAAATAATGAAATCGTATAAAAATGGTTGAAGCCATCAACATGTTATCAAGTTCATACTAAGCACTTTTCATCTTCACATCAAATATGAAATTATTACATTTATTCGGTTTAATTGTTATAATGTTCAGTTGCTTATTGCAGGTTAGTATTTAACATTTTATTAAAACAATTTATATATTAATTTTAAAAGTTCTAATTTGTAATAATAATTTTTCAGTGGCATTTAATATTGGCAGCTAAAGTTCTCAGCTTGGAGGAAACAATAGAGGCAACAGAGGAGGTGTTTGAATTTTTACAAGATATCTGAACTTCTTTATACAATTGTGATCTGGAGGGCGGAGAAACAGAGACGTATAATAATTTTTAAGATGAGTTCTGCTGCTAGGAGTAATGGAACAACGTTTATTTACTTATTTATATATTTTTTTCAATGGATTCCACAACAAATTCGTATACAGGATTCAAATAATCTTCTTATAACTTTTATTTAAACACTAAATCTAAAATTTGCATACAGCTAATTGAATGATATGCAAATATGTTCTGTAGGGGAAAGCAGGGCGGAATGAGGTGCCATTTTTTATAGTGAACTATCACTAAGAATTGAATTTAAAAAAAATTATTTTACTTTATTTTATTTACACAATGCCAAACTTAATAATAATAAAAAAAAAATCTAAAAAGTGAAACATTTTATAAAATAAATTAACAAAAAACAACTATCCTATTCCCGTTGTGCTCCGCATAGTGAGGCAGAACAGGAATAATTTAAATAGCTTCAAACATCAAATTTTTTAATTTTTCGACGTACAAAACTCACATTTTAATATGGATTTATCATCGTCGCTATCAAAAACAGCACACAATATATGTGCCCATTTTTTGCAATGAAAACAAGAGCACCGGCCCTCATTGGACTGAGAATACAGCGCGTTGCAATAAAGGCAGGCTGTGTCTTCATTGTCTTCCTCCTCTGAATGACCAGCTCTGCCTATTTGTTTTTTTTATATTCAATGATGCACCATCTTAAAAAGAAATACATAAGTGAATTTATTGATAATGCAACATAAAACCATAACTAACATATCTGGGGCACAATGGGGTATCGTCTCATTCCGCCCTACCCCATTCTGCCCCACTGTATTCTTCCGTTAAAAATTGATTATAAAATTCATGATAGTCACTAATGTCATCATATTACACTTTAGATATATTACAAAATACCCAACAAAATCCAAAAAAGTAATTATAATTTCGATAAAAGTGAAAAATAACATGACTTACCTTAATCCAATATCTACAACTTTTACAACTCTCAAGAAATTTCACAGCTCACAGTAAAAACAATAGAATGTGCAAAATAATAAAATGCTTAACTACCAACGACAACATGTAAATGACAACTGACAGTTATGAAACGATCAGTTCGATATTTTTTCGCCTACACATTTGACAACAGCGCCATTCCGTTCCGCCCCCACTACCCCATTCTGCCCCGCGTTCCCCTACTCATATATCTTAAATCAAGTTCTAATTAAAAAAATACAATTCGGTATTCAATGAAATGTAATATAAATTATTTTAGAGTTAGGAATTAATATGTCTTATAAAAACGCTAAACACGTTTAAACTTGAGTCAATCTATTGATCTTTTAAATATTGTAACGGGATTTCTCAAAACTGTATTGAGATTCACGTTATGGGTTCTTTAAATTCTCAAAAACCAAACAGTGTTTGAGATTACCGACTATTCACTCTGGAGGCAGTGCTGGATTTACCTATAAGCTAAACAAGCTATAGCTTAGGACCCTCACTTTCTGGGGGTCTCTAAAAATTGTCCTAGTGAACAATTAGGCTTTTGATATTTTTTTTTTGTGATAAATAGAAAGATCATATATAAGTTTTATAGCAAATGTATTTTTATTTTTCCAGACACGCCGACAGCTCCCGAACAAATCCGAGCGTATGTGACGTGTTAATGGTAGTTTTCATACAGTGTTTTGATCTATTTAATTCTGTTGTCATGGTTAAATCGTTTTTAAGCAGTAATATTTCAATATTATTGAAAAACATCACACGTAATAACCGTGAACGCTCTATTGTTATTAAATAGCTTTACCATTATGACGTCAAAACTATAGTGACCAATCGTGACACGTTCACAGTTACGTGATTTTTTTTCATCAATTTTTAATTGCTTATACTTAATTGAAAAAAAAATTTTACAAGTTTTTCGCATTAAATATTAATATTATTAATATTAAAATTTAAAATTCATAAAAAAAAAAATTATTTTTTTTTAAATTCCCAAATGTCATGCATTGAAATATACTGAAGCAATATTAGTACCAATGCCGTACATCGGGGACGTCCCATATACTTTTTAACCGACTTCAAAAAAAGGAGGAGGTTCTCAATTCGACTGTATTTTTTTTTTTCTTTTTTATGTTTGTTACCTCAGCATTTCCGACTGGGTAAAGCGATTTTGATGATTCTTTTTTATTTGAAAGCTGGTGCTTTCCGAATGGTCCCATTTTAATTTGAAGGAAATCGTTCACTTCTAAGGGGTTGAAAACTAAAGGATGAAATACTAACTTTTCATTGGATGGCTCAATTTTGAATTTTTTTTTGTTTGAAATTTGGTGCTTTCCGAATGGTCCCATTTTAATTTGAAGGAAAATCTTTCACTTCTAAAGGGTTGAAAACTAAGGGATGAAAAATTAACTTCGTATTGGATAGCTCGATTTTGATAATTCTTTTTTTATTTGAAAGCTGGTGCTTTCCGTGTGGTTTTATTTTAATTTGAAGGAAATCTTCCACTTCTAAGGGGTTAAAAACTAAGAGTTGAAATATTAACTTTTTATTGGATAGCGCGATTTTGATAATTCTTTTTTTATTTGTAGAACACAATTTTTAATTAATCTCTTATCCATTTTTTATAAAAAAAAACTTCACTCATAAAGGGTTAAAAATTAGAGATGAAATAATATTATAAATTTTTCCTGGCTAACCTGATTTTGATAATTTTGTTTCTATTACGTACAACGTACCTTTAAATTGTTCACATTTCGATTGGAAGAAAAAAATTCACCTCCTAAGGATGAAAATAGGGGATGAAAGAGTGACATTTAACTGAATCATCGAATTTTGATAATTTGTTTTTTCTGTTGAAAACAATAATCCACTTAGTTTTGTTATTACATTAAAAAAGCAAAAAATTTCAACCCTTAAAGTCAAAAAGGAATGATGTAGTAACTTTTAATATTAAACGGCGCTGCCTCATATAAGCAGCGCGTTTAGAAGGTTTAACCATTTTCAAGAAAATAAAATCAGTTATCAAACTTCAGATCACTAAAACCCGAGAAATAAATAAATATTATAAAAAAATGAAAAACCGACTTCAAAATTAATAAAAACGTTTAAACAAAAAATGCACTAAAAAGTAACAAAATAATGGCGTATCCTTGCAGTGTCTACAACTTACAAATTATTAGGATGATACAATGTACAACTATTGTTATTTTTGGAGTTGGTGTCAGTCAAGAAAATAAATATTAATCGTAATTTGTAAAAATTGTAAAAAGGTTTAGTTGGTAATTGGTATTTTGTAGTTTAAAGGTCGCTAGATATTGTTACAGTTCGAGTATATTGTTTAAAAGTTCATTTGAAAAATAATTTTCATAAGGTATTCTCGTTTTTTGCTAAGTACCAATATAGTCGTATTTCCTTGACTGACACCAACTCCAAAAATAACAATAGTTGTACATTGTATCATCCTAATAACTTGTAAGTTGTAGATACTGCAAGGATACGCCATTATTTTGTTACTGTTTAGTGCATTTCTTGTTTAAGCATTTTGATGTATTTTGAAGTCGGTTTTTCATTTTTTCATTTTTTTATAATTTTTATTCATCATCTAATTTTTTAGAATCTTTTTTTCGAAGGACAAGGCGCTGTTGTGCCTAAATTTCGACAGCAAATTCCGGTAATTTTAAGAAGTATTTCATTATTATTTTATACAATAGAAATGGAACGTTTGTTGGACAGTTTATTATTTCACTTGCTATATATAAGTAGGTACTTCTTAAATATATTTCAGTTTAACCTTCTAGGTATCCGAGATTCATGTTTGTCACTGACATAGAATATCTGGGCTTATAAAGGGCCACACTCTCTTAAATTGAAATAGTGAAAATTTCACTATTTGAGAAAGTGACTCCTCAATACACCGTTAAATTTACATGACATGACATTATAAATCTTTAAATTTCCCGACTGTTCTCTACTATAAAATGTATGTATTATACCCACAAACCTTCCTCTTGAATCACCCTATCAATTGTTGAAAACTGCATTAAAATCCGTTTTGCCGTTTAAAAGATCTAAGGGAATGGACAGCAGGAGCGACTTTGTTTTATACTATGTAAAGATATGATGATTTGTAAAATCATTCTAAAAATGATATATTTTTATCATTTATAAATTTTTTAATTTACGTAATAATGAATCACTCATAAAATTGGCATAGTTTACCAAATCAAATGAACGGCAAAAGCCGAATGAATGCATTGGCAACAGTAGCATGCGATTGTTCACTTCGAATTGATCGCGCATGCGCACTAGTACGGTCGAATACTATCTTTCTCGGCATTTAGCATAGCTGATTAAGGTCTCCAGATGCGTTTGCCGTTTTGAATCTAAACAGTGAATTTAATTGTTACTGATACTTGTCGTGGGTTATTTTGAATTATTGACCCAAAGGCCATACAAATGTTCTGTTCTTTAGGATAAAAACTATTTTCGTGGTTTTTAAATACATTATATGATGCGGTTGTTGATGATTTTTGTAAGAAGGAGCGTCGAATAAGGCTAATTTAAAAAAATACTTATAACACCACGTTTATCAAATAAAAAAAAAATTTTTAAAATTTGGTTTTTATACCTCCCCCCCAGTACTAACCGCATGCCCTGTTTCAAAAGTCACCGCACGCCACTGATATATATATATATATATATATATATATATATGTATATATATATCAGTGGCGTGCGGTGACTTCATATATCAGTGCCCGCTTCGCTGAGCGTATCTAAATTATACTGATTGAATAATGGAAACTTTCATCCCATCAACAAAAAAAGACAGATAGATATTTCTAGATCTTTGATTCATAGAAAGTTCATGAAAATCAGATAAACTACTTTTCCAAAAAAAATTTCTATATAGCTATCTAGAAGAGCTATCTTATTGGTTCTATACGTTTTTATGAATATTATAAACTACTTATACTTGTGTTCTTTAAATAGCAATACAATTCGAAAATGTTGAATGTATTATATATTAAACTGAGTTTTTCACCAAGTTCAAATTTTTCAATGGTAATTTAACACGTTTATTTTTAAACATTATGGACATTCAAAAATTAACAACGAAAGAAGTTTCAATGTTTCAAAAATTTTCATTATTAATTTACCGATGTTATCGGATGTTAAATTAAAAATCATATTTTGCTATAGAAATTGTAATTTTTATTTAAACTTTTTGGAATGATTGTGTTAAAACGCTATTTCACGAACTTTAGGGATAGCTTTTTTAAAAACACGATTCCTGCAGTAGGATAAGTACAATTGTTATGCTATCTTTTGAGAACCGTGCATTATTTTGTCATACGAATTAATAATCTATATTATTCTCTGACCTTTCAACTACCCTATTGCAAACAATTATGTCAATCTTTTGCTCTATGACAAACAAAAACATATCTATCCCACGGGAGTAGTACATTTTTTCTGGATAAAAAGAGATCAGGCCTTCTTGAGGATAATGTGCTAGAACTCTATTTCACGTACTTTAACGAAACTTCTATTAATACACGATTCCTGTAAGATACAATTGTCTTGTTATCCCACGGAAGAGTACAAGTATGTCAATTTTTT